>JAWZYV010012272.1:0-187799 GCA_038373885.1 Cheiracanthium punctorium
TTTTATGAAAAAGTTCTATCGAGAACAAAATGTACTAGCTTTTTTCGAGCTGTTTATCGCTTTTGGCAGAGGCCCGAATTCAAAGTCTATTTTTGCAATTAACTATAGTTATGATTATTTGAATTGTAATAACTATAATCAGAGTTATAACTACACTGTAATCAAGAATATAGTTATGACTATTTGAATATAATATCATACCATCATAGTTTCTTCAGATAGTGTATCAGAAGCTGTCGTTGCAATTAAATTATTTTCGATAAGTGGAACTCTCGTAATAATTTCTTCATCTTTCAGACACTGTTTCGAAACATCACTGTATATAGAACTGTCAATAACTTTATCATCACAACAATAAGAGCTTGCTTCGCTTGATGACATATTTTTAACTGTAATGTAATACATTAAAATAAATTTCACTGCTTAAATACGTCTATTCAAAATTTTAAGAACATCATAAAAATGCTGGACTTGGATTAGAATATAATCTGGTATTTTAAAGTTTCACAACCCATCAACAGATGACAGACGATTAAAAAAAATAATGCTGTTGCTGTGACATCACGAACGGGTGAAAATTAGAAAAAAACAAGTCTGTCCTACGATTGTGACAAAAAGAAATGTACCTTAAATAAATATTCAGTTTTGTAAAGGGTAAAAGTGAATTATTTTGAATGCGTAAGTAAAATGCGTAAGTTTGAATCTCAGAAGTAAAGATTTTACAAGTAGAAATAAAATTTAAATAATAATAATAAAAATAAATAGATAGTAAAAAAAAATAAATGATAAATAAATAAATAGTAAATTATTTACTTTATAAAAATGAATTAATTACCAGTATCAATGTATAAAAAAAGATCGGGAAAAATGTTTCTTCACCATGAGATTTGAACCCGCAGCGCCAGAGTGTTATTCCACAGCCTTACCTATCACGCCACGGTGCTCAACAGCTTCAGCGTATAACTTTCATTTAAAGTTTCTGTGAAGTGGTTCGAAAACGAAAATTAATTTTTCTTGACAGTATTTGAGTATTGCGTCTTAGTATGTTACAAGCAGTATATTCACATGGTATACAAACATTATGATAAAGACTAGCTGCCATCGGCGACCAGTTTTGGCCGTCGATGACCGCTTCACGGCAAAAATGTGCAACCTAGAGCACACGGGCCGCTTCGTGACTGGTTTGTGCAATTTATGTGCCGCCCGCCTTCAGCAACCAGCTGCTCCGAATGCTTCACGTTCAGCCTATGCAACGTACGGGCCGCTTTTGCACGTTTCGGTGAGTGGCCGCATCCGGTGACCAACTGGTCCGTCGACGGCCTCTTCTCGACCAAAAAGTGCAACTACGGGATACCCGCCTTCGGCGACCACCTGGTCAGCCAACGGGCCGCTTAGAAAAAAAAAATGTGCAATCTACGGGCAGCTCGCTTTCGGCGACCAGCTGAATGAAAGCTCAACAGTTTGACCGTAATCGTATATATTTTTTAATTCAATATGCCAGCTCGCGTAGGCGGCGTGCAACGACCGCACCTGGTACATGTCCCCTTCTACATGTCTGTGTTCTAACTGTTATTTATCGCTAATAAATATGCAGCTACTAAAAACAAATAGAGTCCAGTGGTCGGTATAATAACCAGTCTTCCTGCTGCAACGCGAACACAGAAGAGAAGGAGGGGGATGTTAACTGTATCAGTCTAACAACTACGTCTATGATTTTATTTTTTAAAAATTGGAGTCATGTTTCAACAATTCAACTCTGAACTGTAGAATTTCTTTCTGTTTTCATAAGATATTGAATTCAACATAAAGAAATTATGAAGTTCAGAGTTTCACAAACACTTTAATAATAAGGTAAAAAGGTGACAGCCTTTTACCTGAAAGAGTTCTTATCGTCCTCTGTCAAGTACTTTGGCGTGCGTCAAGGAGCAAGTAACCTATTGGTCTGATCACGACTGCTAAAGACTGCGCAAGTTTTTACCGGCAAAATGAAGTTGTTTAAAGTGAGCAAAAACCGTGCTATTCATGCACGAGGCAGAAAGCTTGAATTTTAATCGATATTTCGATTTAGTATTGGGAAAGCATTAATATTCCTGGGAGATTTCAGGCAAACATTACCTATAATTCCACGATCGACACCAGCCGACGAAATAAAAGCTTGTCTGAAATACTCTACTTTGTGGCGATACCTAAAGATGTTGAAATTAATTAAACATATGCGTGTCTAACTGCAAAACGATCGATCTTCTGCGATATATTCACTTCAATTGTTGGCAATCGGAGACGGAAAGGTGCTGCATGATATGTCAACAGGACGAATTTTATTGCCACATAACTTCTGCACTTTAGTGACGCAAAAGAAGAATTGGTATACACATGTGTACCAATTGTTCTGAAAAAGCCGCCAATCGTCGTTCTTTTTATTGGTTTGAATGTTCCCAAAAGTATTTCCAGACATTCAAACCGATTAAAAGAATCACGTTTGGCGGAGTGAACGAGCAATTCTTGTGGCCAAGAATAAAGACGTGTAGGATCCAGAGAGTATACTAGAGAGCATTGGTGTAAACTGGCATGTAACATTGAGGGGAGGGGGGGGGTGCAAAATGTTTCCTATTGCAGAAAATACCATTTTCAAATAGGTTATACCTCAATATTCTTGAATTTCAGGGGTGATGGCAATTGCTCCCTCTTGCCCTTAGCAAGTTATGCCTATGCTAGAGAGCCCGTTGCTATTCAAAATCTGATGGAAAAGTGGGGAAAAGATAAACCATGTGACTTGTGGCACGGAAATGAAGCGAGAGGCTGGACTTGTTGTTAAAATTGGAAAGTGGTAACTGTAAACTAAAAGCAAAATTTACTGTCAACATACGCATTACACACCATCTTGACGTAAAAAAATATCGCCAAGGCTTAGTGAATGTGGGTATATTGAAATATTCTCCATTTAAAAAGTATGATCTTCAAATATGAAAAAAAAAAACCTCTCCTGGAAATGTTATTCCTGAAACTTCCAAGAATCATAACATAGACCCCCTATGTAGAGCACCTATGTACAATTTTTCTTAAAAAATTAACGATGAAAACGTAAATGCACTTGCAGCAAATGCTCCGTAGAAAATCAAGGAGAGTTGGATGCGCAAGAATTATGCTCGTGAGATCAAGACACAAGTCACGTGATTTAACTTGTGCCTCAAGATGGGTTGCCAAAGCGCTCTGTATTCCCTACATCTGCTCTATAGTACGAACTTAACAATATTATTCCGTCTAACATTCAAAGCGTGGCAGGCACACTACTACTTCAGTATTCTATAAGTAGTAATACTTAAGTAGTACAAGTCCTTCCACACTGTTGTGGAAGCAGATAAAGCTGTTCATTATCCAACAGAATTTGAATTCACTCGTTCTGCCAGGGATGCTACCGCACGTACTGCAATTGAAAATCGGCTCGCCAATTATCATGTTGCGAAATATCAACCAGGCAAAACTTTGCAACGTCACGCCACTTGCTGCAATAAAATTAATGAGCAACGTCGTAGGAGCAATGATCTTGACAGGACCTTTCAGAGGTGAAGATGTCCTCATTTCTCGCTTTCCTATGATTCTAATGGACATGCTTTTTCAATTTAAGAGATTGCAATTCCCAATTCGATTGGCATTTGCAATCACCATCAACAAAGCTCAGATACAATCTTTAGAATTGTGCGGATTAGATCTGGACACGGATTTCTTCTCACATGAGCAATTATGTTGCGTGTTATAGAATCGGAAAACCAGACAATTTCTGTATCTGCACAGATAATGGAACAACAAAAATATTGTATAGGGGAAGTTGGGGTGCGATGAAACAAAATTTACTTTTTCTTTGGTTCACAAATTTGCATGTACAAAAACAAAATTAATGAACACTTTTAACCTTCTTTTTTCTCCATCTAAATGATTTTTAGGAGTTTGTAAATAGCTTTTTCATATTTAAAAAATTACAAAAGGTAAATGTCTGTCAGTGTTTCATTTTACCCCCATACACCGGGTGCAATAAAACACTTAACAACACTTCACAAACACTTCAATAATATGAGTAAAAATTCAAATTTCAGCATAAATGTTTTATGTATAGTTATAAACCAACATAAATGAGAGATAGATATGAATTTTAAATTGGAAAAAAAAAACAAATTTAATTAAACTCTTATAGCTTAAGATAAAAACATAATACTTTTATTAGAGGCTAGCCTATAGTTTTTTATTTTGTATGAAATACACTAAAATCAAATTTAAAAAGTAACATTTCTACTTTCCTTTTTGTACCACCTGAAAAAACAGGATGTGGTGGTTTTAATACATTTCGAGGTTTTTTTTTTATTATTATTTTATTATTTTTTTTAATGTATGTTTCCGAAGAACGCACAAATTTGGAGCTTGGACTAAGACGTTTCACGTACAGATCTTGGCATTCCGTTTGATTGAAGTTTGTTATATCCCCAACAGAGTACATTTCTTTACATTTAAGTTCACCGTCCTTGATTAAAGCATTGTCATTTAGAGCGATACTGTCTGTGTCAAACATGTTATGTGCAGAGCTGCCAAGTCTCCGGCTTTTTTCGGGAGATTTCCCACCACTAATTTTTACTTTCAAATTTATACTTAAAATAAGTCCAAATATTTAATCGCAAAATAAAACTGTCTAAAAATTGTGGTGGGAAATCTTCCGGAAAAAGCCGGAGACTTGGCAGCTCTGTATGTGAATATAGCTCATAATCTGTATTGTATGGATTGTTAGTTGAACGATAATCTGGATTTTCACCATCTTCAGATCTGAAGATGTTAGAATGCGATTAAAAACAATTCTTTGTTAACTCTGTGTACTCTATGGAGATCACAATCTAAATATTCAATAGCAACATTTTATTTTGATTGAAGGCATTCACCGGAGGTATAATGAAACATGTTTCATTGTACCCCAAATTGAGGCTACAAACTAAATAAATTTTTACTAAATCCTAATATTTATTTTTTAAATTCTGGTTTTAAAGTATGAAGACCACATCATAGTGATCACAATATTTGAAAAATAAATAATTATACATATGAAAACAAGGAGGTAAAACAAAATTACTTTTAGTAACGAAATTTATTTTCAGGAGTTTCAACTTTCTGTGACAAATCCTGTTGATTTTAGATAGCATGTTTCATTGCAACCCGTGTTTCATTGTACTCCAACTTCCCACAAGCATTGTGAAATTGAACAGATTAGTAACGTGCTCTTTATCTTTTTTTTTTCTTTTCCATTTATCCAGACTGAGACGCAGCAACGCGTGGGCGGGTATAGCTAGTGATAAGTACAAAATTACTTCTGTACCGTTATAATTGCGAAATCCACGTATAATCCTCAATGTCGGAGGATCTTTCTACTAATTCTTTGCTATAAATAAATACTTTAGTAGTAAAACAACAACGACTTTATTCTTATATGTACTCAGTTTATCCGAACAAATCGGATAAAACCGATACTTTCATACTCTAAAACAAACTAATAACTAAATGAGTCTCCAGAATATAGTTATTATTGTTATAAAAAAATTTTCTTTCAAAATAAAATATAAAATAGAATAGGAAGCACTTATATTCACATATCTGAGCCTGGGGCAGTAAAACAAACATGAGGTATGATTTCGCTTGGCTTTTCTTTATTGTATTTCTATATTTGAACGGTCAGTTAAAAAAATTGGAGTGCATTAACTTCGTTTTTTTCAAAAGAGTCAATACAAATTAAAAAGTTTATTAAATATTAGTTTTGCACAGCATTTTCGGTAGGATTACAAGATGGAAGAACTGCTGACTTATTCATTTATTACATGTTATTAGTTTAATTTATCACATTTTAGATGCACATTACATTACATAATATACAACATTACATTTTTGCAAATTCAAAGATTGAAATGATTTTTCTAGAGTAGTAAGACTTTTTGAATAAATGGAAAACGCTGTGTATGTGTGTGTGTGCGTGTTTTGTCTGGTCATTACATTATTTTTAAACGTTGATGATGCCTCTTAAAATTTTAAAATAGTATTTAGATTTTTATGTGATTTAAACATTTAGTTACTATGTTATCAAAAAAGAAACAGAAAGAATATAAAATGTAAATGAATTCGTATTCAGATCAACGCTGCAAAAGACGTTTCATGTTAATATAAGGCAGTTATAAAACATTTGTCCGATTTTGCAAAGCATAGCACCTATAACGAGAACATTTCGTGACAGTTTATCGAATAGCTCCGAGTCATTAGCAAAATTTTCCTTTAATACGGCAATCGATAGAAAAATTAACAAGAAGATAATTAATAAAAGTAGGGGCGGTTCGTTGAATAATGTCCAATAAAATTTAGTTTTTGTTTTAAGCATTGAAAACTTTTGCCAAAAATTTTAATAATGGCTTAGAACTTGTATTGTTCGGCTAAACTTTAAAAGAATGTTAGTAATGAGCGTAAAAATATTTAATTTATTATTCATTCATTATGTTAAAAATTATTTTGTAGTTTTATCATACTTCGAAGCACATTTTCATACTTTGAATCTGGAAAAAAAAATGTCATTAAAAAAAATCACACACGTACACACACTCAGAATGCAAACGACACCTTTGATTCTATTTGAGGCATATACAGAAAAAAATATATTAAAACAATAGAGATATTGTTTTACTCCAGTAAATATTTTAGAATTTTGTGTAGAGGCAATTTTGACGAGACTGCTTGCATATTATATAAATAAAAATCATAAAAAAGAACGTTTTACATCTTTTATAAAATCATTTTTAAACCAAATTAAAAAAGTGTTTATGTATAACTATATTTGAAATTCCAATCACACGATGACAGTTTGTATTTCTGTCCCTATAAAAAATAGCGCAAAAGGTACGTTTAAGGTGAACTTTAAAAATTTGACATATATTTCATCTTTCATTGCAACATATATTTCGTCTATTTACAGCAAAGGGAGAACTCAAAAATCATAGGCCGACCTCGAGAGCATTTTTTTCTATTTTTCAACCTTTAACTTTTACCCTTTACGCCCTATTAATATGTCATGTGCAGCAAAAGTGTTTTCTTTCCCAGAACTGTGCTTTGATTGACCAAGTTTTCTCTTAAAAAAAGTTTTGAGCAAATGTCAAAAGCGTGGCCGAGCCAGACGATCTTCTTCTGTATACAGGGTGGGTATAAAAAAGCTGCCGATATGTGGACCTCTATTAGGATCGGTCTGTTCAATCGATCGAGATGAAATTTCAGCGGTTATTCAGAGGTATGGGCTCGAGTTTCTGTGATTGGTAACAAAGTGGCGTTCACGGTTACAGTTATAGATACAGAAACTCGAAATTTTTGAATGGCGATCCCTATTTTTTTCCATCGAAAATTGATAAGCGCATGCTAAAGCACTATAAATTGTTGAAACGGTAGATGTATCACAAAAAAGTGACGCATTATCAGCACACAAAAACGGGAACGGCCAACAAAAACCCGATGGAATTTTGCGTATAAGTCAAGATTCTAATCACACGACGACGTTCGCCTGATATTCAACGTAAAAAAAAGAAAACGTAATGCGCGCACGCAAAGTAACTGACTCTCTTAAAAATTTAGAGTGACATTGTCACTCTTACAAAAAGTCACCGGCAAATGATCCCAGATAGAGTGAGATAAGAGTGAGAAAACTGCATTATGACTCTTCATCGATAGGATTCTGTCACCCTAACTGCAAGAGTGAGACAATGTCACTCTTAGAGTAAGGGTGAAGGCGCTATCTGCTCACTCTAGTGAGAGAGTCACCACATTTCCCATGATGCGTTCACTTCAGCAGGAGTGAGTGCGTTGCTTCCACACTCAAACGACGCCATATTGGAATTGGACTGCAGTTGCGAAGTACCAACTGCATACAAGTAATGGAATACTTTTAGCTAACACAAGTAAGTAAAACCTTATAACTTTTCAATTATTGTAAATGTTAGTTTAAAATTTGATAATTCACAACATATAAGATACATTGATTCAGTGTCGGATCCATTAGGACTCCAGCTCTTCCGACAGACATTGCTTTGGTTAGGGTTAACATTTTGCTTTACTATACACTTTGTTTTTAAGACTTAAACAAGCCTGCTTCTTTTAATTTTATACCCTTCCGAGAAATTGATCTTTGGATCCGCCTCTATACTTGATCGTAGTATGTTATTTATGCTTATATAGCTGAAATCTTGCATTCGTTTTTTGTTTCTGTATATAATATTTGAGCATGTTTTGATGCGTGTTTGTAAATCGGTGGTGCAGTCAGGATTTTATTTCGGGGGTGGAGAGGGCTCTAACCTGTGTATCAAATTGTAAGCAAGCTGTTTCAACTGTAGCCTCAGTATCAAATTTTAAACTAAGTAAAGGGTCAGATTTTTAGGAAGGATACGCGCCTGTTGCAAATAGTATAAACAAAATTTTAAATCAAAAGCAGAAAATAATGATCAATTATATATTGTATGCAATTTATATTGAAATAAATTACAAACGTGGGAAAAAAATATTTTGTGATTAAATTTCAATATGTCTATGTGCATCACTTTATCTTATTGCACACTCTAGCACAGATTCACGCTTAGACTATACATATATACGTTGTTAGATCAAAATAACCGCTCTGTTGTTGTGGTGTAATATTTCCCTCTCCACTTTTTACACATACACAAACCTCTCTCTCATATGGTAAAGTGGATAATTTACGATCGAACACCCCAGATGGCCTCAGGAAAGTCCACTTTTAAATCAGGGAAACCAGCTGAAAGTAGCAGGTGATTCAGAATGTGTGAGCTTTCATTAGTAGTACGAAAAACACAAGGGATAATATGCTGGTAAACTGATTCAACGCGGAAAAAAAGTTATTGTTTTTGGTGTTAAATGCGAGATTTTTGGAATTGAAAAGTTTGTATACTGTTTAAGGATAATTCAATAGTACAGTAACGGATAAGTTTAATATTACTGGTAATAAAGGTAAGTGTTACAATATTAAATTTAGTAATACAGTATTAATTTTAGAGCCTTGCAGATTTTGGTTTGGTAGATTTTATGTCTTCTGTTGTGTATCAATATTGGTAAATAAAATTCTCAAATTGGTAAAACTTACCTTTTAGCCTAGATACCAATTCAAAATAATGCTAATTTTTTTCTATTGAATTTAATTAACATATGAAATATATCCACAATATTGGCTATATACTGGAAATGTTTCTGAAGTAATTCCATTACTGATAAAGTTTTTAATAGTAGCAAGTTAGTAGTTAGCCCAAATATCTTTTCAATGTGTTCACAATATTAAGTAAAAATTCGAAATATTTATAATGTATTCTTAATATTGACAAGTAATTTTTAAAAATATTTTTATACCATTTTATTATTTTTCTAATGCTAATATACTCAATCCTTCACATTGTTATTATATTGGAAATAAAAACTAATATTGGTAAAAATTAGCAACATTTATCCATTATATTGTCCATGTTAATGAATTAAATTAAATATATTTAAAATGTATCCACACAGTATTGTGTGTATATTATAAATTTCCCTCATATTGTATACTAACAAATATTTTTAATGTGTCAGCATCTTAATATAACAGTAATGGTGAATTAAGACTGTTTATCTACTGTACATTATTTCAAAATTTAAAATCTGATAAATAATTTTAGGTGCATTTATGTACAAATTGCTGAAAAATATATTTTAATAATTAAGTCAAATACTACTGAAAATCCTGTGATGATAAGACCATGATTATCACAGGAGCAAGGAGGGCACATGCCCCAGACACCCCATTTTAAGGGGTCCTTAAATTTTTTCAGAATATGAATTTAGTTTATTAAATTTTCATTCTAAGATACTAAAGCCTGGTTTTTTTTTTCTAAAAGTTGGATGTGTGTGTGGCAAAATAGATCCCAAATGGATGAGCCGATTTTAATGTAGTTTGTTTTATTTTAAAGATGGTATAATCAGAACGGTTCTTCATTGTATTTGATAATATTCACTTCATCTATTCCCCTTAAATAAAGCTTACTTTACACTTGTTCAGTCTAAGACAATTCAAATAATATTGTTGACATTCAATTAATTTTGATTGCTGAATTATTTCTGTAATGTTATGGAAAAAGCCATGCTTTGAGTTGCATTTTTTTAAGACTTCATTTTTAATAAAGGTTATTTCACATATTGCATAGGAAATGTTCATAAACTTAAAATTTATCTAGCATATTTCATTTTAAATTCATTTAATCAGAACATATCTTTGCAGATTGAAAAAACATACTTAAGTGGGGGGGGGGGGGAGTGAGTTTGGCTTAGGGACGTATCTAAACCTTAAAAATTTCAAGCTGAACTTTCAAAATTACCCACGAATATGTAATTTTCTCCATTTCTTATGTTTACTTATTTCGAGGGTGGCTGAAGCCCCACCAGTCACCCTCTGGCCAAGGACGTACCCAGGAAGGGGGGTGGGGGTCTGTAACACCTCCGAAATTTCAGTTTTTATTAACAAAGCAATAATGGTGAAGTCTTTTTGTGAAAATTTCTGCCTTTTTCATCGTTTGGACCCCCTCCGAAATTTTTGGACACTCCCAGAATTTTTTTTGGGGTATGTCCCTGCCCCTGCTCTCCTCTCCTAGGGGGGGAGCAAGTTCCCTACCTTGAGCCCCCCCCCCCTTATGGGTGCCCATATCATTAATGTTATATTTTTCAAGTATTTAATATTATTCTGTGGTTTTCTGAACTTGCAGGTAGCAGAACAGATTTCATTATTTATTGACATTGTTGAGAAAGCAGACAGCATGGATTTCAGAGTTTGGGTCTTCTACTGGGTATCATTAAGGGTAAATAAATTTATGATATTGGTAAAATTTACTTAAAAATTCAAAATAATTTTAATCCTTTTTCTACTGAATTTAAATGAAATGTATCTGCAATATTGCCTATATTTTGGAAGTAGTTCTGAAGTAGTTCCATTACCAATAAACTTTCAAATAGCACCTCACAGGATTGTAAAACATTGAAAACCCAAACCAGTATTTTTACATAGCAGCAAGTTAATATTTAGCCCAAATGTATTTAAAATGTATACACAATATTAGGTAAACATTGGTAATATTTCTAATGTATTCCTAATATTGACAAGTAATTAATTTTATAGTATTTTTATTTTTTCATGTTCATATACTTAATTATTCAATATTATCATTAAATTGGAAATAAATACTAATGTAAATTGTAGCAAATTAATATTTACCCATTATATTGTCAATCTTAATGAATTTAAATTAAATTTATTTAAAATGTATCCACAATATTGGGTGTATATTTCAAATATTCCTCATATATATTGCACAAGTATATATTTTTGATATGTTAGCATCTTAATATATTATTACTTGCGAATTATCACTGTTTATCTGTTACACATTATTTTTGCATTTAAAATCTGAAATAATTTTAAATGCATTCATATACAAATTTCTGAAAAATATATCTTAATAAATAAGTCAAATATTACTGAAAAATTTAATGTAATATGATTGTTCCCTGATTATCATGGGCAAACGGGTAAATACTGTGGAAAATACAGAAAGACAATTGTCAGAGTCGGTGAAGAAACAAAATGTAAGGGGGCCCCCATTTAGACCCATACTTCTGACTCAAGCGACTTTATGTCATAATTGCTGCCTGGATTTGAGAACGGGGGGGGGGGGGACTGAAGCCCTATAGCCACTCATCCCATTACCCCTCGATCTACCACCGAATCATTTGTTCTTGTGATAATGTTTAAATGTAAATTTTAACTGAAGACTCCTACCTTGGGTGGTCATTAGTTAAATATATATAAATTGATAATAAATGAATATTCATATAAATTGGTTGCTTTAGAAAACGAAACTTTTAGAATGTTTTTTATGTACTGAATACTCATTTTCTTGAAATATAGGAGAGTTAATAACAGCGATGACTGGGTGATTTTTCACGAACCTTTGATAAGGGTGAATACTACTTTGGATGTCTTTAGATATAAGTATGTATTTATTTTTAATTATTTACTGTTTCAGTGTATTTTTAAATTTGGGAGTTAATTTTATATTCATATCATATGTTATAAATGTTCCTTATACACATGTCTGTGTGAATTTTATATTATTATTATTATTTGCATTGCAAAGCATCCCATTTTAGAAGAATGTATATCTTAAGCACTGAATCAGATGGGTAGTAGATTTCTCACAAAAATTGTGTTTCATTAAGTGTCTCACTGAGTAGAAACAAAATGTTTCAATCAAGTTATTATTATTTATTTTTTTTTACAAGAAATAATGCAATTTCTGAACAGGTTTTAAAAGAATTCAACTATGTCAGAATTTCTTCTATGTCAGAATAAAAACTTAGTCAGAAATTTGAAAATTCAGAATTTCTCTTCACAAGCTGTATTTATGGCAATACAAATGGTTAATTTATAGAAGTGAAATACTCAGAGAAAAATTTATAACATATTGTATTGTCCAAAATAGAGGGAGAATTAGCCATCAGATACAGTTTCCACTTTCGTGAATTTCTCCCTAAAAATGGGATAAGACCTGCAGTTTTGTTGTTCTATAAAAGTTCATCATGCTGTCTATGAAGAAGCATTCTGAATTATACCGAGTTTTTGAGAAGCCTGTCTTTAAAGCTTGCAGAGCCAAGTGATGAATAAAATATGTTACAAGAAAAACTGATTGATTTTGGCTGTTTATCACTTTATTATCTTTTTATTTTCTAGTACTCTGAACTGGTCCTGTGGAAAACCATTGAATTTTTGTCAGTGGCATGCTGTAAAAGAGAAGAAACTATTGGCATTATAAGTGGTATTCATATTTTTGTTTTATTTGTTTATTTATTCTTTAAATGTTCTTAATTACTAGTTCAAAGTCTGCATACTTTTGATCTCTGCGGTCTAATTTTTTCAAAGCTTGTATCGCATAATTTCATAATTGTCAATAACTTTTTTTTTTTTTTTTTTTTTTGAGATGTTTACTTTTTTGTTTAGTTTATTTTTTTCTTATTTTCCAAATTGATTTATATGTTTTTTTTTTAGTTTTTTTTCCCCTAAAGTGATGTTACTTTGGGGCAGTTAGTGACTATGTATTAAATTTTATAAATTTCATGTAAATTGAGAAAGTTATTAGGGCTGTTCTTAAAAGAAAAAAAAGTATAACTTTTGGTAAAGTTACATCAATGAGTAAAACAATAAATATTTATACAGTAAAATTCAATGTGGTATTCTTTATTAAAGCATTTGACCCAGGCAACTCTTTAGTATATCATTTTATGTTATGCTATATTCTGTCATTTATTTAATCTCTATTATATGTAAATTTTTTATGTCAAGTTGCATATTTGACACCAAGTTAATAAATTGCTTGCAAAATCAAGTCTTATTTGCAACATTTTATGAAGTAACAATGAAATAAAGTATAAAAATCAATTTTTAGTCCCTTCAGATTAATTTTTTTAACTCTGCACCCTCACTACCTCTTAAAAATATGTTGTAAGTAAAACCTTGAAACTCCTGTAACTTTTATTATTATTATTATTATTATTATTATTATTAATGTTGTCACTGCTGTTGTTGTTTAAAATGTAAACTGTAAAATGCTACTTTCAGAGATGAGATTTAAGAATTTAGTTTAATATTCAGACCTTTTTCAATGTTTATAAAGAATTCAGTTTTTTCATTTTTTTCAAAAATTTTCTGATTTTTCAGTAAGGCAAAATTGTATATAAGTAAGATAGATTTAGTATCAATAAAAATTAAAATATTTATTGCTCTTGAAATTCATAAGTATAGTTGCTCAAAAGTTGTTTGGACATTCTTTCAGACTTTTTTTCCTTTTTTGTTAATCTCATATCTGTACTTTGGTACAAACCAAATCGAAAACTAGCCTACCAGTTTTGACACCATATTACATGTACCACCATTAGTGGTAAAAACAGATGAAATATATTATTTTTTAATTTTACTAATACAATATGTAAATGTAAACTTTACTTCCTTAGTAAATTCAGATTTTTTAAGCCTGCAGTATTAACAAAGTGCAATAACCTTGTCAGTGTTCACATGTTGTCATATGTATATTTGAATATTACTCAAAAATATCTTTAGTCTAGTTTTTAACTGACTTCAAGAAGATCTAGGTTATTAATTGGGGTCAGTACTCAGAGGTGTAGCAAGAATTTTCAGTGTCCGAGAACAAATTTGCATCACTTCTTGTTTACCAAAATGCGCTGGAAAAAGTTTTATATACAAATTGGTGCCTTTTGGATCCTATGCCCTGGGACAAATGTCCCCCCTCTAGCTACACTTCTGAGCACTGAATCCTTGTAATTTACCAGACTGGGTATGAAAAGTATTTTCAAACTTCCGTTTAATTATTTATTTCTTTTGTTTATCTTCCACATATAGATGTGATCTTTGCTAAGAATGTTGTTATTTGATGATATTTTACTTGCTGTGCATGAAAAGTTTTTATTGCAAAGTTATCACTTTATTTTTTACTCAATTTTTGATGTACCTAAAATATATTACAAGTCCTGAATATTTTCTATTTTTTAATTGATTGTAATAATTTGCAAATTTAACTCACCAATAGTAAGTAATGTGTTTAATATTTATTTTGTCACTATTAGTTTGATGTTTGTTATTACGCACAGGTTACTGTGATTCAGGGATAATTTTATTCCAAATTGCTTTGATAAGGGATTTTCGCTTCAATACTGTCCCCAATTATTCTTTTCTGTGTTACCTCAGAGGATTTACCTCACAAAATAAAATTTTGTGAAGTAAATCCTACAATGTGTTCCTTACTTTTAATAAAGTATTTTGTGCTCTCAATCACTTTGCATATCAGTATATTCTAATATTAATAGAACATAGAGAACAGATTATTTTATAAAACAGTACAAGCATTTCTTATCTGTGAAATTAAAGTTTTTTTTCTTTTATTTTTTGCAGGTAAAAAAAATGATTTTTTTTTTTTTTTTTGAGCTGCTATATTTAAGTTTTATTGCAGTTTTTTTTCCATTTGCTTTTATGTTCAGTGGCAAAATTAAAATGTAAAAGGCAGCTTAAATTCTACATCTTTATTTTATTCATTTATTCATAATTTGTACAATTTTAACAGTAGGAACCCTGTTTCCCTTCCCTCTCTTACTCAGAAGGTTACAGTATATGTAAATGTTACTTGAAAGTATTTATTATTACCATACATAAATATGGTAATATGAAAAATGGTAATAAGAAAGTATTTATTATTACCATTTTTCGGTATGCTTTTGTGCTGTTCCAAAATTGTATTTAACCTGCTCCTAAAGGTGTTCCAAAATGTATGTAGATTTGCAGACTTTTTATTATAAAGTTATCCTCCGATTTTAGTGAAACTATAAACAAAATGTTTTCTGAATCAAATGAAAAGATCTGCTGACTTATTCCTCTGTAAATTCATCACCTAGTTGAAAGTGTTAAGCTGTGCTTTAGTTGGAGATTTAAATTTGACACTAATCCATGTACACACAAAACTAATTTTAACTAATTTTATTTTGTATGTATTTAACATAGATCTAGTTTATGCTCTAGTATATTCTAGCTGCCAACTCTTTCTGATTTTGAGCCTTTCTTCAGTCTTATTCAAATTATGGGGAGGGGGGAGGGTACCCTTTTTTTATTAGGATAGAATAGCAGTTATGTTTTAACTTTTAATTCTGTAATTACTTGTTGAAGTCATAATTTTTATCTTCCAGATGCTGTTAGAAGAATCCCTGAATGTGAAATAGTATTGAAGTACTCATATTGAATCCAGTGATTGTATTTTATATAAATGTAACAATGTAATACAATTAAACCAAATTTGTAATAATTTGTTGTGTGTTCACTGCCATTGCTTTTATAATTCATTCAAACCTGCATGAGTCTCAATAAGAGATATCTTCCACTTTTTTCAATTCGTAGGCTATTTTTTACTTCTGCAGTTCTGTAATAGTTTAAATTTTTTTTTTAATTTAGAACGCATCGTAAACTAAAATTTGCTAGGCTGAAGACTACTCTGGACTTGGAAGTTCCATTACTCATGTTTTTATTAAGACTTTGCTTATATATTTTTATTAACTGTTTTTTCTTTCTTTTTTTTTGGCCCTCGTATTAATTGAACTTTGTTCTAACATACTAATGAGTTTTTCTGGCTTTACTTTCATTTATTGTTCTAAATCTGTTTTCAATAGTATAATAATTCTTGCATAAAATCTATATTAAAAGAATTTTTTTTTCAATTTGAAGTTTTTAAAAGATTAAGTAATTTGTAGCTATTTTGCTGTAAAAGTGAAATTGAAATAAATAAAATCACACTTAAAAATAAATAAAGAAATGAATGTGTATATATATTAAAAAATTAAGAAATGGCTTTTATTTTGAAGTATGTATAAATTATGTTCAGAACAGGAATTTGGTTTTTTAAGAGGTGAAAAAAAAAATCTTTTTCTGTGAATCACCACCCTCCCCCCTCACCCAGACATTATCTATGGAGGTTAATATGGTTCACCCTCATGCTCTAAACTTCAATTATTTCTTTGCGTTATGGCAAGTCTACAAGAGGGGTGTCTTCTTGGGGGGGCTGACTTGGGTGGTGAACTTTTTAAGGATTCTAACCTGTATTCTTGCTCATGCCTCTAAACCTTAAATAATGGTTTTTGGACAAGACAAAAATGTTGGGGGATTCAACAAAATGGGCATTGTTGGGGAATTATGAAATAATTGGTTTTAATTTATATTATTTATGTATTGGCCTGCACAAAAATATTTCTTTACCCCTTTTCACAAAAAAAGAAATCAATCAATATAAAGTAGTTTCCATTTTAGAAATATTTTATTCCTTTTTCTGGGGGGAGGGGGAAGAATAGAAAAATAGGTATTCTCTTAAATTTCCAAACATGATATGTACATTAACAGAGGTTATCAGCAGATATATTTATATTTTTGATTTACCCAACAATTAGTTTATTTATTTAATTTTTTTTTTTTTTTTTTGTTTTCAATTAAAGGATAGCTATTACTCTTTTAACTTATTTTCGTGTTTCATAATTCTTGTATTTGTTCGTATAAATGACTGAAATTTAATTTCAAATAATTTCTTTTCGATAACAATTCAATCCTGTTCATTTCTTATTTATTTAAATTAAAAAAAAAGACTTGTTAATTGTAATAAAGTTGAAAAGAAAGTTTGAATAAATTATGCTTAAAATAAAACCTATTTAAAAATCAAAATTATTAGTATTCTTTTGATTTTATATAAATATCTTATCATGAACTATTTTTATTGTTTTGTTAATACTGTTGTAAGTGAAAGTTGTTCTGAAATGTACCATAGGTAAAAAATAAGCTTTCAGGGATTTTTTATTTCAGCAGGAGAAAAGGTAACATTGAACATATCAAATATTTCTGCACACTGTTGAGTAATGTGGATGTCCGAAACTCTTATTTCTATTCTTGTTTGATCACAGATTACCTCAAATGAAGTTATAGTACTGCAGACAAAGAAAATTCTTATAAATCTCCTGCTGATGGATTTTACATAGCTCAATGGCTATACAGATCACCTCCAAGCATTTTGAAACTTTCACTTCTATTCCTGTTACGTTTTGACTAACCAAACAAAACATAAACTGTTAACGAATTCTGTAACTAAATAGATCTAGAAGTTATGGAGGTTTGTTTTAGTAACCATGTGGAATTCTTGGGGGTACCTTTTAGTGATGCCATCATCTGATTATTAAAATGAAATTCTGTACTCCTTCTTAATCTGTTTAATTTCAGAATAGGCTGTTATTTTAAATACTGTATGTTTTGTGTCAACAGTCCACATTTCACTCACTGGAATGAAAGCAAGAATTTAAAAATGCATGGGGTCAGATATTACTTGTACCATTGAGCTACGTAAAATTTATTTTCCAGCTGTTATGGATCATTCTGAACATGACAATAATCCAAGATAGCCCAGAAATAGATATCTAAGAAGTTCTGGATATGAAATAAGTATCAATTTCTGATCTTTGGATATTTTGAATATGAAATAGATAGCCATTTTTGGGATATTTGAGATCTTCTGGAAGTTTAAGTATTATAACTATGCTACATATATACAGATACCTGTATGTTATAGATGTTATTTACTCATTAGAGAGATCACACCTCAAATTTCTAATAGAGAAATCTATTTTATGTTGGACTTCTAATAGATATACCCAATATCCAGCTATGATGTATTAAAGATTGCCTATGGACAAACTTGGGGGGGGGGGAGGTAAATGCGGCAAAAATATTTACTTGTACGATATGAAGAATATTTTCAAGGCGCTCGATATTGCAGATACATTTTAAATATATTTAATTTAAATTCAATAGCAGCAAAGTTTTATAATTTTTACAATATAAAGGTTAAATATCAACTTTCTACTTTTTACCAATACTAGCTTTATTCCCAGTGTAATATTGAGTAAATATTAACCAAAAAAATTAAAAATGGTATAAAGTTATGTTAATTACTTATCCATATTGAATATATTTCCAATGTATATCAAATACTATAAATGCATTTTAAATATATCTGAGGCAAATATTAACTTTGCTACTTTGTACGAAGTTACATTTGATACATTTGACGAAGTTACAGTTGATCTTTGTTTTCAATTTTTTTTAACAATATTGAGTTAACATTAAAAAATTTATCAATTGAGGACTACTTCAAAAATATTTCCAATACAACCCTATATTAAGAATATATTTTTTTGTATGTTAAATTCAGTGGAAAAAGGTATTAGTATAGTCATACTGAAAGTATAATGTTATTTTGAGAATTTATCAGACCTAAATGCTAATTTTTACCAATATTGGAATTTTATTTACCAATATTGGAAACTGTTTATTCTCAATGTGTTCACTTACTACTTTGTAATATTATTGGTTTTTGATATCAATGTTTTCACAATATTGAGTTAATATTTAAAAGTTCATTGGTAGTGAGACTGCTTCAGAAATATTCTCAATATATAATTAATATTTCAATACACACTTCATATGTTAATTAAAATTTTACAAATAATAATAACATTTTGAGCATATATCAGGGCTAAACTCTAGTTTTTACCAATACTGGAAGTGGTCTTTACTCTCAAAGTATTCACATATATGTAAATTTTAATAATTAAAAGTAATTAGTACTTAATAATATTGGAAATATTTCTAATATACACTCAATATTATTGATAAATTTCAAATACTTTAAGATTCAATAGTATTAAAATTTGACTTCAAATGGGCAAAATATTAAATTTATAATATTGGATTTTATTTTCAATGAATTCACAAGATTGGATAAATATTGATGCTATATAGAAAATATCTTTTAATGTTTGCCAAATATTTAAAAAATAATAATAATCAATGCTGTTACCAGATACATTCATATATATTATATATATATATATATTATAAGGAATTATTTTAATTTCCCTAAAATAGTGATAGCCAGAAGCAAGGCATATGCAAGGAATAAATCCAGGGCCGTACCCAGACAAAAATTTCAGGCAGGGTCCAAACCGTGGAAAAGGCAGAATTTTTCACAAAAAGACGTCATTATTATTATTTTATTAACAAAAATCAATTTTTTTGGGAGGGGGGGAGGGTCCGGACCCCTGGATACGGTCTCGAATAATCACCCTATAAAAAGTGGCGGTCACTCTTAAAAAGGGTCATAGCTCACTCTTGATCAGAGCGCTCCACTCTTTAAGGGATGGCGTGCTGTCACCCTTTCCTTAGAGTGAGGCACTCTTTCCCGGAGTGGGTTTTTGAATTCTCACTCCTAGTCCAGAGTCAGAAATGTCACTCTTCAGAATAGTGATTTCTCACTCTATGGAGGTTGGCTGATTTTTGTCACGAAGGTAGGGTGATATATCACTCCTCAGCACTGGTTTTTCACTCTTGATTATTAAGAGAGGAACTTTCGCTGCCATTGCGTTCTTATATGCAAGCTGCCGACTGAAGAAACAACATTCCAAACGTGCTTTTTATCGTTTTTAAAGCTGAATACCTGGCGAACGTCGTTGTGTGATTGGTGTCTTTCCTTTGTCATATGAAAATTTCTTCTGTGTGCCTCAACTGTGTTTTTATTGGCCTTTCGCAGAGTTGTTTATGTGATAGCGTAACAAATCCGTTTTTGTGATACATGTACCGTTCCAATGCTGTTTAGGGTTTTGGGGTGCGCTGAGAATTATGCGACAAAATAAAAATAGGTGTTGTTATAAGAAAATTTCGAGTTTCTGTACCTATAACCGTAACTGTGAGCTCCACTTTTTCGCAGTTCACAGAATCTCGAGCCCATGTCTTTGAATAACTATATTTGAAATTGTATCTCGATCGGTTGAACAGATTGGCCCCCTAGAGGTCCATATACCGGCAAAGCTTTTTATTATGGTCACTCTGCATGTACTAATATATAAAGAGAAAGAATGTTTGCTTCCAGACTGATTCATCATTGCACAGCCCAAAAGCTGGACTCAGAAATGTGAAACTTGGGGGATTGGAAAAAATCACTTCGTCTTGTCTGTACTTGTATAGCAGCCGTTTTCCTTCAATGTTTGGCTCAAGCGCATCAATTATAGTTGATAGTTTCGTTCAGTTTTAGCTAGCTATGGAAAAAAGAGCAAAAATATATTCGATTTCCCAATATATAATGTGGAGTACATTGTTCTTATATCTGTTTAACAAATTTTATCATATCTGAAATAGTTATATTATTTGAAGCAGTTGAGCACAGTCTAAAGTTCTATGAGGTAGTGAAATTTCTTCCTCGTCAAGTCTGTGTTGCATTCATCATAGAGAAAAAATTGTGGTGTTACGGCCAATTATCTGCACGTGGGATCTAGGTCGAATTGAATTGCCCTCCGTGGGGGACTTCTAAAGGGATCCCCACCCGTATTTAAACGAAGTTTCGGAGAAAACCACCGAAAACTCCGAACGGTTAGGTCGGCGGACGCTACCCGGTTTTGAACCAGGCACCTACCGTCTCCCAGTTGAGAGCGCAAACAAGCTCAGCCGATGGTGGGGCTCATTCATCAAAGTGACTACATCTTAGAGAAGATATTGTAAGATTTTTATAAATTAATTAATATTTGTTTATACAAGTATTTATAAAAATTCTACTTTATCATAAATGAAAATGATCTACTTTGAATTTCTACTTTATCATAAATGAAAAGATATCAGCTGATAATGATAATCTTTTAATTATCATTATCAGCTTTGTAAAATGACGCATAGAAGCATACATCTGATAAAAAACATTTCAGGTACTACATAATAAGCGTCTTCAGACGCACGATTGACCCAAAAGTACAATAATAAAAGGCTTTTGTTAATATTATTGCCATTTTTGAAAGTATGTAATAAACGCTATGTTGTGAGGCTTAATTTTTCGAATAAAATCCATAATTGACGCGTTTTTAATTCAGATTTTCGTAAGTACCTCATTTTATTAAAGTCAAAGTAACAAGATTAAAAATAACAAATGGGGAACATTAATTAATTAAAACTTTAAAAATACTTATTTTAATAATGCATTGACTTTAAAAGTTACAATTAATAACAACATTTTTAATCTCTAAAGTAAAGTGTACTTTACTTTGCAAGAGATTACGAAGGAATGAGTTAATTGTTTATACAGCGATTTAATTAATTACACTTAAAAAATAATTCTTAAATTTTGGAGAAAAAGATATTAAATGATTTTAAAAATTGTTCTGATATATTATTTAAATGTAATCAGATTACGGAGGTAGTTTTTAAGTTATTTTAAGCATTTAAACTTAAAATAAGAGAAAAAAAAGGGGGGATTGCAAAACGAAGATTATGAAACAGTCAGAAAAATAAGCTACTGATCTTTAGATACTATGAAATTTTTAAGTATTGCCGATTGTTAAAAATTAGTATTTGTGTAAAAAGAGGATACTTTTCTTTCGTAGTTGTGTTTCTAAGATTAATCTAATTAGAAAAAGAATCCTTTTTATGTTTGATATTGATAATGTTATCTTTTTTTATCACATACTTAATTACTTTATATATATATATATATATATATATATATATTATCACATACTTTACCTCGAATGACGTAAACTGTAGTTGCGGTACTGGATCTGGACACCGATGTAGAGAGGGTATAAAATCATACCAGTAATAAACTGCAACCTTAAGAAAAGAGTTAATTTGCTAAATACTTACTCATTTATCGCATTGACCAAAATTTCACACTGATTATGCATAACCATCGGACATTTTCCATCAAAGGTACACTGCTGGACAAATGTCTCATTGCATTACAAAGATTTCAAAGTTTTTTTTTTTTTTTTTTTTTTAATAACGGGCGAGAACTTGCCGATTAGGCATTGTCCCTTACAACGGCCCGAAGGTGTGACCATTTTATTATGGGGGCACCCAGTGGGCGGTCAGCGTTTTCCCAAACCCTCAAGATTTCACGCACTTGGCGAAAACAGGAGCGCGCCCACGATTTGGCGAAAGAGAGGAGTTACGCGAGCTTGTAGTCGCTATAAGGTTGCAATGCTAGTAAGACCGCCTCAAGAATTTGTGATGTAATTACAGGCGCGCTTTTCTGATGTGTTTAAAGAATGTAATTAGTTTAATATATTGGTAGAATATGAAAAGTATATAATATGATTGTATGTATAAAACATTTATTTATAGATAAAATTTAACTTATCGGCTCCAATTTTATCCTAGGCACTTTAAAATTGTTTATCGCATGTTCTTTTTGGCGCCATATACTTTTTTTGAGCGAAATTATCAGAATAGGTTTATTGATCTATTGCATTTAATAAACATGTCTCCGATACATGTAATTTGTTAAATAATAAATGGTAGAGTAAGAAATGTATATAATTATACATTCTGTATTATGTACATTTGTGTTTTTATCTGCAAAGCCATTCATTTACAGATAAAAACACAACTTAAATGCTTAAAACTTTTTTATAAGCACTTCAAAAAATGCCTAACATTTTAAATTTGGTGCTACCGACGTTTTTTTTTTATTTTTTTTTTAACGGAATTGTCTTAGTAATAGTAGATTTCTTAATTTTCTGTTGTAAGTTTAATTTCTAGCTTCATATTGAAACATATAGTTATTTTTTCCTTATTATTCAAAACTGAGAACATGCAAAATCAGTCAATATTTCGTTATCAAGCGTAATGAATTCACCAAGAATTTTTTTTAAAACTAATCTTCAATAATAAACTATCATTTTTATATATTGAGAAATTTTACTGTGATGATTCCACTTTTTATCTATATGATTGGAACTTTATTTCTCAGGGGCATGTGTTGTAGGAGATAAGGATGGTTAATATATTATTAATATATAATTTATATAATAATTGTAATATATATATATATATATACCCCTTTTTTGACGACAGCTGGCAGTGCCGCACAGCCAGCTGTCGTCAAAAAAAGGGTCTCTAGATCTGTGGAACGCGATGAACGTTTCGATCGTCCGCCCTCTTGCTGGTAGTTAAGTCGAGCGATGGCAACGGCTGCCCTTTTTTCAGCATTGGGAAAGGGTTGCGCTTCAAAGGGTTAACCCCAAAAATGCTCGAATGTGCAGCGAACACTTCGAAGAAAGCCATTATATTGATGACTTAGAAAACAGACTTTTAGGTCTGCCTATAAGAAAAATATTAAAAGATTCCTACAGTTAATTTACCTTCTTTTAAATTGGAAGAAAAAACAACTCCTAGATCAGAAAGGCAAAAAAAAGGAGGAAAGTTTCGGAAGATGCTTTCAGTAGACTAAGTATAATTTAAGTCCTAAGAAAATACGACCAGAAGATACAATAAATGATGATGATGAAGTAAACTTAAATGAAAGTTCAACGAAAGACAGTTGTAAAAACTGTGATGCACTGGAAGAAGAAATCAGCAGTTTAAAAATTGAGTTAGAGTGTGCAAGAAGGAAATTAACAATATTAAAAAATAAAAATCGTCGTTCATTTAAAATCATGGCACAGAAATTAAAAAGAACCCTTCTGTATAAAAAAAAAATAAAACATCTGAAATTGGAAAATTAAAAAGGAAAGTATGCATCCTGGATAAAGAGAAAAAATTAAAGAATCTAAACGAAAAATCTTTTTACTTTATTAAAATATTATAGAAAGTACTTATATAATTGTTTTGCACCTTAAAAAATTAGTTAATAAAGTAAAACAATAAAATTAACTATTTTACATGAAATCTTTTTAAAAATATCAGCTTTAAGCATTATTAGAATCGACTTTACAGACGAAAAAAAAAAAAAAAATAAATTAGTTTTTGTGTTTTTATCGGCGATCTTCAATTGGTCTTTCATTAAAAAAAAAAATTATCTTCAACACTTTTAATAAGACGGTGAAAAGTTTCTAGTCCTATTACAGCATCCGGAAAACTAAGAATTTCTGCAATCTCTTATTCAGTTTAGCTCATTTCTTAATTTTCTGTAACCTCATTAATTTCATGCACTGTTAGCATTTCACTGGCCAATGCCATACTTTTTGCAGTCCTAAAAATTGATTTTTCAAACAGTAATAAGAAAGGGAAAAAAATTAAAAACAAAACAAAACAAAAAACGAAAGTCACATGTAAACACGCTCTGAATGTAAACTTAGAAGTGAAAAAAGACTTTTTAAGCAGGAAAGTGTTTGGAACGAAACTTTTTAAACGGGTTGTTTTCACATTGTAAGAATAGGAAAAAATAGGGAACCGCAAAAAAGAACTTTTTAGGGGGGAATTTTTTAAATGGGTTTTACTGTATATTTTTTAACATTTAAACACATACACACACACACATATATATAAAGAAAGTTGGTGCATAATGTTTTATTTTGAATGATTCTTTTCTTTCTTTTTTTAGAAAACAATCCTATATTCATTACTTTATCTCAAAGCAGAAAATCTGGTTTCTACTTGAATATATTTTTGAGAGCCTATGTATATTATATATTACTAATAGAAAGGGATTCACAAAAGCAATTGTTTTAATTTTTCCTAAAAATATATCACACTAAATCTTAAATGTCATAGATAACATTTTAAGTGAGAAAAATCTAATAAAAGTCATTGAGAAAACATTATCTCCACGACTTCTCCCTTTCACGCGGGAACCATAGTACGTCTTCAGTTATCCCCCCTGTCTTCACTTCTCGCAGGCAGACTTCGTGCCGATTACAATCGACTGTAATCGATGACTAAAATAATATTTTACAAATTATTCAAAAATGCTATGATAAAATTGCATTATTATAGAATTCTTTTGATATTTGATTTCTTTAACATCAAGATTACTGTTATTTTACTAAATTAATATTCACTAGTCATAATCTATTTGGAAATTGTTAGTAATCGTAATCGTAATCCATATCAATTCTTGTAATCGATTACAGTTGATCGTGTAATCGCACGAAGTCTGCTCGCAGGCGATTGACCCAGCCCTTGTGATTCTATAGCCCTGATGAGAGGGTGGCTTTCGCAATGCACATCTCTCTTCCGCCAAACCGTTGGCTCCCTCCTGTTTTCGCCAAGTGCGTGAAGTCTTGAGGGTTTGGAAAAACGCGGGCGGTCAGTGTTTCCCCTTATGAAGGGACGGACACAATGACAACCACGAGCAGTCGGGGATCGAACCCTGGCCGCCGAGAGTTGAACCCAAACCGGAGTACGGTGCTTTACCCACCATACAACTCGGTCGGCAGATTTCAAAATTAGAATGTCGAAAAGCAGTCATTCTTTCAGTTGATTCTGTAGTTTTAATTTTACACTATTTTAAAAGATGAAACTTTAGTCATCATGGTTACTAGAAAAACTGTGCTTACAATCACTCTTTTGGTCATCAGGTTGCAAGAATTTGACTAATTATCATCACCAGTATTCAAAAATCGTCAAGGGTTAGTAAATACTAAATGATGAATATGCGGTTTGTATTTGATCACAGATTTGTGCATGTAGGTGGATTTTCACGTGATTGCCTTAATTACACTTCAGTTTTCAATTGGCTGCTTCAAAATTAAATATTTGACTGCTGTACATATGTATATATATATATATATATATATATATATATATATATATATATATTAGGGTGTATCACGAAAATTTTTTTTTGGAAAATCAAAGTTTCAAGTTGATAAAAAGTCGTTACTGTTATCAAAATGTTATTTATGCTGGTCGTTAAAGTTGTTACTGTCATCACATACCTACCAAAAAAAATTTTTTTTTGAAATCGAAAAATATTTGGGTCTCCCGGAATGACATTGAAGTTGTCAAATTTTTAGTCAAAACGATATTTTTAAACATTTTTTTATAAAGTATGTATAAATCAAAATTAAATATTCAACAGCAAAAATGGGCAATTTCAGATGGAATCTATGAATAAAAAATGCATTGCGACTGAAATTGAACATTTAGATCTCCCGGAATCGTAATGAAAATCTCCAATTTTTTGTCAACTAGCCGTATTTAAGAAATGTTGAAGAATCTTTCAAACTTTCAATCATTGTATTTATAATACAGACACTGTAGTACAGCGTTCCGAAATAGCAAGAATACTTTTGTAGGCGAATATGGGGCTCAGATTTCAAGGCGATAAAACTGTAGCTCCCCCATGACTTTGGAGATAAGGGAAGTCCAAGACTATCACATGATTACTTCGCTCTCCCTCGTCCACCCTTCCTTTCTTTTTCAGTTTGTTTTTAGCGTTTTTTATGTACAAAGCGTCCATTTAGTGAGCATTTATGTTTTTGATTTGTGATTGAGTTCAATTTGATTTTGTTGTTTTACCATCATGAGTAGAAAAACTCATTCTTCATCAACAAGGAAAACTACTGACGATCCAATTGTCGGCCAACCTCTAGATATAAGTGATAGCAATGTTTTACCTACTAAAATTGATGTACTACGTTATTTTGAATGGGTAAAAAAGTCTGAAGGATGTCATCAGCCAAAGAAAAAGGTAGTTGCAATGCGAGTGGCCCGTAAGCTAGAAGAAATATGGAAGAAGACTTCTATTCCTGTTTCATCTGTAAGCAACATTGTTTTTTGTGATTTTAAAACTACACGAGCGATCTGAAAAAATGAAAAGTCATCAGGGTTAAACTCAAAAAATGCCAAGAGCTTTAAAGCGTCAGTTGAAAAGTTCAGAATCTGACATTGTAAATAATCTTTTATATATTTGTTCATGCAAATGTAGAGATTTAGTGAAATATTTGTGTCCAGCGCAAAGCAAGGTTCCACAACTGGAACACGAGTTCTTGAATGACCAACGAAACCTGAGGCTTATGGTTATAGGAGGAATTGACACAGTAGAGAGTAAAAAAAATCGAGAAATATGCTAAAAGAAAGGAAAAGTCCATACAATTCGAGTTAAACTGAAGTCTCCAATCAACAAATATCCCTACTTTACGACATGAAGTCATTGTTAGCGACACTGACAGCGATTCCATTCAACAGCATTCAAGTGTTGAAAGTGTTTTAGCTATAAAAAATGAAATACCAGAAAATAAAAAGGAAAATTCTAGTGTTTCAGTAAAGCAAGTTCTTCCAGTAGATCTGCCATCATTTTCCAGAGCATGTGATCGCAGAGCAATTTCCAATAGAGCGGGACCGCAACTAGCAAGTGCTCTTTTACAGGATTTAAAAGTTGTGACACCAGAAAATCAGACGGCGGTAATTGATAAATCGAAAGTTTTTCGTGAAAGAGTAAAGTACCGTGAAAGTATTGAAACTCGCACCTCAGAAATAATTTCTCTCTATTTTGATGGTCGGAAAGAAATAAAATGTACATGGTAAATCTGTCCGGAAAACTATACAAGAAGAACACATATCTTTGGTTGAAGAACAAGGCTCAATATATCTTGGTCATGTAACTGCAGACAGTGGTTCTGGGAAAGACATTGTATCATCAATAAGGAAACACACGGAATGTAACTGCATTGATGTGACAACTATCCAAAGCTATTGGATGTGATGGTACTCCCACAAACACTGGGGTTTGAAATGGATCAGGTTGCAAGTTGGAAAAGCTGCTTGAGTTTGTGATACGCTGCCTACAATTATCAAAATAAATAGACAGTGAAATCAAGATTTATTTTGAATAACCTTAACATATTCAATGTTGTTTATTTGTAACCTTTATGTGTTTGTTTATATCTTTTCTAACCTTTTTCATCTAAAGATCACACTTTCTGATTTTTAATTTTAATATATTTTTGTTCCTCCAAAATGTTTTTCTAATGTGTAATTATTTCTAATGTCACCCCTCCCCCCCCCCCCCAGAATAAAAAAGAGACTGAGAAACTAATAAACTAATGAAAAATAATATACATTTTATTTGCACTGTTGCTAGAAGTTTAACAATGTAAAATATCGTCTGGAAATTTTTGAATATTTGATAAAATAGCAAGGTTTTTAAAATTAGATTCCGGCAGACTAATATAGTTAATGAAACAAATGAATTTTTTAAAAGTCTGTTGTCTTTCTAAACTTCAAGTTTTTGTACTTAAAAAATATAAATATACTTTATATTCATGTATACATATTTTTTTAAAAATACACATTTTAGCTCAACAAAGTTGAATTTCAAGTTAATTCCGGGAGACCTAAATATTTTTCGATTAAAAAAAAAATTTTTTTTGGTTGATATGTGATGACAGTGACAACTTTTTATCAACTTGAAAGTTTGATTTTCCAAAATAAAATTTTCGTGATACACCCTAATATATATATATATATATATATATATGGACATAAATACATTATAACCATTAACCCTTTGAGGCGCAACCCTTTCCCAATGCTGAAAAAAAGGGCAACCGTTGCCATCGCTCGACTTAACTACCAGCAAGATGCGTCAAAAAAGGGTCTCTGAACGTTTTCGATCGTCCGCCATCTTGCTGGTAGTTAAGTCGAGCGATGGCAACGGTTGCCCTTTTTCAGCATTGGGCAATCTATCCAGCTGTTCTCGCATTCTTCCATTTTTCTGCAGATGTCAGTGCTGTTAAAAATTATCGTGACCATTTTTTTACGGGAAATGACGTGCTAAAAAGTAAAGGATTCTCGTGGAGCGATGTCACACGCAACTATTTTTATACAAATCATATCTATTCTTCGTGACTGGCAACAGTCAAAGCGTCAGAGTTTGGTGTTCCCAGAACGGGAACACTGCCCGTTAAAGGATTAATTACACTTCGGTTTTCAATTGGCTGCTTCAAAATTAAATATTTAGCTGTACATACATACACACACACACACACACACACACACATATATATACGGACATAAATCCATTATAACCATTAAAGTTACTCATTATTGATCTAAATTATCCACTCTTCTGTGAAATAGATTTTTCGAAATTCGAAATCTTTTATGAAAATTTCTTAGTTCGATTACGCATTATACGTGAAGATAAGAAGTTAGATAAACTTTCGTGGAAACTGAAATTTTCTGAGTTAATTAGGCAGCAAATTTTGATTACCCATATAAGCATTCTCAAGGCTTATCAATTTCCTAATTATAATTTTCTGAAAAAAATTCGCCGCTTGCAGCCAGCAATCTTCAAAAGCAATGGAATGTGTTCACTCTTAATTAAATATTTCGATTTCTGTTAAAGAGACACAGATCGCAATTTGGCTTTTCTATTATGAATACTTTTTGATGAAAGTTATATTTGTTGCGTGGTAATTATTATAAGTGTATGTTCTATATACTTATCTCCGGTGTTCCAAATGTGCTGTTATATTTATCTGGATTAGGTCAGTGATGATTCGGTGCGGAACATTAAAGTATTCCGACACACAACGGGTATTATTCATAAAAAGAAACAAAAAAGTTATGTTTAAGCCAGAATGCATCAATTTGAAATAAATAGAATGTAACTTTAGTGATGATTTAAAAGTACTTATGACTAGATTAGTGAGGCTTTGAAAATTATTTTTAGTGCTATTTCAGTTAGCATTCTTTTTATTTTATTTTATTTTTTTTGCTTGCGTGGAAACATTTCCACGAAGCCCATTACTCGCAGTGACGCTGACAGATCATGCGGAACCACACATGCGCACATGTGTTAGTCCACAAACAGAGGCAGTGACCACTAAAGTTGAAAAAATCGGAACCGTTATGGCAGCTCTAGCTCCGTGGATAATGCCTCTATCCATAATATTAATCCACCTGCAGTAAAACAATTGTGCTGCATCCAAATGAAAGTAGCTGCAGCGCTCTTACAAGCGAAAATATCGAGCTTATTTTATCTGTGTTCAAAAACCAATAAATATAGCGAACACAAGATTTTCGGAAAAGACTCGAGCATTTTCGATAAAACGATGTAAACTTTAAATGAAGAATAATTTTATACGAAGTCGTAAGATGCAAATCGATCAATGTAAAATTAAAAGAAAAAATAAGGTGTTAATCGCATGCAAAAATAAGTGTAACAGAAAGCAAACACAAATTTGCTCAGCTATATATGAGACCAGAATAACTTTTAAATTAAAAAAGATCATCTGAAAGAATAAAGTATGCGCAAAATATCTGTATATCGCAGCAATACACGCATTTAACGAACTGCAATTTCAGATGTTCAATAGCATTTAATTTTAACATTTAACATTGCGTTAAATGTTAATGTTAACATTAAATGTAACATATTACTAGATAGTTTGTGGAGCGGTTAGTGCTGCTTTCCGTTAGCCTATTTTTCTTATACAGTTTAGAACTGTCATATTTCAATATATTATTTGTGACACATTTCAGTCTGCTTTCTTAAAAAAATTTGTATTTCAATAAAATATTTATTTGCATGTAAAACATCATTTCATAATGAAATGAAAATAATCTGCCTTTTACTATTTCTCTCATACTTGTTCTGCCATTTTTCCATCTAAGAACGATAACTTACAAATATATATGTAAAATATATAAAAATAAGTATCCTCTCAAAATTCAAATTTTCTATTAGCTCCCTTCAAAATTCAATAGGAGCATGTAACAGCTTACGTTTTCAAATAAAATATTTGCCTCGGGATCAAAATTTAATAGAAAAGAGTTTGATATATCTCCCCACGTTCTCCCGTCTCGTAGTCGCCACAGCTCTCACGATTTTTTAGGCACTATGCGACCTCGGTATTTTAATATCCAATAAATGAATCCTTTTTTGAAACGTGATTAGCTTATAAGTCAAGTGACCTTAGGTAATAAAAGTGAAAATACCGACGAGAGAACGGATTTTTCGCAACCTATGTTGCCACAAAAATCTGTGCAAAATGCTGTTAAAATAAAATTATAATAATAAAATAAATTTAATTAAGTATTTCCTCAATACATGGACATCCACATATACAAGGATTGGGGCTTCCGAAGTGCCCCGCAGACTTTCGTGAATCTACAATCAGATTAAAATATAATGAAATTTCAACGTATCACGACCGCTACGACTTAACGAAATTAACAACGATCAACGCACAAGGATCAAAGTGAACGACCGGCTCCCATTTCATATATACATATATATGTAATAATAAAAAAAATCTCGGCTGTTCGAGCCTCGTCAGGAGGAGATCCCCCTGAACACCCCTAATTTTTTAGTTTCATTATTGGCATATTAAAACGATATTAATTGACTTTGTCATTTTATTGCTCATCTTTCGCGTATTTCGCCTGGTAACCCTATGTTGAAATTTTCATGAGTGTAACCTATTTATAGAAAAATACACGCGATGCATATTCTACAGCTTACGAAATATTGTAACAAAAGATTAAAGCTGTTGTGAACTAATAGTATTTAAATACATGTAAAATTATGTCGCTTTTTTATGTCGCTTTATTATGTCGCATTTTTCGGACACATTTTTCAATAAAGGGTGTTGAGAGATAAAATGACATAGTCATTAATAACCGTAGCACCTTTAATTTAATTTAAATTTGTCTAGAAAACTGTATTTAATCTCCGGGAAACGGAGTACTTTCCCTGTCGAGTTTGTTTCTCTGTTGGACACATATTACATTTGGAAACCACTGTCTATCCGTTCGACCAAAGTGAATCCTGTTATTTGAAAATCATCTGAAGGGACAGTCCATGTTTCCGTTAGCAATATCAAATCACTCTGTAGAAAACATGAATCAAACGGAAAAGTGACCACGGCGCACCGCGTATACAAAAACCCCGTGCTTAAAAGAAATAGTACCCGAGTGCTGGGAAAAAAAAAAAAAAAAAAAACGTGATGCACAAACTCCCTGTTATCAATGTTCTTTGTCCTGGTTTTTTTTCTCTCCATCATCTAGCAGATGACACGATGTATAGCTCGCCATACCTCAAATTTCGATATTTTCCCGTTTAATATTTTAAATATTCGGTTGAAATTTGTAAAGCTGGTTTTGCAAAAAGTAATTGAATATTTTAAAATATTGGCAGGAAAATTATCAAAATTTCAGGAACGGTAAACTATACATCGTGTCATAAGCTAGATGATGGAGAAAGAAACGAGACAAAAGATGAACAACTGTGGATGCCATGAGTCAGTCACGTAGCCAGGAAAAAATTTCGGGAGAGGATATGCGCCTGGAAAATTTTTCGGGTGGGGGGGGGATATGAACTTATATGTGTATAAATAGACGAAATTTCATCACTAATCCAAAAATTTCGGGGGGTGGATATATCCCGATATCCCCCCCTCTGGCTACGCCCCTGGAGTGTAATCGATTTTCTGATAGGGTAACAAGGGACTCCGCAGCTGCCTGTTAGTGCTGTAAAAGTAACGCCAAAATGAGTATCCGTATGTATTTGTTACTTAGATGTTCACTATTCGTTACTAAGTATTCGTTACTCGTTACTTTCGTTACTACTAATAGAATCGGTAATAAGGTGTTATATGTGCCCCATAACAATACATCCGGGACAATGTTGTTATGGGTATATGCCGCCCATACATAAACCCATAACAAAACCTAACCAAAAATAATTATTTTTAGCGAAGTTGTACAAAGTTGTATTTAGAGCTTATTTTCTCTGATTTACAGATTGTTTTTATACACATTTATGGTTTTATACAATGCTAAATTATCCAAGTTACTAAGAGTGCACATAGAAATCTTCCAAAGACATATGCCATTCTTTTTTTTCTCAATCCCCCTTTTTTTTAATTCTGAACGCTGGTTTAACCTGTTCATTATTAATCATAAAAAGTGTAAAGGAAAGCTTGTGACTCGTGTTTTTTCTGAGAGCGGGTTCTCGAATATTGAGATCCAGGGATTGGGCCACATATATAAAATTCACAGGGCAAAGGATCTCAGTTTGATATCAACTACTTTGCGCCTCTACAAGCAAAATATCTTTGTACCATAAATGTACCATAAAATAGGGCAGATGCCCCCCTAAACGCCGACATTTTAGAAACATACTGAACTTTATTAAATTATTTTAATACCAGTGGCTTACGCAGGAGTGGGCATAGAAATCCCGGTTCCCTCCCAATTTTTTAAACAATTACTTAAAAAATGTGTTTAAGTTTCCATGCCAAATGTTTTTTTTAAGTTCCAAATAATATTTTAAATAATAAAAATGTGTGAATTCGTTTACTTTATAAAAATATAATTTTTTAAAAGGTGTATTTAAATAATTTGTTATTTATTACTCATTTTTCGATTCTAGCTTAAAAAAAAAGAAGAAGTTCGCAATCCTGCTTCGGAACCACCCTGAAAGAAAGAATTCTGATTGCACCACTATTTTGCACCAAAATGTTAGAAAGCCCGAAATTAGCACCCTTGCACCCCCAATAGCAACCCCATTGCTTCTATTATTGATATTGCTCCTCTACAATTATAAGAACACCCCCTCCCCCCCCCCCGCAAAAAACAGTTCAACTGCTCATAAGAACATACTACACCGGATCCTATCCCCCCCATTGTACGACCCATATCAATAGAGCAGCAGATACTATATCCATCTCCATAACTGTAACGAAATATACAGATTCTTCCAAACCTCATCAAAACGATACCATTCGGCTCGGCACAAACGAAATGCAACCGGAACATACTACTACTCAAATACCGAAACTTATTTTTCCCTTCGAACAACGAGAATCTACAATACTTCCGGTATCTAGTAACGGAACAGAACATACTATTACTCAAATACCGAAACTCATTTTCTTCCTCCGGCAGTCTTGTATTCGAAGTTCGAACCTGGTCGATCCGAAATGCACACTCGAAAGTCATTTTCCCCCTTGAAACCGCGATCCGATATCCAGTAACAAATAACAGAAGATATTAGTACACGATTACTGGAACCCGTTTCCCCCCTAGTTCGCCTCGCCTGGCAGTCTGTATTCGAAGTTCGAAGCTGCTCGATCCGAAACAGCTTCGGATCGAGTAACGATATCAACCGAAATGTAGCAATTCGTTACTTCGAGTCTGAGTGATTATCCGCATCTTAGTACCGAATATATACGATTTGCTTCAGCTCTACTGCCTGTTCTATCCGAAGGTTACGCCTTAAGAAAGAAGAATGATGAGTAAGCGCATCTCGAAGTTTTTTACGGTCAGTCTCAGCATCCGTCCTGCAGAGATCCAGACACGGGCTACATTCCTAAATCCGCAAATAAATGACATCATGGTAACATAAGCGTAAAGTTTTCAAAATTATTGGGGGGGGGCGGTCTCCACAACCACATATATTCTCGTCAGTGGCGTAACCAAGGGAGGGGGGTTAGGGGGGGTCATACCCCCATGAGGAATTTTTTGCCATACAAAATGTGTATTCTTCACTCCCTTATCATACACCCGTATATATATATGTGAGTTGCAGAAGTCGTAACCCCACCCCATGAAAAATTTCTGGCTACGCCGCTGATTCACGTACATATAACTTACTCAAAAAAATATATTGTTTACAAAAAGTTTTTAATTATATTCCGTAGTAGTTGGCAGCTATGACTTACTATATATAAGTGTAAATTATTGGAGGCGCTCGACCTGTATGGGTCCATAGAATTCTACACCTGTGTAAGGTAAGTATCCATGTTAGTATCTTCCTACCATGTTATAAGTTAAAATTAGAAGCAAAGTAAAAAATGCAAAGGAGAAAAAAATTTCGATGAGATAGTGTATTTTAGACACCTCAATTTTTCTTCATTTCATACTTTACATTGCATAATCTGATTTTAATTAACCAGAGCCTGGCGAGGGCAGCTTATCGTAACATTGTGCGTTACGTGACGTCACAATGAATACTAAATCATGATTGAAATCAAAAGAAGAAAATTTTTAATAGTACAAGTAAAAGTTTTTACTTCCTTGTACGTAGTATAAGGAAGTAATGTGATCCCGAAAAATTTTGGGGGCCAAATTTCGACAAAAAAACCGATTTTGACTACCTCTAAATTGAATTTAAAAAATTTTTTTCGATGCATCTCATCGTAGGCTAGCATGCACAATCATATGAACGCGTCTGCAACTCATTTTGACCAGCGGCGAGTCTATTGTGGTCAGTTTTTCCATGCCGTCTGTACGTACGTACGTACGTATGTATGTAACTCGCATATCTCAAAAACTATTGGTCGTAGAATGTTGAGATTTGATATTTAGGATTGTTCTATGATCTAGTTGTGCACCTCCCCTTTTGGTCGCAATCGAATGAATAGTTTATGTACAGGACCGCCCAAAAGATTCGAAATACATTACGCTCTATGGGCCGAAAATCATTAAACTCGCATATCTCAAAAACTATTAGGCGTAGAATGTCGAAACTTCATATTTTGGATAGTTGTAACATCTAGTTGTGCACCTCCCCTTTTGGTTCCATTCGACTGGATAGTTTATCTACAGGACCGCCCAAAACATTCGAAATACATTACGCTCAATGGGCCGAAATTCATTAAACTCGCATATCTCAAAAACTATTAGGCGTAGAATGTTGAAACTTTATATTTAGGATTGTTGTAACATCTAGTTGTGCACCTCCCCTTTCGGTTCCATTCGACTGGATAGTTTATCTACAGAACCGCCTAAAAGATTCGAAATACATTACGCTCTATGGGCCGAAATTCATCAAAGCGTTTTTTAGAGGTATTGGGCTATTTCAAACGACTCAGAAGTGATATATGCTGTAAAGAGTTAGAAAATGAATTTCTCCATTAAAAAAAGTGTCTTTATCATTTACAGTTCTGCTACAGGAACACTCAAAAGATTTCCAATACATTACGGTCAATGGCAATTTTAGGGGATTCATCCATTTCAAGCACAATACCGTCCTACCACATAAGTTAGGTAATGGTCCGACCACGGTCACGTGCCTCCCTCAAGAACTATGCCAAAAGTCGCCAAGCTTGGCGACTTTTTGGTGTACGTGTGTGCATATTTAACTCTCAAATCTCAAAAACTATTATGAAATTTCATATATAAGATTGTTGTAACATCTAGTTGTGCATCTCGATTTTTGGTTCCAATCTACTGGAGAGTTTATTTACAGGACCACCGAAAAGAATTTCAGTACTTTAATGTCTATGGACATCTTCAATATAATACAATTGTAGACAGTCATTGTTTGGTACATGCCCAAAATCTCGCCGTCTGTCCTCGACCTTGGCGAGTTTTGCCGAAATGTCGCCAAATTTGGCGATAGTCAGTCATTTGGTCCATGCCCAAAGTATCGCCATTTGTCATCGTTCTTGGCGAGTTTTGGCGAAATATCGCCAAATTTGGCGATAATCTGTCATTGTTTGGTTCATGCTTAAAATCTCGCCAAATGTCGTCGACATTGACGAGTTTCGCCGAAATATCGCCAAATTTGGCGCCAAAAATTATTTCGTATTTTGTATAACTCTAAAACTTTAACCCGTAGAATTTTTGAACTTTTGTATTTAGAACTATATTGTAATATCTAACTGTTTTCAATATCTTTTTTGACAGCAATCGACTGAGAATTTATTTACAGGGTGAGCCAAATGACTTTAAATACATTGAGGTGTATGGATGCATTCAATTCATTGAAAGTCTGTGGTCAATGACTACTTTGGCTATCCCCAAAATCTCGCAGACTATCTCAAGTTTGTCGGCTTTTGGTGAAATATCGCCAAATAAAGTGTCAGAAGGAAATCTTTCAAATTGAACTCAGCTTGGCGATATCGAAATATTTGGCTAGAAATCGCTATAACCTTACTATTATTGATATTTTATCTCTTTCAAACAAATAAGTTTAGAGGAAGTGCGTCGAAAAATATTTTTGATCTAATGGACGTGCAAGGAAGTCATGTGTTGGACACATCAGATTTTTTTTAAACGTTTGCAAATGGCGTTAACACCTTTTTTTTATATTTTAGTATAAATTAGTTTTCTGTATTGAGTGGTAAATTATTGGGTGGGCTCAGCCCCTATTCACAATTTATTGGGGGGGCTCGAGCCCCACGGGCCCATATAACTCTACGCCTATGCATGGTAAATAACCAATCATCTAACTTAACCCTCCTCTTGCGCTCTAGCGGGAGGTTTCGGAACTAGGGGGGGGGTGTCAGGAGTGTGTGTGTGTGTGTGTGTGTCCGGTGCTAACAGTCCGGTATATATAGGTGTCCGGTGCTAACGGTTCCCAATGGCTGTTTCCTAAACTGTTAGTCAGAGAAACAAATTGCAAAATTAGCTCCAATAGCAAAAATACTTTAAATGCCTTAATCTATTATATCAGAAACAATCGAAGTCAATAAATCAATTCCTATAAAAATTACGAAATTAAAATTTTTATAGGGTCTCCCGGTCCTATTAGTTATATTTAGAAAATTTTTCCTTTTCCTGCACAATAAAAAAAATGTCCTTCTACAACCAAAATTCATCGGTTTACAGCTGCTTAAAATTAGAGCGCTTTTCGAGATGGGAAATAGGGATTGTACACAAAATGAATTTGAGAAAAATTAATGTACATGGTTTTGAACACTATAATACTGATTAGAAATTTCATCAACTATTTTACGATTGCAGATTGAAGTGAAGAAGATGAACGTTTAACCATGTGCATGCAATAAATTAAGATGGAAACATAGCTTATACTCAAAACAGAATTTTTTAAAGAGTTTTTAAATGAACTGGTGTGAAATAACTTAAAATACAAAAACGAGAGAATAAAACACTTCATTAGACATTAAATTAGGAAATGAAACATTTTAAAATACGAATATATGTATTTTAGAAACTTAAAATATTATTACAAATCCTGTTAGCGTAGCATTTGCTCAAAGTATATCTTCCTTCGGCTGCAATGCAAATATGCACCCGTGGTGAAAACTCTTCCTGTACTTTGCGTAGCATACTCGGTGTTACACATCTGCATGCTACACACATATACGATTTAGCAAGTCTGATCTCGGATAGATTTTTATAGAGCCTGACTATAATCCTTTGCTTAAAGATTAGTATTCTAAAATTAGTTTTGCTTCTTTCTCCACATTATGCCAGAAAACGAAATTATAACCTATAACGTAAAATTTCAGTATTTATGTGGTCCCTTAACGGTTTACCGTCACGGGACATTTTTAAACGTGGAAATGTGACTTAAGTCAAAATATTTTCTGTTTCATAACTGAGAATTTTGGTCGTAGAAGGACGAATTTCTTTTTTATACTGCATGAAATTGTATAAAGAAAATTTTTCTAAATATAACTGATAGGACCTGTGGACCGTGTAAAAATTTAAGTTTCTTAATTTTTATAAGAATTGATTTATGGACTTCGATTGTTTCTGATATAATAGATTATACAATTTAGAGCATTTTTGCAATGGGAACTATGCGTCTCGGACTAACGGTTTAGGAAGTAGCCATTGAGCACCGTTAGCACTGGACACCCTATATATAACACCGTTTATTCGTTATACTATAGATTTACACTATTTACGCAGCCCTAATTATATCGATTCGGGAGGTATCTGAATGCACCTTGACTTAGTTTTCATCCTGTACCTAAATGCAATTTTGCTAAAGATTTATCTATACCAGTTTCACTGAGCATAAACTATTAAGTCATTAAAAAGGTTATATTTATCATCGCATACAACATTTTTTAAGCATTAATTCACACTGTGTGAAAAACCCTTTAAGTTAGGTACAAGCTCCATTAACTTCACTAGCTGTCAGTCACATTCATGCTCTAAAAAGGTAGTGTATTTTTTTAACTTTTAAAAAAAATGCGAATTATTACGTATTAAAGCTTTCACCATGATGTGCGCATCAATGGACTTGTAATTTTAATTCAAGACATTGCTCATTGAAAGCTGAAAAAAAAATGCTGTTCCATGAAATTGCCATTATAATTATTTTTCTGCATAGGCATCATTAAGCTTTCAAGTGGAACGTGCATCTTTTAATTAAAATCATTACCTCCTGTTACGCATGGTGTAAGTAAAAAACTAACAACGTTTTAAAATACCCAAATACGGAAAGTTACAAAATATCCCCTAGTACATGTTATATTTAAAATTGGAATAACTGGGCTGAAGTGTAAAGAAAAGAAAAAAAAAAAACGAGATATTTTTGCAGATTTGTTCATTTATTTTTTGCTGCTTTATATATCTGTAGTATATTTGTTTTTTTTTTATCCAACTAAAATACAAAATTGCTAAACTTAAAAAAATTGTCTCGCTGATTTAAAATGAATATTTTGAAGTAATGATTGAAATTTTTTCTAACTTATTTTGAAATTCACTGAATAACTCTTTAAAAAATACTATTAACTCGATTACTTTCTTTTTAAATAAACGGTCCTGTTAATAGTGTATTTAGCATAATCGTGAAATTATAAAGCGTTAACTAAAATTCAATAAAAAATCGCCTTGTGTGCCTTCAAAATTTTTGTGCATGAAACTCGAGTCATGCTATTGCAGTTAAAAAAATATGATCTGAAAAAAATGTAAAAAAAATTACGATGTTAAAAGATTCGTTTAGTTATTCTTCAGTTTTTGATTATTCCATAAACAAAGAAACCTGAACAAGTAGTCAAAAACTGGTCGTAATTAAAATTTAAAATAAAAATAAATCGAGAAAAACTGAGTTATTTAAAATTTATTTTGATGTTTTAATATAAAGTATTTTAAATATTCTCATTGTAACCTTAGTTTAGCTTGCTGTCTAATCATCAGATATAGCGTACTATAGACCAGTCTGTCCGTATCTAAAGATTAATATCTTAAAACAAAAGTTTAGTATTACTATCTTTACATTTAAATCAAGCATTTTTTTCTTTCATAACAGTGTAACTTGCATTTAAATTCAGATAATTTATGAACTAATTTTCCACTCAAATCTAGAATTCAAAACAACTTTAAATTCTAATTAACTACTTGATGAAAATAAATAAAATGTACAAATTTTAAACTTTTATAATTAAGATATGATTTTTATAAAAACATTACGACAAAAAATTTAGAAATAAATTAAAGTTACACACAAATCAGTTAGTAACTTACTTAATGATCATGCATTTTTTTAACAGTGGTACGTATAGTTGCTGTCGGGTATCTAATATATAGAATATTGCATAATATGAAGCATTTTTCTGATACTGTACATCATATTTTAGCAGAGATTTGTCTATTATCTCTTAATCAATTATTTAAAGACACTTTTTTGAAAGAATAACTATTTTTCTAAATACTATCCCATTCTGCAAATTTTTCAAACATTTATAAGTTATGATCGTCAATAATGGTAATAGTAATATTAAAACGTTTATCATTCAATAAAGCTTACATTCATTATACCACGGGTTTGTGGGACTACAAAATATTTCTTTCAAGACATTTCTTCTCCATAAAAAAATCCTTTTTAGACAAGTTTATAACTCTATTATAAAATTAATAGAATAAATTTCAAATATTCGACTACTTCATAAAGAAAAAAAAAATAAAATTTCCACTCAGTTAAGCACTTCAAAAGAAATTGTCTACATTTATGCACAAGAAATAAAAATGAATTATTCATATTGCTGATAAATATTCATCAATTTTTTTATGCTTTCAAATTATTGATATAAAAATTCTTCTGTTTAGTCTATGTCAAAAAAAGTAGAAAGCTTACTTATTTTACTTTTGAATATTATTATGCCTCTATTTTTAAAGAAACTGGAAACGTTATTTTAAGATATTAAAATCATGTATTCAGCGTCGTTTGAAAATAAAATTACGCTGTTTTCTTCCTAAAATAGAGTCATATATATATACATATACATACATGCATACATATATATAATATTATCAATAATCCTTTTATTTCACAGGGTACATTGTATTTCTAAGATACACTTTTAATCAGTATAATTAGTTTTTATTGATTTTTAAAAATAAACATTTAACATTTAAAACAGGTATAAAAAACATATAAATATATGTATATGTAAAGTATTCTGTTTAAAAGAAAATACATAAATTTTGTCTGGGGAACTAGAAAAATATCACTTAAAGCTAATATCTATAGAAATATTATCTCAAACAATTATAAAGTAACTAAAATAGGTTTATACTTTAAGACTACCGGCTGTGTACTCAGCTGCTGTTATTTGTACAATAATTGGATGTAAAAAAATATTATTTAGCCAATAATTGTTTAAACAAAATTAATTTTAGTTTAATAAAGAATATTATCTATATGAGTATGTATGTGGTAATATATTCCACGCAGTTTCCCAAGTACACACAGTATCATACAGTATCCCAAACACCTGGACTTATCAGTTTGAAATTTTGTTCAAATGTGTAGACTTAGGAAAAAAAATTAGGCTACATTAAAAACTTGAAAATCCACCTGTTCTCCGAATTTTAGAGATTTTTCGCTATTTTCTGCTTTAAAAACTTCTTTGAGAGTCGAAAAATTAAAATTAAACAACTGAGTAACAAATTTATGTACCATAAGAGAGATTAACGTCACTTAGATGTCACTTGTTAAAAAATTCTTTAGAAATCCTATTATACTAGTAGGCTGTGACGTAAAAATTTTGACACTAGTAAAATGATTCTGCAGATTCTCATTTAAATCTGCATAATGGTCCAGTACTGAAAAAGTCCAAGAATAATTATTCTGGTCACCATTTTCTGTAAGTATGGATAACAATTTACATAAAATAGCTAAAGCACAGTGGAATAGAGATTAACTATAATGATAAATAAATCACGGTATTTCTGAAAATTTCTAAAAAACGGACTAACAGAGTTTCGCAGCAGAGTAAACATAATTAAATGATTTCTATCATTGTTGGGTGTTAGGATTATAGAAATATTTAACTAAAATAAATTCCAAACGTCAGACACTTTCGTGACGTTTGTATTCACCAAACAAAATTCCATTATTAAAACCTTTTGGAATAAATTCATTTCAATTCACATACCTAAGACATTTATGTTTCTTTACTTTGAATACAATGGTATTTATTTTAATGTTAATGAATCGTTCAGAGAGGAACCAGAGTTGTATATCATAATTAAATGGATCTTGTGGTAAAAGTTCAAAAAATTAGTTATACTCATGATAGATGAATTTTCGTTTTTCGCAATCTTTAATTCTTTTGTGCGCAGGATCTCATGTATTCAACTCCCAAATTTTAATGTTTTCACGGCCAGTCTCAAAACATTATAGGCAGGCCCGGGCTGGCTTCTTTTGGGAGCCCCTGGTTACAGTTTGAAAAGGGATCCCTTACTGATCAATTTAGAAGGAATAGAATATTAGAATATGTAATATTTGGAATTTATATATATGTATATGTGCCTGAAAAAACCACATTTAACTATTTTAGAGCTTTTGGGGAGCCTTAATTATACTGCTACTCTATTATTTATACCTGCTACCTAATTATACTGCTATTACTCTAATTATAAGTATTACTCAAATTATAAGTACTCTAATTATAAGTATATACATTTCGGGGGTCCTTCCCGAGACCCTTGGCAATCGCCGACCTGGCCAGTCCGAGCCTGATTATAGCGTAGAATGAGATAAACATGGGTATAAAAACGGGCATTTTTGTAATGATGGGCTGTTTTCTGTTACTATCATGCTAAACATGCAATTTTTGGGGTTTCTATATGCAGTGCATTCGTCTCAATCACATCGGAAAAGATTTTGCATAACTGTATTAGTTTTAAATGCAAAAGTATTAAACTTTATGAAGAGCGTCCCCCCCCCCATAAAGGTGAAGTAAAATGGGTAGGAGTTGGTGTAAAATGAGATATAGATTTAAAAACAACAGCAATAATAATAATAATAATAATAATAATACACTTTAACAATTTTTCTTTCTTATCGTGACTAAAAATTATATAATTTTAAGACTATTGCAGTAAGAGCTTTCAGACTTAGGTTCTCGCTTAACATTGTATTCCGACATCTCATTGTTACAGGTTAAGTTGGGATAAAATGAGAATTTATTTTCGATTAAAAAATATCTTAACAGTTTGTTTTAAAACGATTTTTTTCTACTCATATATTTTTAGACATTAATAGTCATAGTTATGGTCGTTAAAATGGTTTACCAGGAGCATTTGCAAACACAATATTAACTACGTCTAACTGTATACCCATTTTACCGCCACCATACTAAAGCATCTATTAAAAACAAAAATACTTAAAAAATTCTTACGTATCCTTGAAAATATGTTAGTTAGATCTTTTCTAAATACAAAATAGTAACAAGACCTCTCATATTTTCACGAATGTATTAATTTTTTTAATGTTTTTATAGACAGCAACAACAACAACATGAATCTAATAAGAAGACAATGGGTAATGTTATGCTTCCGAATGCAACTAATAAACTTTGGAATGTTTACAAATGTTGTCATTTATTTTTTGCAATAAAAAGCAAAATGGAATCATAAAATTAAATTCTTTATATTTTTGATATAAAAGAATTACTCATTTTACACCAGTGACCATTTTACCTCACCATACTCTAAACAATATTCTATTTTTCTATCCTTAATTCATTATTAAATGTTACTTCTACAAAATGCTTAAGATTGCAAAAGATTAGAGAAGTTTCCCCTTTTTACTCATATTTTTTAAGAAGGAATATTAATTGTTCATAGAGTTGATGTCAGAACTTTATTTATTACAACATACATCAGAAAAATCAGGGAAATGTAATGATAATAGTCTGGGTAAAATGGGTGTTAAAGATGTTTTATTTTTACTAAACTAGCAAAGTGTAAAATAGTCAATCGCTAGAAAATTAAAAACATGCATTTCGTATTTATCTGAAAATCAATTAATTTATATGATGGGTGTATTTACACGAAAGCACATAATAAAATATTTTATAATAAAAATTTTTTCTAAAACATTCACTACAGATAGTATTATGATGCATTAATATTCACTACGGACAGTATTATGATGCATTAAAATTCTCCACAAATATTATTATGGTATTTTACATAGATATTATGATATTTTAATATGCTTATTAGTATAATCATCAAAATTTTTTATAAACACTAACTACATTAAGTATTAAAGTTCATAAATGTACGACCTACAGATTGTTACGGTATTTCTGTAAAGAGTTTTTAAAAATATTTATTATATTGTATTTGCAAAAAATTATACTTAGAAAAAGATGAGTTTTTTTTAAATCTTGTAATAAAGGAAATGGGTTCTCATGAACATCTAAAGTTTAAAAAAAATGTCTCAAGTACAAAGCGAACTGAAAGAAAATAGATCCTATTTAGAAAACATACGCTACAAAGAGAGATTACTCTGTTCTTATATATATTTTTAATGTTTCAAAATACATTTCCTGGCCCAGTTGACAAACTAGGCAAGAACTTTGAAAATAAAGAAAAGAAAACAACATTTCTTTACTCAAAATTTTCAAACATTTCATAAATCTTGTGGAATAATATGACGTATTTTTTTCTTGGTGATAATGAATATTCGTGCTATGTGTTATATTTACCAAACTTTTAAAAAAATAGTAGCATAACTATGACCATGAATTTCAAAATGTTTCATAGTGTTAAAAAAGTAAAAATATACTAGAAGTACTTCATACATTTCAGACACATTTTGAATTTGCTAACCTGTAAAATTGTCAACGAAAGACAAATAAGTGAATACTGAAATGTCAAATATGTTTTTCGAAAATTTCAGTAAGCTTCTATTTTTTTACAATTGTTTTTGCATTAAAAATGATTAAAATTAATAATAAATGATATTTATTAGGAAAAATGTATTATAATCTTCATGTTTAAGTTTTTGACAAACCTTTATCTACAAATATTTACAAATTGATGTTGGTTAGTATTATCCTTTGGTCATAATTACTTTAATCTAATAACTTGGTTAAATATGATTACCAAAATATTTCTTTTTCCTCGAACACATATAAGTCTTAATCTGTAACGACCGGCTGGTAAAATTTTTGTACCAGAATAGAATGAGGATCACAGCCCGAAGTCGGTACTAAGTGTGTGTGCTTCCTCTTTTTCTATATAAATTTATTTTATCCCTTCCCCTTTTGTCACCGCGATTCAGAGCCTAAACTTATTGTTCACAAATGGCTAGGCGACCTTTCGACATATACTCTCTCCCAAGTCCAGCTATCAAATAAACGGTAAGACATGCTTATCTTTTGAAGAAATGAGATAGAAATAAAGTAAAATCTTCTGAAGAATGGGAGAAATATATCAAAGATCCAGCTGTACCTAAAACGTTAAGTAGTTAGTTAATTGGATGAAACCAGAGACTTAATTCAAGCTATAAAAGAACAATAAAAATAACAAAGTTCTTTCCCACAAAGTCATTATTTCAAATAGATTACGACTTAGAGATTCAAAACAACTTACTGAGATTTATTTTCTGGAAAATTATGATAATAAAACTGTTCAGAAAAAAGCTTTTTCCAGCTTTATAATTTTAAAAGTCATTACTTATTACACAAGAGACGTATTTTATTAATATTTTACGATCAACCCATACATGCTTTTAAAATCCTTTTTATTATTTGATGAAACTTTAAATGTTCCTTTAAATCAAAATATTTTCGATATTCCCAAAGGTAAAAATTCAACTTCAAATCAGCAAATCAGCAAATCGCATTTTTTATTTATTCTGAGGCTATGTCCTCAAATTTAAGAACATTTCAATGAAATCTTAGAATTAATAATTTTTTTTAATATTTCATTGAAGGAGAAACAACGAGAGATTATTTTGCATGGCATTCTTTGTACCCACCCACCATATACTTTGAACTTTATATTAAAATCATTTTTCCGCTCATGTAAAATCTAAAAATATTTGCATCATATGAATAAATACCATAAAGATAGCTAAGCTTAGAATATTTTTTTTTCAATCTTGGTTGCAAGTGAATGTCTCAAATTTTAAAGGTTTTAGTCATAAAACTATACAAGATACAAGTATTTTCTGGAAAAATAAATAAAAAATAACTTTGTGCAGTTACCAATAGCATAAAGGGATAAATGTTTTTTAAAATTTTTCTAAAACAGCTGGTTGCGCGGCCATTCAGCCAGCTGGATCGAAAAACTTCTTTATTTATGGGGTGTCAGATGGGCGATTCGATCAACCGCCATATTGTTGGTAGTTGAATGGATCTATGGCAACGGCTGCACATTTTCAGCATCGGGCAGTACATCCAATTTTACTTCTATATTGATATGAAAAAGCTTCCGCTTGAAAGGAATAAAGAAGTGATAATTAAAGTGTAATTAGCTCATTATTGCATTTCATGGAAACAAAGTTCCATACTAATTATTTTAAAACAGACATCAGACATACACCGCAATCCAAGAGTTTAAAATATTCCATGTGTCGCACATGCTTTAGAACTAAAATAGCATGTTGAGGGATAACTGTCAAATTTAGCAACCTAGGAAGTCCAAAGAAAAAAAAATGTGCTGCTTCAGCTTAATTTTATTACATATTTATAGAAAACTGCTTTACGTTATTGCGTGTCTATTTCTTATTCAGCCCTTCTTTGCTCGACTAGTGGAAGTAAGTTTGAGTACAGGATTAGAGTGATGTTTTCATGGCATTTTGAAAAAATAAAAATTAATTTTGTTTTTAAAAGGTCTTGCACGTGTTAGCGGAAGTAAAATATCGAAAAAGAAGTTTTACTGTGTAAGTTTTGTTGCATGCACAAAATTTAGCAAATAATTTTGTGCATAGATGTAGCGGAGTTTCAATATTCATTACACTTACTTTTTTAATAAGAAATTAATTAATCAAAAGTTTAAATAATGATTTTTATTCATCTTTTTTCATGTTTACTGCTCCATGTGTAACATACAAATATCATTTTATAATTTAATTTCTTTCAAACTATAACTAATAGTGGGAATGACGTACTTTTCTTTTCTGCAATGAAAAAAATACCAAAGCTTTTAAACTTAGAAATACTTTTGATCACTAAAAACTGGAAAGTATAAGAAATATTTAATCCTTTTAGTTAAGAATGATAATATGATTTCGGCATCGTAAGATATTTTAATTGTACATTTAGAACAGCGTTTCTCAACCTGTGGAGCGGGACCCCCAAGGGGGGCGGAGAGCGTTTGCAGGGGGGGGGGGTGAAAAACCAAAGAGCAAGCAATGATGCATATTTTTAAAAAAATCATCTTATTTATTCTCATTTTTACGCAAAAATATATCCATTTTCTCTTAAAATGTTCATTCAAACTTTACTGATAACAGTATTTTGTAGAAAATTCGACTAAATGTTCACTGTTAAAGATTAAAAACTGAAAGTATGCTGAAAAATGTGAGGGGAGGGGCGCCACCGTAAGTTAGCTTTTGTTGGGGGGGAGGCGACGTTAAAAGGTTGAGAGCCGCTGATTTAGAGTACAATAAAAAAATAATAAGCGTACGAAATTACTTGCGTTGTGAGAACTCACGACACATATTTTACTATTTACTTGAGTACTTGCAATATTATTCTATTTGAGTATTTGCGAGCATTGATATTGCATAATCACGAAGATTTATTCAAGTTCCTTTGATGAGAGAATTTGGTTACATTTATGAGAGGATGGCTAAACCATACTTTAGAGCAGATATTGACAACATTTGGAAAGTTGCGGACCAAACTTTAGGATGTTAGAAAAGTCGCGGACCGTACAAGTAGGCTTTATATGGGATTTCGAATGGTTTGTATTGGTTTTTTGTGGGAATGTGAAATGTTGTGCGAGCCGGATCGATTGCCATATCGGTCCATATCCGGCCATATACGTAGAACTTCATTAAAATATAATAAAACCTTTTTGAAAGTTAAAATAAGTTTAATTCATTTTTTTTTATTTTCTTACTCTAGGAGAAATACGTTATTTAGTATATTAAAGTATTTTTATTTGAAACCCAGTTTTTCTTCTGTTTGTTTTATATAAACAATTATCTAGAACTTTTTATGAAGGCAAATGTATGAAACACGTTTAGTAATTTGAAAGGAAAACACAACTCTGACATTCTTGTTTGTTGTAGAAAACAGCAGGGAAGATTCTTTTTATTCATTAAATGATTTGATATTATGTTTTTCATTATCTAATCGTTTTGTTCTAGTATAACATCTGGCACATTTTCTGTTTGTTTTCTTAGATATATTTATGCATATTACAGTTATGACAAATAAATGTGTTTTTTGATACTCAGCATAAGGATTTAAATAATAAATTACAAAAGTGTTAACTGTAAATATATACTATTATATCACTGTGCAGCATTGTACTGTAACATAACTGTAGGTATATATTACAAATATGTCCGAATAATTTTTTTTTAATATTCAGCGTAATGGTTGTTTTAATTGATCATAAAAATGCTTACAAGCATTAATATTTTTTTTGTATTGCCCCTGAATGACTATTTGTAATTGTTCTAGTGCAGTGGTTCCCGACCGGGGGGTCGCGACCCCCAAGTGGGTCGCCATGCCTCTTTTCGGGGGTCGTCGCAGACCGCTTTTGTAGGAAATTAATAGTAAACTTTTTTCACGTTTCTCTGCCATGAGACACCATTTTTCCCTTTTCCTTTGGAAAGAAAAAATCCTTATTCTCCTCAGGGCTTTTGTATCAAAGCTACAAAAACTGACGTCGGTGAATATAGGAGTGTTAAATAAAGCTTGAGAACCCATGCATTAAGACAGAAGAATCAGAAATAGGAATTGCAATTAATTTAAAGGGGGTAATTAGTAGCCACCTTGAAGCCCTTCAATCTGAATCGTGCGAAATCCATTTCACACATCTTAAGATGTCGCCGATCCTTCTGATGAAGTGCAGGGTGAATTTTTGAATTTGCAAAATGACTCCTCCGCAAGTTTATACCAAGAAAAACCGTAAACTGAATTTTGGTGTGCTGTGCGTTGCTCATATCCGATAATTTTTCGTGTCAAATGTTAACGCCATTTGCATCCACACTTATCTGCGTGAAGTTGGATTTTCAACTCTTTTGCAGAAGAAGACAAAAACCAGTAATAAATTAGATGTCTAAGATGACATGCGGTTGACTTTGATCAATATTCAGCCAAGAACAGCCAAACTTGTCAGTCAAATTCAGCCTCAATCATCCTATTAAAAATCAGTACGTATTAAAAAGATGCCAATTTTAAATCTCAAGATTTATTTTTTCATTATTAATTTTTTTTATTGGTCAAACATGGCAGATGGGGGCGGGGGGGGGGTCGCGAAAGTTTTGAAAAATCTAAAAGGGGTTGCGATTGAAAAAAGGTTGGGAACCACTGTTCTAGTGCATGGATGGAATAAGAAAGATGTCCATATATTTCGATTTTTATATTTTTCGTGGAATTAATTATTCGCAAGTTAAATTCAAACTGTTCAAACTTATAAAGTAGTTTAAACAATAAATTGATATTCTTGATTGAGATTGAAGTTACAAAAAAAAAAGGAAAAAACCACGGAAAAAAATATAGATTACTTTTTCTGTCGTCAAATATCACATAACATTAAGAGCATTGTACAGATATAACCTACGGGTGACGAGCTGTCACCGGCAGGTAGACGTGGTGCTAAGCTGATGACAAAAATCTGTCATTCCCATTCCTAATACTTTTATTTTAGGAGAACTGTGTCCAGAGCCATGACATATCTTTCTTCCTTTATTGTGTGGGCGAAATTAGAAATGAAAGACGGTGAGGTAAATTTTCAGGTGGACGCTATTTATAAACGTTTTTCAGTAGGATGTGTTGGATTCAATCAGACGTTCTTCATAATTTTAGTCATTTTTTGACATTTTCCTTGTGTTAAATGAGAAGAAAAAGGAAGAATTTGCCCGAGTTATAGGTTTAGGGATTTTTGAAAGCGTTTATTTTAAGCCCATAGTTACTTTTAAAATTTAATGCCACTTACGATTTATTTAGTTTTGGGCCCTGCTAGAATTAACTATCTAAGAAATCCTAAATGTTAAATTACTGCTGCAGTTTATTTAAAAAGTGAATTTTTTAAGGAAATAGACAGTAATATTAGAATTGCCTACTAAACTACTACTTTGTTTTACAACCTTCATCAGATATAGTCTAAGTACACTTTACTTTTATAAATGCAGTTTGAAAAGTCCAGCATACATCATAATCCATGAGTGCACCGTATTTATCTTTCTTGCTCCATAAGACGCTTCTTTGGAAATAAACTATATTAAAATCGCCTAGTAAAACTTTTTTACAATCTTTCAATCTTTGCCTGGCATATTCTAACAACTACACTTCATCTTTATAATAAACAGTACGGTTTGACAAAAATTTTTCGCCAAACATAGAAGATATCGTCCAGCTAATTTTATTTTTGGGACTTATTTATTTGCGCCACATTTAGAAATAAATTGCTAAAAATAGCAAACCTCGGAGAAATTTGATATTTTAAAACCTTGTAAATATATCTGGTAACCCTTGAAAAGTGATTTGCCGCGTAGATAAAAGTGCTTGTCTGAAATCAAAAGCATTCACATCTTACAAAAACTATTTTCGTTGAAATATCTCCTAGCTAATATTTATTTTAATAAGATACGTTTTTTAATTTTAAAGTTGCATGTTAGCGCACTGAAATCTTTTGCTTATATTTTGCACTGCTTGCTGAAATGTTTTCTCTGTCAATTTTCGCTTTGAATCGACCATAAAACTTGACCGCGAATGTACACAATAATACAATAAAATATTTTCAGTGTGCAATAATATGATGTGTAATTCTACAAGGGTACATCGCTGATAATGGGCAGAACAAATTGTAAGAAAAATATTTAAAATGTCTTTTACTACATATATTAAGCAGTTAGTGACCAGCCGATTGGAAATTGACATTGGAAAAATGCGAGACAAAGAAAGAAATATTGAAACTCTGTATTTGATACAAATCACTGTTTCAGATGGAGGAAGAAATCTTTTGGACTACATTGGCAATGTTTCGATGAAATTTAAGAATTCCCTTTATAAAATTTTAATGCAGAGCTAAGACTTCCATTCCGTTCTCAAAATTCCTTAAAAAAAAACTTAGATTTCTTATATTAAAATTAATTTTTGTCATAAGTATAAAATTTTATAAAAACAATATTGCAAATTTTAGTATTTGCTGACTGATACACAGTGTGAGTGCAGTTTTACATGAAAAGTAATTGTATTTTTAAAGCAACCCTGTTCTATCTGTATTTTAGTTTAATGATTTAGATTATAATTGAAATTTTAGGTCAATTTAACAACTAAAAATATTAAGGAAAAATTATGTTTTAACAAAGGTTGAATGGTTAAGCATTGTACTATAAAACTTGATATTCATTCTATTTACAAACATTTACAATGTTCTTACAAGTTTAGTTAAACTGATCGCTTAAAAAAGTAAAAATTCTTTTAATTTTCCTTTAATGGAAAATAATTTTCTTTAAAATATTATCATTATATTACAGACTAGACAAAGAAATTAATCGAAAGAAAAAAAAGTAATTTTTAAACAGTGATGCAATTTCAAATGCATGACATGCTATTATAAAAAGAATTTACTTATTCAAAACAAATATTTAAACCCATGTTAGAAGCAGAAACTTTTATATTAAGCTAAAAAGTAAAAGAGAAAAAATTGATGTTGATATTTTTCGGCTTTAAAAGATCATAAATAAGCTAAAAATTCAAATCGACCGCTTTCTTGAAATAGTCCTTAAAAAAAAAAAAAATAGAAAGTATGACAAGTAATTTTCAAAAGTATGTTTACTTTTAATTGTCAGCCATGAAAGAATAAAAAAAATATGTTAGAAATTACTGAAAATGAAAGTCCAAAAAAGAAAAAAATCGATGGATTTAAAGAAAAGGTAGTTAATTACAAAATGCTTCAATTTTCGTCGTTAAAGAAATAAAAATGCAGATATTTAAATTAATAAAATTATACATTTTGACGATGAAAAAATTAGCATTTAAGTTTATTATTTTCTTGTTTAAAAATAAGAAAAAGGAAAATATTTCATGAATAGAGGTCATGCCACATTTTTAATTTTATAAACTGATTTATTTGAGTTTATATTTGTTACTCAACAAACATGCATTTTCACGTTCGTCTGTTTGTGGAAATGATTTCAACGAGTAAAAAAATTTTTCAAAAATAATATCAGTAAACTTAATGAATTTTGAAACTAAAAACGAGAAACCAATTCAAAAACTCTTACAATGTTCCGAAAGCATGTTCCGAAAGAATTTGGTTCACCTAAGTCTTTTATCATGGGGAAGGTTTTTAAGCTATCCGTTTTCCTCTAACTTGCCACTAGGTGGCGCCGCAGAACGTCGAATTCTATTCCGTTTAGCTGTTTGCTATGCGAATATCGTCCAACCAATTTCGATGAAATTTGGTACACGCGGATATTAGAACACGTAGAATATTTTTCACTATCCATTTTGCTGTAACTTGCCTCTAAATGGCGCTGCAACGCATCAACTTCTATACCGTTCGACCGATCGGCATAAAATTTTTTATACTTGCACATGTAGTGCCTGGAGCCCTACAGGCAAGACTGGAATTTTGGCTAGTGATCGGCTAGTGATTCGACTTGTCATCTCACTTAAAAGTCGGATGTTTGCCTACTGTCTTGCGAGTGACGTCATCTTCCCGACTGTCGCTGCATGCCGACAGCAAAGATGTATCGTGATCCTTTAGCCATTTTTCCTAACAGACGCCTGGTCCAGCGTGCAAAGTTTCGTCCCCCGTGGATTGCTGTGATATATAATCCTACTCGGTGCAGCCGTGCGGTGGAAAAAAAGGGATCTGCTTCGGCAGTTTTTGTTATTGTAAAAGCCTAGGCATTTTATTTTCCAACTAACATGTTTTGTTAAGTTTAATACTAATGTTTTAAATTGTTATATTAATAAATTATGTTTTTAATTGTTTAAATGGAGTCATAGTCATTTTAAAGTATGATGGTGTGATGAGGGAGCATTTTGGTCGTTCTCCTGCTCGCGCCCATTCTACATTGGTGACCCGGCATTTCTAAACAGCTGAAAATGTTCCCGTCAAGTGGAAGTTCAGATTGAAGTGTGGAAGTCGTGTTTGTCTCTGGTGCTGGGTGAGTTTACGTTATTGTCTCTTGATCGCTTTGAACCCCTTCCCTCTGATCAGTTGCCATAGCTTATAAATATTTCAGAATGTCTGTTAACGGACAGCAGAACGGTGCAGTTTCGGTTGGGTTAGAGGTGTCTCGTGTAGCTTTTAAAGCTCCACCTTTTTGGGAAGCTGACCCTGAACTGTGGTTTATTCAAATTGAATCCCAGTTTCTTGTCGCTGGAATTTCAGTAGATGCTACGAAATTTCATTCGGTTGTGTCTTCACTGGATACCAAAACTCTAGGATGTGTGAAGGACATGATTAAGAATCCCCCGACCGAAAACATGTATGAAACTTTAAAACATCGCATACTCAAACACTTTGCTCAGTCCGACATTGCCAATTTCAATCTATTATTTAGAGATTTACAACTTGGCGATAAGCGCCCTTCGCATTTGTTGGATGAAATGCGAGCCTTGGCTTCTGATAAATTAGAAGAGACTATGTTAAAATCTCTGTGGCTGCAGAGACTCCCGAATAACATGCAACAGATCTTGTACGCTAGTACTGAAAACTTGTCTGGCTTAGCTCAAATAGCCGACAAGATTTACGAAGTTTCTGGTCCCTCAATTAACGCAGTGGGTGCGGTAAATGATAACAGCGAGATAATTGCTCTTAAAACTGAAATCGAGGAGCTAAAGCGTTTAGTTAAGAGTCTTGCTGGTTCAAACCGCTCCCGTAATTCGAGGATTGATCGGAACAAGCGTGCAAATTCGGTGAGCAGGTTAAATGAGAGGTCTAAAACTTCAACTGACAAACTGTGCTGGTATCATTCTCGTTTTGCTCATAAAGCAACTAAGTGTAATAAACCATGCAGTTGGTCGGAAAACTGACCCATACGGCTGTTTCGTCGGCGGCAGACCGGGTTCATGTATCCAGCCGGCTCTTTATTACAGATCGTAAAACCAACATTAAATATTTGGTCGATTCTGGAGCTGTCGTTAGTTGCTATCCGCGGAAACTAACAAAGTGTACTCAAAAGCGTTTTTTTATCACTTCATGCTGCAAACGGTTCTGTGATACCCACGTACGGTACAGTTAAGTTGTCTTTGGACTTTGGTTTGAAAGAGCAGTGTTCATGGACTTTCATAGTTGCAGATGTTTCACAGCCAATACTTGGCATAGATTTCTTAGAACATTATGAACTTTTAATTGACTTTAAAAATAAACTTTTAATAGACAACACTACAGCAACACAAATCAAAGGTTTAATTTCGAATGTAAATGGGTCTAGTTTAATTCCAATATCTGGTGAATCTGTATATCATACAATACTTTTAAAATACCCTGATTTGTTTTCCAACTATTTAAATACTCAAACAGCTAAAACAAAAACTCCAATTACGCATTGTATTGAAACAAAAGGCCCTCCTGTATTTGCCAGACCCAGAAGATTAACCCCTGAAAAATTGTCATTTCTTGGTAAAGAGTTTAAAATCTTGTTAGACCAAGGCATAATTAGACCTTCAAAAAGTCCGTGGTCCAGTCCGATCCATTTAGTACCCAAGAAAGATGGATCCTGGAGAATCTGTGGTGATTTTCGTCGGTTGAATGCAGTGACCATTCCCGATAGATATCCTTTGCCACACATTCACGACTTTACTCTGGGGTTAAGGGGTAAGACTATTTTTTCAAAGTTGGACCTAGTCAAAGCTTATCATCAAATTCCGGTAGATCCTGCAGACGTTCAGAAAACCGCTGTCACAACTCCAATCGGATTATTCGAGTATGTTTTTATGACCTTTGGGTTGCGTAACGCATCACAATCATTCCAAAGATTTATAGATAATGTACTTCGAGGATTGGATTGTTGCTATGCGTATGTTGACGACATACTGGTAGCGTCAACCGATGAACAAACTCATAAGAAAGATTTGGAAACTGTGTTTCAGCGGCTTCAGAAATACGGAATAGTGTTGAATGTTAACAAATGCTTGTTTGGAAAAACTGAACTGAATTTCTTAGGATTTTTAATTTCTGCTAAGGGAATTTCACCTTTGCCTGAAAAAGTTAAAACTTTAACAGATTATCCTTTGCCTCAAACTGCCCAGGAGCTGAGACGATTTTTAGCTACACTGAATTTTTACCATCGATTTTTGAAAGGTGCTTCGCAGGTTCAGGCATGCTTACATGAACTCGTAGCAGGTAGAACCAAAAATGACAAGTCCCCACTCGAGTGGACTGACATTTCGCGAGCAGCCTTCGAATCGTGTAAAGCATTGATAGCTAATGCTACTGTGCTAGCTTTTCCGGCTCCGGATGCTAGATTGTCACTCATGGTAGACGCGTCGGATGTTGGTGCTGGATCAGTGCTTCATCAGCACACTGGCGGTGAAATAGAACCGCTTGGATTCTTTTCCAGAAAATTTACACGTGCTGAGAAAAACTATAGCACTTTTGACCGTGAACTTTTAGCAGTTTACCTTTCTGTTAAACATTTTAAACATATGTTAGAGGGTCGTGAAAGTATTATTTTTACAGATCACAAACCACTGACATTTGCCTTTTTACAGAAACACGATAACTTTTCACCCCGACAAATTCGTCACCTTGAGTTTATTTCACAGTACACAACAGATATGAGGCACATTTCAGGCAAAGAAAATGTAGTAGCAGATGCACTGTCTCGCATCTCCCAAATCGATTCCTCCGTCCCAATTGATTATAACGCTATGGCTTCTGATCAGGCTAGAGATGAGGGATTGCGTTCATTGTTGGGATCAGAGACGGACCTCAAGCTAAAGATATTACAGTTTGGTCCTGCGGACAAACCACTCTACTGTGACACGTCCACTGGTGAAGTTCGTCCCTATGTGCCCAAAACGTTTCAGAAGAAAGTATTTGATTCTGTGCATGGACTTTCTCATCCCGGAATAAAGGCCACTTTCAAGTTGCTTCAGCAACGTTATGTGTGGAAGGATATGAGAAAAGACTGTACTAGATGGTGCAAGTCCTGCATACCGTGTCAGAAATCTAAAGTTTTCAAACACACTAAATCAGCTTTGGGACAGTTTTCTTTGCCCCACAGTCGTTTTTCACGTGTGCACATAGACATCGTGGGACCACTTCCGACAGTGAAAGAAAAGTCGTATTTATTAACCTGTATTGATCGTTTTTCTAGGTGGATAGAGGCTTTTCCTATGGACAACCAGTCTGCTGAAACTGCCGCCAGAACTTTCCTTGACGGTTGGGTAGCACGATTCGGTGTACCTGAAGTTGTTACAACCGACCGTGGCACAAACTTCCAAAGTAATCTCTTCTTTTCACTTTCCAAAATGCTGGGAATGGAGCTTACACGAACCACAGCATACCATCCCCAGTCCAATGGAATCGTAGAGAGGTTTCATCGTCAGCTGAAGAGCGGTTTGATGTCTCACTCCGAGGAGTACTGGCTGGAAGCGCTGCCACTAGTTCTGTTGGGCATTCGCTGCTGTATCAAGGAAGACATCGGTGCCTCTCCTGCCGAGATGGTATATGGTCAAACCTTGCGGCTGCCGGGACAGTTCTTCGACAATGCCAAGCCAACTGTGAGTCAGCCTATGTTTGTGCAGATCCTCAAGCAGCAGATGGCAAAATTGCGTCCTGTCCCCACAACTCATCACTCGAGAGCAGCTACCTTCGTCAGTAGAGACCTTTCCACTACGGAATATGTATTTTTACGAGTTGATAAAGTGCGTCGACCACTCGAGCAGCCGTATGATGGCCCCTACAAAGTTCTTGCAAGGACTGATAAAGTCTTCACTCTTGAAGTAAATGGCAAAAGTCAGACGGTGACCATAGACCGATTGAAGCCAGCTTTTGTCGACCCGGAACCTGTTCCCGAAAGCACGACAGATTCGTCACTTGATACTTCCGTTCGGCCTACAGTGACAAGATCTGGCAGAGAAGTTCGTCCAGTTGTTAGATTCCAAGCTTAGTCGACCTTGCAGTCTACGGAGGGGAGTGATGTAGTGCCTGGAGCCCTACAGGCAAGACTGGAATTTTGGCTAGTGATCGGCTAGTGATTCGACTTGCCATCTTACTTAAAAGTCGGATGTTTGCCTACTGTCTTGCGAGTGACGTCATCTTCCCGACTGTCGCTGCATGCCGACAGCAAAGATGTATCGTGATCCTTTAGCCATTTTTCCCAACAGACGCCTGGTCCAGCGTGCAAAGTTTCGTCCCCCGTGGATTGCTGTGATATATAATCCTACTCGGTGCAGCCGTGCGGTGGAAAAAAGGGATCTGCTTCGGCAGTTTTTTGTTATTGTAAAAGCCTAGGCGTTTTATTTTCCAACTAACATGTTTTGTTAAGTTTAATACTAATGTTTTAAATTGTTATATTAATAAATTATGTTTTTAATTGTTTAAATGGAGTCATAGTCATTTTAAAGTATGATGGTGTGATGAGGGAGCATTTGGTCGTTCTCCTGCTCGCGCCCATTCTACACACATTTGAGCAGAAGAATATATTCTGTGTTCCTTTTGATGTTACACACCACTAGATGGCACTGCAATGCATTATTATTTTAACTCGCCACTAGATTACTCTGCAGCAGGCGAAATTCTTAACCATTCAAACGGTCGCTATGAAAATCAGTATACATAGCTATTTGAACAATGAGAATATTTTGGCGTTATCCATTTTACTATAACTCGCCCATTGATGGCCCTGTAGCAAATCGTTACTTAATTAACCACTAGATGGCACTGCAGTGTATCACTTCTTGACTGTGCAACTCATCGCTATGAAAATAGTAGGGATCGACCGATACCACATTTTCGCCGATGACCGATACCGATACTTTACCTATAAATTCATTTTCAGAAATAGCCGATACCGATACCTTTAAGTTATGGTATCGGCCAATACCGATACTTAACCGATACCGATTCTTTACATAATTTAATGTCATTTAAACCTACATCTGTATTCAGGGCAGTTTTTGTAACGAGAGTGTAGTTCTCATTAAAATGAATAACAGCATGATGAAATTTGATCCCTGTGGAAAGCATTAAAAACAAAAACCGGTCGATAAATTGAAGTATGAATTTACAGTAGTTCTAGTCTTTCTTTTCTATTCAATCATGCCGACGAATGGCCGAATTTATAAAAAGCTGAGCACTGGAAAGCGAATTAGTGTGCAGGTTCGGAATTCTTTCTCCTCGCGTGGCTGTCGATCTAGTGGTCTAGAGTTTTGGGCGATTTTCTCCAGATGTTACGTGAATATGCGTCAGACTCCCTTAAAAAGTCCTCCGTCCAAGAACCACCCCTATACGTAGATGCCCCTCATTTAGGCTTGACAGAACACAAACACGGGGGGGGGCAGTTAAAGGGATATATTAAAAAGAGAATCCATTTCCAGTTCCGACTGGTGCAAATATTTAAAATTATTTTTCTCAACCTCTATTTTGTCGCCTAATTGTTGCTATGAGCCAGATAAAAGGTTTCCATAATAGGCCGAAAACAGCTTCCTGCTTGCTCTTACTATATGTGTCATAGTTTTTGGTTCATGCCTCGATTTTTTGCTTACAAAAGTAAACACATGAAATGTATTCAACTTCAAAGCTTGCAAGTTTCATTTAGATTTTCTTTAATTATAATTCTTTCACATATGAAAATATTTTTTAGATTACTTAAACTGCATTAAGTTGTGATAATGTATAAACTGTACGCTATTATGTAAGTACATATGTATTTAGATATTGTTCATTAAATACGTACGTAAATTCTTCCCTAAAAATGCATACCTACCCTTAAATGCATAATAAGTTTACATTAATTAATGGTTTTATTTATCTGCTCCAATTACAGGGCCGGCCCAAGGGGGGTGCGAATGTAGGCGATCGCCTAAGGCCCCGCGCTTATAGAGGCCCCGCTCCTGGGCCACTTTATTGCTATCTCATAAGACATGATAGAGAAGAGGCCTCGCTCTTGCGCTTCGCCTGGGGCCCCGCACGCCCTTCGGGCCGTCTCTGCCAATTATTTAACCACTAAGGTAATTATTAAATGTTTTAGCAAGATTTCTTTTTAATATAAACTCATACTGATCATTTTTAAGTTCTTTTTGAAAATCCGAATATTTTGATTCTCCAGACAGGGTTAATCCGGACGATCCATGTATTTGATGTTTTCCGTACGAAGAACAGGTACACACGGATTATTCCTGTGTTTTCCTTATATATAAACCAAATACTATTCACAAGAAATATGTCTTTTACCCCAAAATTTGAAATAAACTAAATAATAATTAGTATTACTAATTATACTAATACAGCTTCAACTTTTTAAATTAATAATATAAATAATTATTAGATATTGATAATTATTACACTTATCAAAATAGAATGATACAAATTACGTTCTCTCATTAATCTGAAAGATAATAAAATCATTAAATGTTTGATAATTGGTACTTTTGATAGTGTGTAATGTTTTAAAAATGAATCATTTAACTTCTGGACCAACATAATTAAAGTTCACGGGAGTCACCAGTTTTCAAGTCACTGCGAAACAGTTAATTTCTTTGCGACACAAACAAGGAATAAATTGTTTTTACATGTAGGTTTCGTTTATAATTTTAGTATCATTAATTTTATCATTGAAACAGCTACAATATGAAGAAAAATATTTTTGCTCGTTTTCAAGCTACGCCTTGGAGGGTCTAAATAAAAGATGCTTAAAAATGACGAGATTAAATGAAGGTTAAAGAAAAATCCAAAAATGATAAACTAAATTCAATTTTCAAGTCTTAAAAAGTTGCTACTTAAAGTATCCATATTTAATGAAATTGATCTTCAGTGTTTTTGTTCTTATGGTCATTGTTAACATGTTTTTCTGTGATTGATATGAACAAATTTTATCCGTTTTAATTCTAAGCTCTGAGCAGGGGCGGCGTGGTACAGTAAGCAAGGTCTGGGTGCCATCGTCAAAAGGGGGCAATTTCGAACTAAAACGAGAAAATCTTGATCTAGAGCAGTGGTTCCCAAACTTTTTTGTCCTTCTCTTCAAAAAATCTTCAACTAGATTTTTTTCCGCGACCCACTATTACATAACGATAACCAATATAAGCTATATAAAATAGTATAGTTTACTATATATATAAAATACTAAAGTTTAATTTTTCCCACCCTTTTCGACCCACCGAAATTGCTCCCGTGACCCAACAATATGTCGCGGCCCATAGTTTGAGAACCACTGATCTAGAGCACAAAAGAGGCGCCTTTTTTTTGTACGTTTGCAGAGGGGCACCATGGGGGTGGGGTATGACCGACAAACGTCATTCGGTTCAAACCCTATCCCCGTTTGCATGCGCAGAAATACGATTCACTTCCGATAGCAGAATGCTACTTTCGGTTTCAAATATTTCCGGCTGACTAATATTAAAATGTCTGTATCTGAAGTTCTATAAACTAAATAGAAACAAATTCCTCAAACATATTTCGAAGGCTGAAATATTACACTTTAACACACATATGGGCAACTGCCGGCCCGCAAGCCAGATGTGGCCCGCCACGGCTTTTGATCCGGCCCGCGGAACATTTGAAAACTCCTATAAACCATTTAATACCCCATATAAATTCCAATTATACGGCCGCCACTTCGCTAAAATCCGCAAGTTTGGCCCGCGACTTCGCTAACATCCTAAAGTTTGGCCCACAACTTTTCAAAGGTTGCCCATATCTGCTTTAACACTTTAAAGGTCGTCATCCCCTGAAATATCAAACGATGTCAAGGACAGTCTCCCCCATCCATTTTGATATCTATATCATACCCAAGCCGAATAAGATGTCCTTGCGCCAATTTTTTAAAATAAAAATTTAAAGCATGTCTCTTAAGCACGAAATCTATATCAAGAGCTAGACTTTCTCGAGAGCGCAACAACAGGGGCACCGGGCATTGATAGATTTGGGGGCCCCCAATCTATGAAATTTGTTATATTTTTAAAATTTCGATATAAAAAAGAATATTTCAGAAAAAGTCCCGATTTGCCCATATAATAATAAGGCCCTGCGCTTCACGACCAAAACCGCATCAAACTTTAATGCTTCAACCTTTCAAAACCATTAAAAAGAGGTTTCCAAATGGAAGAAAATATGCCTCACTCTATTTTCAGCGTACTTTTAAAATGTGAATATTTTTATGAAAATTTAAAATCACAGAATACAAAACAATGTAAAATAACGGAATTTTGAAGTAAATAAACGTAAGTGCATTACATATTTTATTCTCTAAATTCGTGGATTGTCTTTACTTTTGAATATTTCATTTATACAATGAAAAGTAAGAAACTGTAAGTTTAACAAATTTATAATAAATACCAATTTGTTTGTTATTGAAAGTCATAATTTAATACTTTTAAACATCGAATTAACTAAAAAGTTTGTAATATTTGCTGAAATAATTGCAAAAATCTCTAATATCTGTACAACGAAATTTTCTCTATAGCGAATTTTTTAAATGGAACCCAGCGAGTTCGTATGAACTCTTTTTCGAGTCCACACAGTGAGAAAATAAACGTTTATATACGTTGAAGTAAAATGATAGCCTACCTCTCGACATTTGTTTTTTGCAATCCTTGCAGATGGCGTATTTAGTGTTGGGCACCAATTCAAAATAATTTAGAATAGACGATTGTCCTGTTAAACTATCATCTAACGATTCTTCGTGTATAATTTCGACCACACTTGGTGATACAAGATCCATTTAGCCATGGTTAGAATTAAAAAAAAAAATCAGTTCGAAAACACTCGCGCAAACAAATGTGCCAATGAAACGACGCCTCTCATCTCATTACCAAAATAAAGATTCTAGAATGGTGTTGCGCCTGCGTGGTTTTCTTCTGAAAGGCGAAGTATCGGTTGAAAAGTATCGGTGAAAATGGATGAAAGCCAGAGAAACCGATACCTTCCCGATACTTTTAGAATCGGAAGAACCGATACCGATACCTAAAAAAATAGGAGGTATCGGCGCCGATACTATCGGTCGATCCCTAGAAAATAGGTATACATAGATATTTGGACACGGGGAAGAGTTTGGCGCTATCCATTTTCCTATAACTTGCCACTAGATGTCGCGTCAACACATGAACTTCAGGACTGTCCAGCCGATCGTCATGAAATTTCGTATTCATCGATATCTGAATGTGAAGAATATTTTCGCCGTATCCGTTTTGCTAAAACTCGCCAGTAGATTGAGCTACGCCGCATTGCCTTCTGCACAGTACAAACGATTGCCTTGAAACTCGGTATGCATGATTATTGAACACAATATAACGCGATATCCATTTTGCTATATCTCTTTATTACAATAAATAGTAATCACAACAAATCGTAATATCAAAAAGTCCATTCATTCCCGTGCGAAGAACGGGTACTTCAGCTAGTATATATATATTTAAGCCAAACAAACTACAACTTTCTTGTGTTATATAATTAAACCTAAATTATTATAATTGGCTGTGAAGAAGCTGGCTGTGCCCGCGCACAGCCAGCTTCGTCAAAAAAGGGTCTCTAGATCTGTGGCATACGATGAACGTTTCGATCGTCCGCCATCTTGCTGGTAGTTAAGTCGAGCGATGGCAACGCCTTCCCTTTTTTCAGCATTGGCAATCTATCCAGCTGTTCTCGCATTCTTCCATTTTTCAGCAGATGTCAATGCTGTTAAAAATAATCGTGACCATTTTTTTACGGGAAATGACGTGCTAAAATGTAAAGCATTCTCGTGGAGCTCTGTCACCCGCAACTATTTTTATAGAAATCAAATCTATTCTTCGTGACTGGCAACAGTCAAAACGTCAGAGTTTGGTCTTCCCAGAGAGGGAACACTGCGCATTGAAGGGGTAAGGGATTATAACGGGTATTCACGTTACACCTGTAGAAAAACGACCAAAACTCCAGACCGTTGAATCGTCAGTCTCGCGGGATTCCAGAACACTGGATCTTCATACACTTCAGCCGTCTACTATGTGGCAGTCTGCTATGTGCAGTGTCTCACTCGATCATGTTATCCGGGTATAAAGTGTTTGGTGAATATGCCAATTAATCTTGTCATTAACTGATTATCAGAGACGGAAATAATGCTAGCGGATTTTCAAATGTTAGTCTTTCTTAAAAACATCAACATATACATTATTTGCATTTTCTTTTATTAGTTAAAATACACTGAAACGTATTTTTGAACTCTTTAGTGGACAGTGACTCTAACAAATAAGTAATACTTATGAAGTACGAAATTCATTTTTTTACAACATTATGAAATATTAGAAATACTTACTTAAGTTGCTCCGTTTCTTGAAACAGAATAGAGAAAAGAATCTAAGAACTTTGATTTTAAGATTTTATTATGAAACATTTGCACTGAATAAATATAATTTCATTTCTAAATTCTGTGTCAGTACTCAAATGAACTGCTTATGTGGACTACATTATTTGTTCATAATTTTCTGCTATGAAAGGTTTATAAGTATGTTTTATTTTAACAGAAACCAGTAACAAAAAAAAAAAAAAAATAGGGATTGAATAAACTCATGAAAACACAAAAAACAGTTTTATCAAACGACTTTTGCTACATTTCAGAAATAAATTCTTCATGTGTTTTCATCCATTTATTACGTTTATTTTTCAATCATAATATATATATATATGTATATATATTGATTGATTTGTATTAGTTTTAGTTAGACTGAAAAAAGTCATACACCTCCGCCTTTTCATCTTATTAAATCTATTTTTAGCTTTAATAATATAAAAAGGTGAAAATGAATTATGAAATACTACGTTTGATTGCTTTGTGAGTGTTGAGATAAAAGATTGAATAATTCCCTAAGAATAAATGCAAGAAGGCTTTTCTGCAAGAGATAAAATCTTAGTCGCTAAAAATTAATTTTGGCAAACATATTTTTAATTCTTAAAGTTCCATTGTTTTTAAAACCATGAAATTGTACGCTCTGATATACAAAATATTGTTTTTAAAATGCATTCAAGGTTTTCTGCGGCTTGTGATCTATTTCTTATATTACACGAGCAGTACTCACGAAATTCAAGCACGCTTGTTTCAACTCGTGTTTGCTGCACTTTACTGCACTTGCTGTATTACAACTACATTACACGTGCAGTATTCAAAATTTTTTGTGCATATTGTATAGTATTCGGTACTACGTGATGGGGATAAATTAATGGTATTAATCAATAGCCATACCATGTTGAAAATATCAGTTTTGGCCCGATCACTGAAATGAAGCAACAACGCTAGCGATCAGTACTTCAGTGGGCGACTACCTGAAAACATCACATCTTGGAGGATGATTTTTGTTTGCGTTCTTTGTAACACTAGCGTTGTTCGAATATTATTATTTAAACAACTACATATTTTAAATAATACTTTTAAAAGTTTGCTTTTCTTCTATATTTATGAGACATTAATTAAAACAAAAAATCTACGTATATTTTATCTTCAGTAATTTATTTTATTACTCAGAATGTTAAATAGGATATCGAAATTCACAGATATTTGATTTTTAAAGTAACATATTTTTATGATAAATCTTTTCCCCGTGTTTACGTGATTTATACCTTTCAAATTATTAAAATATGATACACGAGCAGTACTCACGAATTTACATAATGATAACTTTCATAACGTAAATTCATAAATTGTGATTTATTAAATAAAAAGTAAGTACATGTCACCTAGATTAACTAAGTCAGCATCAAAATATTTGACTTTTGAATGAATCATTGATTTAATTTATTGCGCGGATTTTATACTTTTGTGTTGTTTCTTTTAAAATATGGAATATAGCCACGTCAGAATTATTTGTGTTAGATGGATCTTATCTGTTTAATCGGAAACAAATATTTTGAAAACAAATTAACGATTTTCGAATAAAAATACTTGAAAGCTACTTTTTAATTATTTAATTGTGAATTCAAATTAATAAAAGCAAAGAAAATCAGTAAGTTGCATATAAAAGTTTGACTAATAAAAGCACACAAAAAATGGCGGCTGATCGCAATGGATACTACATAAACAATACGCCAAGATTGCTGCTTTAACATGTTTATCGCCAAACTGGCAAAGAATTGGGTTCAACCAGGATTCAACTGTTTATGAGTGCACTATCTCACAGCATCAAAACACACTTTTTTCTTCTTCAGCAGTCCGTAACCTGAAATGATACAAGAGGAAAATGCAGAAATGGTGTTCGAAAAACTCCTAAATTTATATTAACAGCTCTTAATCAGCGAATAATCCCAATACGAAGAGCAAACATTTCAAGAAATTCTGAAAATTTTCAATTTTTCCTCCCCCCCTCCCTAGCGATTGTATTAAAAAATATTTTGAAAATTTAATATGTTGAAATGCATGGCGGTTATAAATACAAACCGTTTCTTTATAAATACAAAATATTTCATCTGGAAAATAATATTATTACCGAATCCATTATGAACAGGAAATAACATCAATACGCATAATCAGTGATGTAAAATACCCGGATATTTATTTTCAAGGGTAAATACCCGGGGTAAATACCAAAATGGGTATTTACCTGGGTATTTATTTTTGAATTAACACTATTGTTTTAAAAAAGCTTGTATCGGTATGGGTAAGGATTTCATACACATACACACATATATATATATATTACGTATAAAGTAAAAAAAGAAAAACGGAACCCTATTTCATAAAACTTCAAAAAATATAACTATGAAAAGAAGCTACATGATACATATTGAATAAAATACTTGATTAAATATAGCCTATAAATATAACTGTTGGAATAAAATTGTAAATAGAAATAATAACAAGGAGCAGAGTATTTGACAATTTGAAAAAAAGGACAGAAATTCAACTATACTAAATATATACAGACAGTAAAATCTGAATTACGAATCTGAATTTCAGGAGACCGAAACTCAAATTTGTAATTCTGAAAAATTCGTTAAAGGGAAATTTTATTATAAAAGAATTGGTGTTAATGATTTTTTTACTAGCAATATTTTGTTAATCAATCTGAAATATTCATAAAAGTTTAAATTTACCGAAAAAAATATGTGTTTAAACCTTTTACTTATATATAACTACTAGTTTTGTAACTATTTGCATGTAATTTTTATCTTAGTGATCATTAAATCAATCATAAGATGCATATAATCCCCACTCCCCTTCAATAGCAAACCATAATAAACTATCACAGTTTAAAAAATAATAAACATAAAATAAGCTCTAGGATATAATAGTAAACTTAAAATAAGCTATGAGGTATATTAATCAATGTAACATATTAAAAATATTGCCAAAGAAGTCACTAGCACAAAACAATTTAAGGACTACCACAAAACGTCCTTCATTATTTAAGTTAGTGAAAAATAATGCGGTATGATTGATGCGGTATGAAAGTAGTTTATGCCAAATAATCAAACGCTTAATAATAAAATAATTAAAAAAACACCACAAAAATACTCATTATGCAGTCAAATTAAAATTTAAAACTTTGTATTAAAAAAAAGGAACAATAATAGAAATGTAATTGATATTAATCGTAAATGTTGTTAAGAACAGTTATTCCATTCTAAGTTGAAAATACCCAGTTTTTGGGTATTTACCCAGGCCTTGGGTAAATATCCAAAAAATATTTACCTACCTAGTGGGTATTTACCCACTCCACATCACTGCGCATAATAATGAAAAACTAATGGTTTTTACATAAACGATGCAAGTTATATCTTTGGTATACTAAAAACAATAACCTTTACTCCTATGTTTATCCGGCTTATGAACTCAAATAGATAGTCATAACTTATTTTACACTGAAACATTTAGAAAATCCAGTTTGTAGTATAAATTAAATAAATCAATTTTTATAAGCAAACTTACTAGAATAAAACAATACAATTATACAAAAATCGATTCTTCATCTTCAGCAAAATTACAAAGATGAAAGGTATTGAGGAAGGATGGAAGCTATGCCAACGTATCCAAAACGTACAAAAAAGCTTTAATTAGTTATACGTGTGAATAGTATACAAAATTATTTATTTAAATCCCTTTTAATATTTAAAGAATATATTTTTAGCATAGAAGTACTATATAACATGGGGATAGTGAATTTATTTAATGAATCTTTTACATTTAATCAATTTTATATAAAAAAAATATTGACATAAATATTAACTATATAATGCATTTAATGAAGTACCTTACAAAATAACGGTTCAATATTGCAGAATTGTTTCTGTGTAAATTTTTCTCCAGTAAAACTATACCGATATTTGAAGCTCATTATTCATGATTATTTACTAGATAAATGCAACTGACTTTGAGAATTATGACTTCGTGAATTGTGAATCTGTGGTACTTTTTTTTAGCAAACTTTTGTGAGCATTAGGTTTAGTAGAATCTACATTTTTTGGTTGGAAACTAAAAAAATAGGTTGAATGAATATAAGTACAAAAAAAAAATAATAAAGAAATGTCAGAAATATTAATGTAACAAAATGGAATTATTTTTAAAAGTTATAAAATCTTATAACATACGCTAGGATATTAACATACATAACAATAACGGTTTTTGTATATTTCCTTAACTGCACAATTAATCAGAAAATCTCCCCCGTAAGACATATATGCTGAATTTTAATTTTATTTCACATTTGCCATTTGGAACTTCTATACTACTTTAAAATTCTTTTTGTACATAACTATAAGAAGCTTATTTTTCCTTGAAATTTAAATAAAATATTCTACTATTGTTTTATAAAAAATACATCTGTACTTACTAAAATTTGCTTTTCTAACAATGAAAAATTGTTATCATTAGAAAACTGACAGGGTAAAAAAGTAGAGAAAAGTATTTTTTCTCTCAAATGTAAAAACGCAAGTTAAATAGCAGAAAAAGACTACATTTGTCTATGAAATATAACATTGTTTTTCTTGTGTCAGTGTCTTAATTTATCAAATTAAGACACTGACACAATTACCAGTTTATCTAATTGATTATTAAATGTAATTAAGCTAAAGAGTTAAACTTTATTAAATATGCGTTTGAGAATCTCATAAGAAATCGATTTTTACCCATTTTCTAATTAAATTTAATTATTTATTGAATAAAGTAACAGAATTCCATGCAACATAGTATGTGTCGCATATTTATTTAAAGTAGTAATCCGATGCATACCTCGTTAAAGAAATTAAGTAAACATGTTGCTATCTGAAGAATGCATTGAAATCTTAAAACAAGAAAAATAAGTTATATCGAAACCATCGATTATAAAATGTTTATAGAAACCATCGATTATAAAATGTTTATAGAAACCATCGATTATAAAACTAGCCTATATGATTTATCAGTTAGTTTATTTACGTTAATAGAAAAAATGAAAACTTTTAAACTGAAATGTTATATATATATATTAGCTGATAATCAGGCTTAAGTCATGGCTGACGAGAAAGACAGGCTGCGGGGCTGACATTTTGGCCAAACCCTTTTGCCCCCTGAGGGCCATGTACCTAGGGTGTGTAGCCATCTTACTGTGGCTATCTCAGACTAAGATGGGCACAGCTACTACGTCACAGAGGGATGGACGCGAGACGACTTTTTGCGAGACGGGACGGAGATTTACAGCTTTTTTGCGAGACGAGGCAAACATTTTTAACATTTTTATATAGGGATTTTGCGAGACGAGACAAAGCTTTTCGGCTGTTTTACGAGACGCCAGACGCCAATTTTTCGTCTCGCGTCCATCCCTAATCACATGGCTGCTAGAGGGCAGCTTTATATAGTTTATGTTGTGCAATTTCAATCTAACGAATCATTTTAAGAACTACCAAAACTTCTATAATAAAATTTAGTAGAAAATGATAACTAATAACTCTGAATTCACACACACAATTTCAGGATTAAAGTTACGTATTAAAATTTATTCTTAACATTTTTTATAACCTAGTAATATATTGTTTTCTAGTAAACATAAAAGCTCGAAAGATATTGATAAAGAGGAGAATTATATATATATATATAATAACAATAATAATAGAAAAACTTGCATTAAGAAAAAAAAAAACAGCGCGTTACTTCCATAAGGCATGTAACGATAAGAAATAGTCCTTGGGATGCAAACTTTAATACTAATCGCACCAATTATCAATCATTCTGATACCATCCATGCCGAAGAACTTCAGCGGAAGCATAAAAAGCAATACCTTTTTGATGAATACTCTTGCAAGACAGAACTATTTTCGCGCGAGTAACTGCATTTTAGAAGATAAGGAAGTGCGTATTTTTATTGTTCCTTATCTAATGAAGTAACGAAAACGACAAAAGCTAGCAAGAGCTACTCTATTAACAATTTCTTAAAAACAATTTGTTAGTGCATTTTTGTGTTAATATTAATAGGATACAAAAAAGGCAAAATATCAAATGCCCGGTATTTAAATATTTGTTTCTCTCTATTTTAAAAAAAATAAAGGCCGCTGGCGCTGTCAAAGCTTGTGGACCTATCCCCTCCTAAACCGTAGGGATTTGAGTTTCGACTAAGGTGCCCACAGATTCGAAAAATTCCGAGGAGCCTGCTAACCTAATTTAAATTTCGAAAATTGAATTATTTTACAAGATATTAATAAAAAACAAAAAATAAACAGAATTGTTGATAGATTTGGCATAAAATCATTCATTCCTTTGCAACAAAGCGTTTCCAAGTATCTAGAATCGCGTGAAATTTACTAACATGAGTTAAGGATTAAAGGAGTTAGAATTACACCCATTTTACGCCAAAATAAGAACTATATGAAATAAGTAACTCAAAATGTGTTACACAAAGTTGGCAATTTTCAAATAGTAAGTTCGCTTAGACAACAGGAGTTTAGAATTAGCGATTATTCGTTTTTCCCAAACAGAATAACTAATATCTTGAAAATGAAAAATAATTAAAATGCAGATCATTTTAAAGCCGGTTCTCGTAAAGCTGGATTATTTGCTACCAGTAGAAATATTTGGCGGCGTTAACTATACCATTATAGCAGTTATAGTACACTTTGGATATTTGCTTTCGCGACGAGATGGTATAATTCGTGGTGTTAAGTACGCCAATCTGCAAACGATTATGTAAATGAAAATATGGATAACGGTTTTCCGGTAACCTTAAATGAACAGTAAATATAGGTTGTGAGCATGTGTAAATCGCCAAATAATGAAAAGTCGCCATTGGTGGCAAGCTATTCTATCTGTTGCGTAGCTTTTATTAACTTTACATGTACGCAAGTCGCCAAATAATGAAAAATCGCCATGATTGGCAAATTCGCAAGGTGTCCAATAGGTTTTACATTATTAAAAATACAGCTGAAACATATGTTCTGATTTTATGACGCTTTAGCTCCTAATTAATATAACTTTTGAATGGCAACATTAAATATCATTGTGTTTCTGAGGAGTGCAAATAATTTTTCCAGCGATTATAAGCGGAGTCCGCACTCCAGGTGGAGTATAGCTCAGGACCCGTACAACACGGATTCCCATAACAAAAAATATTCCGTGTTATGAGGGGGAGGGGGGGGTCTACTGTAGTGTGAAGTTTAAATTTTTATGTACCAATGAAGATGCAAGAACCAAGCAATGCGTAGCTCAGCAACATTCTATCTGATCCAATCTTCGGGTTTTGTCTGTTGAAAATATGTCTTTTTTACGAATTAGCCTGATTAGGGGCCGAATGCCTCATACGAAAAGCGAGCGTAGCGAGACTGGGGGCCTTGGCCCCAAGTATTGTAGAAGGAAAATTGTGTAAATAACAAAAAAAAAAGTTTTTCCCTTTTACTTTCTGAAGAATACTGGGATTTGTTGTTTGATACACCTTGAAAGTAAGTGATTAGAATTTACTTATTTTCTATTATTGTTACTTCACAAATACTTCTGTGATTTTAGAAATATTTTTTGTATTGCCAAACCAGTTTTATGAAGATTTTCGGTAGCTTCGATAGCAAATACGTCGTTGACCATAGAAAAATGTGAGGCATTCGAAACTTGATTTAAAATTTTCAGCTTAACCCTTTGAGGCGCAACCCTTTCCCAATGCTGAAAAAAGGGCCACTGTTGCCATCGCTCGACTTAACTACCAGCAAGATGGCGACGACCCTTTTTTGACGCATCTGGCTGTACCGGCACATCCAGCTGCGTCAAAAAAGGGTCTCTAGATCTGTGGCACGCGATAAACGTTTCGATCGTCCGCCATCTTGCTGATAGTTAAGTCGAGCGATGGCAACGGCTGCCCTTTTTTCAGCATTGGGTAATCTATCCAGATGTTCTCGCATTCTTCCATTTTTCGGCAGATGTCAGTGCTGTAAAAAATAATCGTGACCATTTCTTTACGGGAAATGACGTGCTAAAGAGTAAAGGATTCTCGTGGAGCTATGTCATCTGAAACTATTTTTATAGAAATCAAATCTATTCTTCGTGACAGGCAACAGTCAAAGCGTCCGAGTTTGGTGTTCCCAGAGCGGGAACACTGCGCGTTAAATAGTTAAGCAAGCTTGATCTCTAGTGTATTCCGACAATCTTGTTATAATTTATGCTAAACTAATCAGCACTTTTCTTCCCCAACTGAAAAATGGCATTTCATCATTCATAAGAATCGGGCTTATCAATAAACGAAAATATTACAAAAATGACAATTTATTTCACTAATTCTATTTTGGAATAAGTCGTTTACAAATGTGGTTTAATGATTTTGCACTGCTTACACATTGAAAATTTTGTTTTGGGAAATGCTATTATTCAAGGGCAAAATCACTATTCAATTATTCGTATTATTTGTTCAGCAAATTCTAGGACTACATTTTACTAAGGAACCTTTGTTTGGAGGACTCTGGATTTCCTTTGAGATAACAACCCGCGTTCCTCAGATTTTACAATCTTGTAATTTTTTACCGCAGGTCATCGTGATAAAAAAAAAAAAAGATATTACTCCGGAGATTGTTATTTACAAGCTGCTTTGAAGGCATTTTTGTTTAAGAATATGATAGAGCACTGTAACTTGTGAGGTTCATGCTCTGAGCAAGTATTATACAATCAACTCAAAACACCTCTCTTTATTTTGTAATTACCCAACAAATGACGCGAATGTTACACAAATAATTAAGTAAATAAATCAAAATAACACATTTCTTAAGGCAGAATCTGACCGTTTCCAAACTTAATATAACAAACCTCGTTAGTACATCATTTTCGATGACACTTAATGACTTACTAAGCGGAGTTTATATTAAATGCAAAACGAAAAGTTAAATGTTTATGTGATAAGTGTGCTTATAATCATCTTACATTATAATTTATATAAATTCGTGGAATAAGAATAAGTTTAAAAAATGGATGGCAAATTAGGGAAACTATAAGTAAAGACGGTACAAAATAATTGTAATTTAACTGTTGAATCTGTCATATTTAATCTTCCCATCGTATGGAAGTCGAAACGAAGAACAGTTCTGAAGAATTTCTAAAATTTGTTCAAAAGGCAATAATAATTGTAAGGAAAAATTCTGATAGCCGTAATTTTGAAAGATAACCTTGACAAAGAAATTGGACCGAGCTTGTATGTAAGCACGCTTAAAAGTGACGTCTTAAGCGAAGTGGTTGATAAAAAACAACAACAACACTATAAGCGGAGTACGGCATATGAAAAGGAGTATTGAAAAAATGTCGGGACTTCTAAAAGATGATGTAATATGAGGAATGACGTTTTATCTAGGTGAGTTGCTAACTAGGATTGGCTGTATAAAATATTTTCTGAAGTTTCTATGTGAACCAAGTTCATTAAGCTCATATGAAGTTCGGTTCAACCACTGATCTGTAACAGAGAATAAGTTTAGGTCAATTCTATCTAGTATTAGCACTGATAGGAATGTTAATAGAGAGTGTCTTTAAAATCCATCTAACAACAGTCAGTAATAATTTGTCAGTTCGTCATGTTACATCAATACAATAGCAGGAGTAAGGCATCGATAAATGTTAATGATTATCTTGTTTGACCATTGAGACTGAGACGATCAAATTGTTGTACCACTTTTCATATGTATCCGGTAAAAAGACGGTAGTAAGAAGAGTTTACCAGGAGGCTCTTCTTACTACTGTCCAGTAAGAAGTTTGAAATTTATAAGAATTAATTTTTCCACTTTTTTTTTGTATTTCTGTATGGGTCATAATGTCATAAAGTAACCATAAATATGTACTCCACTGAATTTTTTTTTCCATTTGTAATTGTATCGAAAGGTCACAATTTTTAACTCTTATACTATGAAAGAACATTAAGAAAATTAAAATTGTGAAGATGAATTTAAGTTTTATATTTTGGTTTTGCATTATTTCAACTTAATATAAAATTTATAATGAACTGATTAATATCTCGGGAAACAGCTTCAATAGCATTCATTTTTCGCGCTGATCTGTCATGGCGACAAATTAACGCGACCATTTGGTTTGATGTACTATATTTATTTTTTATGATGATAATAATAATAATAATAATAATAATAATAATAATAAACAAGCTTATATAAGTTTACATTATATATTTGCAAATTTTCATCCACTTGCCTTTCAGATGAACTTTACTTCATGAGGGTGCGTGTGTACTCTTGAACCCATCACTACAGGGTAATTTTTTAAAATAAATACATTTATACTAACTAAATTCTCAAAAGAGTTAGTTCATATAAAAAATAAACCTAAATTACACAGCATTAAATGCAATCATACTAAAAAGATAAAAAAAAGAAAAGTGAATTTTCACGTCTAAACAAAAGGTAAACAATAGCTACTTATTGCCATACTACGTAATTTATCGCTCCCCCTTGCCCTCCGAAAAAAAACCCTTCATCCATAAGGGATAATATCGGAGCTGTACCTATTCTTAAGCAGAATCTAACTTACTACCTGAACTGCGAGTTACTTCCATTAAACGCCATCATATTGGTTTAAAATGTTAGAAAATTCTTTCTTCTTTTTTATACAAAAGAGAAATGTACTTGTATAAAATAAAAATTAATTGCACATAAACATACAGTTTGGTGAAGTAAATTAATATTCGATGTACTTAAAATTTGTGAATAGTCATAAATGTGCAGTCGATAAAAAATAATTAAACCTTAAACATAAATCTGAACAGCTCCTTTTTTAAACAGTTAGACCTCAAAATATCGCGCATTTTTGGATATTTTTTTTTGCAACCGCTTCGTTTATGACGTTTATTAAAGTCTTTTAAAATATATTTTCTTTTCTTTATTAACGTACACACAGTTCATTTGTGTAGCTAAATAAAAATATTGTCAGTTTCTTTGTCATGCACAGTGGGTGTAACTTTTATAAAGAAGCAGTTACAATATGTAATGGTTTCAAGTTAAGAAAAACAGCAAATTGTATTAAAAAATTATGTTTCGTGTTTCTAATTTTCTTTAGTATCAAATTTATGATTATTAAACAAAGGTTAAAAAACTTCGAAGCAATTCATATTTTCCATGCTAAAGTATTTAAAGCATGTACAAAAATGTAAACGTATTCATTAGAAATTATTCTTTTATTATTTGGACAAATATTAGCTTTTTGTTTCACGGAGTTAAAATAAAATAATAATGATTATTTGTAATTCAGTGAATTGTGAAAAGTTGAAAAATTACATTACATATCAGAGAAAAATCTCATTTCTTTTTATTAAGGGAGTTTTATATTCAAATAAGTCAAACATTAGAAAAGGATAAAGGAAAGAAATCAAATAAGAAATAAATTATCACAAAGTCCTTTTCATTGAATTCAGAGTACGTTTTGAAGAGTGTTCTATTACTTGTGTATGAGACAATATTTTAATTATACTGTTTTTTTATTTATATATTTTGTAAAAAAATATTTCTCGAAATTTGATAAATAAAACTTGCAAATTTTATGAAAATAAAAGACGTATTCAGATGTAGTCCTTTTTAAATTTACAGAAAGTTTTTACTTTGTTTTCAAGAATGAGAACTGTTCGAGATATATTACGAACTACAGTGAAATCCCTCTATAACGATATTTTGGGGGTCAAAATAATATATCGTTGTAAAGAGAATTATCGTTATAGAGAGAATTGATATTGGAACGAAAAGATTTTTGTTCTTCATATATCCCATACCCTGCGGTGTCACCAGAAAATGGTCTGTTTTCATTCAGCACACCCTCGCAAATAATATATAATAAATGACAGGAGAAAAACATGTTTATAGTTTGCAGTAATTTTCACAACACTCACAAATTTTGGTTAAATACCCATGCCGCCTCGCCAGGGATTCTAGCGGCGATATAGCTTATAAATATTTATAGCATATTTGAATAACAAATATATAATGTCTAAATAAGTAATACCTGAATGCTGCAAAAGCGTTGTTTAAAATGTATTCGATATTAATTGAAAATACATACACATTAATTTATTCTATTTATTTTGAATTCTGTGTAAAAAAATCGGAAATTGGCAACAGTTGACTGTGGAAGTCCGTATTTTCTGCAAACCTCAGCTTGCTTCATGCCTTTATCAAAATCTTTTATGATGCTGAATTTCACTTCGATAGATATTTGTGTTCTTTTAGCCATTTGCTTTCGATTTTCTCTAAACAAACTTCAAAGTAAACAAAACTCATAAATAATTTAAAATATCCTCGTGCAATAATCGACCTCGATAGGATTTATCGGAGGTTAAAACTCTTACTCAAGTTCAGACAAAAGAACGTATCATTTTCTATATCAGTTCCGATGAAAGGAATCCTTGACCATTTTTTAAAGAGGGGGGATAGGAATCAAAGATGTGTCATCCAGGAAATGCCAACTGTCCTTCCACCTTACCAGAAATGCACTTTCTCATTACCATAGTGTTACATCAGCAAAACGAAACTTAGAAGACATTCTCTGGCAGAGGCATGGTCCAACCCGTTCCAACCACATTTTACCTCGCCTTTGTGTAGCTTTCAATGTGTGTGTATGAGTTGGACTTCTGATGCATCGTAGAAAAAAAAATATGTCGTAGTAGAGAGAATTATTGTGATGTAAGGGATAATTATTACCATCGTTGTAGAGAGAATTATCGTTTTGTAGGATATCGTAATACAGAGAACTATTTTACATTAATCTCAAGGGAATTCAGCCAGGACTATGAAAAAATATCGTAATAGAGAGAATTATCGTTATAGAGGATATCGTTGTAGCGAGATTCTACTGTATATCCTCTTCGCTCCAGAGCTCCACGTATGCGGACCTTCTTTTTTCCATTGTTAAAACGATCCTTTAAGACTTTTTGCTGTTCTAAACTAACGTACACTTTCTTGGACGGTTTAATTTTGAATAAAAGGATTTTAACTCATGTGAATGTGTAAGGTCTGCAACTAACGCACACATTTTATTTTTATTTGACGTTACACAAAAGAATATTTCAATGTTAATGAAATTTCCTAAGTTGAGTTTATGAATGTCTTTTTCTTCAAAATTTATGTATCCGAAAAGAACTTATTGGGCATCATTTATCTTTAAAAGTTTCTTAACAATTTTCGTTTAAGGGTGCTAATAATTTTTACTACTGAAAAAGAGATTCGTAATTAGGCTTTTTTTTCTAAAAATTATTTGAAAACACGTTTTCTGCTTGTTGTTTTTTGAAAACAATGATGAGATTGTGCTTTAATTTGAAATGTGAGATTTACGTCGGGTTTGGAGAAGATATTTAATTTTGAAGCGTTTAAAATAACTCAATAAACTTATGACTACTTAAATATTTGTGTCTATATTAATTATATTTTTTATTACGCATAAAATGTCATTTGACTAACATAAAATATAAAAGTTTTTTCTCAAATAAGGGATAAAATTTTGAATTTTAAAAGTCATCTCAATTAAGATGTTTAAGATTATTTTAAATAAAATTGTTAAGCATGTTCATACTCATAGGTCTTAATTATTTATATTAAATGACCTTACGCATTTGTTTAAAAAAATATGAAACCTGATTATTTAGTTAACAATTTGCTTACCCCATTAGCGAAAGGTCGTTTCATCACATTCTCGAACTTTCGTGGATGCCTGAAATGATAAATAAATTTCCGAAGCTTATGGGGTGTGAAGAATGCATTTCTTCCAAAGTATAAATAAAAAAATAATGGATTCACATTTGATTTTGTGCTGCCGCTGATTATTTTGTGGAAATCAAATTTATTATTTGAGAAACAGAAATAGGGAAACAAATTGATACTTAGGTATTTTTCAGACTGCTACATTTTGCGACCGTCCCCAAAAAAGGACGGTACGTGGCTAATTTTTAGGAATGTAGGTCTACTAGATTAAATTAGCGGAACAAGTTATAGGAATAAAGAACATATCACACATTTTAAAAACCATGCACAAAGAACCACACTAACTTGTGTTTTACCCCCAAATTTTTCCATTTAATTATAACTGTCAGCTGGCATTATCATGTAACAGTGCAAGATATCCCCAACGAAGAATTTCTGTAAAACACAAAAATTTCCTAGGAATAGATCCCTTCTTAGGACAACTGGATCAAGGAAGATTCTAGAAAAGTGACATAAATCGTTCTATTAGAATAAAATCACAACAGCAATGTTTTCATTCTTAAGAAGTCCTCTTATGATAATAAAAACGTTTGTTTTAAAAAAAAAGGGAGTTAAAACTGAAAATTTCAGTTCATAACTGCATTAAAAAAATGTTGATGGCACATTTAACTAAAATTACCCTAAAGTGTTTTCTTTAAAAGTGATATGAAAAAAATCACTTTATATAAATTGTCATGTATGTCAGAACGTTCATTTTTAGTTTTAGTTAGTAGGGCATGACTCTAGGAGAGAAAAATTAAAAAAAAAAGCCCGATGATGCTCATTAATCTAGCCCCGTGGCTTATTTTTACAACTATTGGTGCATAAAGCAAATATGGAATTTAAAAACGTTAGTCTGCGTACAAGTATGTATCCAATTCAAAAACACTAAATGTGACGCAGCTAACATTTTTTTTAAAAATCCGACGATAAAAAATAATAAAATTATAAATTATAGTTGAGTGACCCGCGGAATCACTCGCGAAAGAGCGGAAATCACTCGTGAATAGATGGTTCAGAAGCTGTGATTAATCAACGCTAATAACGTTAAAAATTATGAATGTATGGATTTTATGTTGAAAAATATTCTAGAAATGGGGCTGGAACTCCCCCCCCGCCCTCACGTGCCCGACGGGGTACAGAGCTGCAAGACAAATCGATCAACGATCATTATTTATAAGTATAATCATTCTTTTGGATGGTTCCAGTAGACATAGTCCTTACGTGTGCCCTCAGAAAGCAGGCACAAGGAATCGGATTTTGAGAATACGGAAGCTTGGGAGTACAGCGCCATTTGTTAACCGCTATTGCAAACACATTTCTTACGTTATTTACGCTACTAAGACTTACGTTACTAAGATGCACGCACAAAATAATTAATACTAAAAGAATAAAATGTCTCTGTCAGCGAAGTCTACGTTTATCACTTTTTCTCAAACTTCAGGCTGATTGCGGCAACTGAACATATTAATCAATCTAGCTGAAAATTTGCGCATTTATTATTGAGTCAATTAAGGTAAACTCCATTGCTAGGGACAAGAAATTTTCAAAAAAAATTATAATTTTTAGAAATTTTTCAAAAAGTTTTTTTTTCATTTTTTTATTCAAAGTGCAAAGCGGCCACTGAAGATCTTAACCAATCGAGTTGAAATTTGGCACACATTTTATTAGGCCGATTTGGCCCAAAAATAGCACTAAGGATAAGCGAATTTCGAAAAGAAAAGGTTTTATTTTCAATACGCCCTAGTGCACAACTAGATGTTATAACAATTCTAAATATAAAGTTTCAACATTCTATGACCAATAGTTTTTGAGATATGCGAGTTACATACATACGTACGTACCTACAGATATCAGGAAAAAATTGTCAAAATGGACTTGCGGTCGGTCAAAATGGGTGTACCTGCATTTATAAAAACATGCCTGCATGTGTACGATGAGATGCATCGCAAAAATTTTTAAAAATAAATTTATAGGTAGTCGAAATTGTTTTTTTCAACAAAATCTGGCTACTAAAATTTTTCGCGATCACATTATTTCCTTATGCTTCGAAGGAAGGTAAGGGGGACAAGACACAAGAAAGTAAAAATGGACGGAGATTAATCAGCTATTTTATCAGTAAAGATACTGAAAGGAGATTATAGTATCTAGGAAACATTTTTAAACTTAAATTTTAATTCAATCTATTTAAATAAATGTGCGTATACAAAGCATTATAAAGGAAAAGTTTTTATTTAGTAGTCGATTATTATAATAATAAAAAAGCTACAGAGTTTGTGAACCAAATTCAAGTACTACCATACAGAAAATTTAAAAAAAAATTCTACACTTTAAAGCACATTTTCATCAAAAACATTTTCAACAAAATGTCAGAGTTTTATTTAATTTTTTATTGGTACAGTTTAAAACTTAAAAGTAATAATTTGAAGCCGTGTAATAGAATCAGAACGGTGAATTTCAGTGCATTTGTTTTGGAAATAAATACTGTTTTTCAATATAATGAAATAATTTTGTTTACTTACATTTTGAGAATTTCAGCATGTTCTGTAATTCAAACGTATTCCAAGAAACAATGTTTTGATAATTTGTAATGACTTATAAAAAACGCCTTTAAAAATTGATTTTGGAAAAATGAAACATTTACAACGTATTTAACATTATTTTAAAAATAAAGGTAACAAGTAGGGATCGACCGATAGTACCGGCAACCGATAGTATCGGCGCCGATACCTCCTATTTTTTTAGGTATCGGTATCGGTTCTTCCGATTCTAAAAGTATCGGGAAAGTATCGGTTTCTCTGGCTTTCATCCATTTTCACCGATACTTTTCAACCGATACTTCGCCTTTCAGAAGAAAACCACGCAGGCGCAACACCATTCTAGAATCTTTATTTTGGTAATGAGATGAGAGGCGTCGTTTCATTGGCACATTTGTTTGCGCGAGTGTTTTCGAACTGTTTTTTATTTTTTTAATTCTAACCATGGCTAAATGGATCTCGTATCACCAAGTGTGGTCGAAATTATACACGAAGAATCGTTAGATGATAGTTTAACAGGACAATCGTCTATTCTAAATTATTTTGAATTGGTGCCCAACACTAAATACGCCATCTGCAAGGATTGCAAAAAACAAATGTCGAGAGGTAGGCTATCATTTTACTTCAACGTATATAAACGTTTATTTTCTCACTGTGTGGACTCGAAAAAGAGTTCATACGAACTCGCTGGGTTCCATTTAAAAAATTCGCTATAGAGAAAATTTCGTTGTACAGAGATTAGAGATTTTTGCAATTATTTCAGCAAATATTACAAACTTTTTAGTTAATTCGATGTTTAAAAGTATTAAATTATGACTTTCAATAACAAACAAATTGGTATTTATTATAAATTTGTTAAACTTACAGTTTCTTACTTTTCATTGAAAAATGAAATATTCAAAAGTAAAGACAATCCACGAATTTAGAGAATAAAATATGTAATGCACTTACGTTTATTTACTTCAAAATTCCATTATTTTACATTGTTTTGTATTCTGTGATTTTAAATTTTCATAAAAATATTCACATTTTAAAAGTACGCTGAAAATAGAGTGAGGCATATTTTCTTCCATTTGGAAACCTCTTTTTAATGGTTTTGAAAGGTTGAAGCATTAAAGTTTGATGCGGTTTTGGTCGTGAAGCGCAGGGCCTTATTATTATATGGGCAAATCGGGACTTTGCCTAGGTCCCCCAATTTTAATTTTTTTTCTTAAATATTCTTTTTTATATCGAAATTTTAAAAATATAACAAATTTCATAGATTGGGGGCCCCCAAATCTATCAATGCCCGGTGCCCCTGTTGGTGCGCTCTCGAGAAAGTCTAGCTCTTGATATAGATTTCGTGCTTAAGAGACATGCTTTAAATTTTTATTTTAAAAAATTGGCGCAAGGACATCTTATTCGGCTTGGGTATGATATAGATATCAAAATGGATGGGGGAGACGGTCCTTGACATCGTTTGATATTTCAGGGGATGACGACCTTTAAAGTGTTAAAGCAGATATGGGCAACCTTTGAAAAGTTGTGGGCCAAACTTTAGGATGTTAGCGAAGTCGCGGGCCAAACTTGCGGATTTTAGCGAAGTGGCGGCCGTATAATTGGAATTTATATGGGGTATTAAATGGTTTATAGGAGTTTTCAAATGTTCCGCGGGCCGGATCAAAAGCCGTGGCGGGCCACATCTGGCTTGCGGGCCGGCAGTTGCCCATATGTGTGTTAAAGTGTAATATTTCAGCCTTCGAAATATGTTTGAGGAATTTGTTTCTATTTAGTTTATAGAACTTCAGATACAGACATTTTAATATTAGTCAGCCGGAAATATTTGAAACCGAAAGTAGCATTCTGCTATCGGAAGTGAATCGTATTTCTGCGCATGCAAACGGGGATAGGGTTTGAACCGAATGACGTTTGTCGGTCATACCCCCCCCCCCCATGGTGCCCCTCTGCAAACGTACAAAAAAAAGGCGCCCCTTTTGTGCTCTAGATCAGTGGTTCTCAAACTATGGGCCGCGACCCATTGTTGGGTCACGGGACCAATTTCGGTGGGTCGAAAAGGGTGGGAAAAATTAAACTTTAGTATTTTATATATATAGTAAACTATACTATTTTATATAGCTTATATTGGTTATCGTTATGTAATAGTGGGTCGCGGAAAAAAATCTAGTTGAAGATTTTTTGAAGAGAAGGACAAAAAAGTTTGGGAACCACTGCTCTAGATCAAGATTTTCTCGTTTTAGTTCGAAATTGCCCCCTTTTGACGATGGCACCCAGACCTTGCTTACTGTACCACGCCGACCCTGCTCAGAGCTTAGAATTAAAACGGATAAAATTTCTTCATATCAATCACAGAAAAACATGTTAACAATGACCATAAGAACAAAAACACTGAAGATCAATTTCATTAAATATGGATACTTTAAGTAGCAACTTTTTAAGACTTGAAAATTGAATTTAGTTTATCATTTTTGGATTTTTCTTTAACCTTCATTTAATCTCGTCATTTTTAAGCATCTTTTATTTAGACCCACCAAGGCGTAGCTTGAAAACGAGCAAAAATATTTTTCTTCATATTGTAGCTGTTTCAATGATAAAATTAATGATACTAAAATTATAAAAGAAACCTACATGTAAAAACAATTTATTCCTTGTTTGTGTCGCAAAGAAATTAACTTTTTCGCAGTGACTTGAAAACTGGTGACTCCCGTGAACTTTAATTATGTTGGTCCAGAAGTTAAATGATTCATTTTTAAAACATTACACACTATCAAAAGTACGAATTATCAAACATTTAATGATTTTATTATCTTTCAGATTAATGAGAGAACGTAATTTGTATCATTCTATTTTGATAAGTGTAATAATTATCAATATCTAATAATTATTTATATTATTAATTTAAAAAGTTGAAGCTGTATTAGTATAATTAGTAATACTAATTATTATTTAGTTTATTTCAAATTTTGGGGTAAAAGACATATTTCTTGTGAATAGTATTTGGTTTATATATAAGGAAAACACAGGAATAATCCGTGTGTACCTGTTCTTCGTACGGAAAACATCAAATACATGGATCGTCCGGATTAACCCTGTCTGGAGAATCAAAATATTCGGATTTTCAAAAAGAACTTAAAAATGATCAGTATGAGTTTATATTAAAAAGAAATCTTGCTAAAACATTTAATAATTACCTTAGTGGTTAAATAATTGGCAGAGACGGCCCGAAGGGCGTGCGGGGCCCCAGGCGAAGCGCAAGAGCGAGGCCTCTTCTCTATTATGTCTTATGAGATAGCAATAAAGTGGCCCAGGAGCGGGGCCTCTATAAGTGCGGGGCCTTAGGCGATCGCCTACATTCGCACCCCCCTTGGGCCGGCCCTGTAATTGGAGCAGATAAATAAAACCATTAATTAATGTAAACTTATTATGCATTTAAGGGTAGGTATGCATTTTTAGGGAAGAATTTACATACGTATTTAATGAACAATATCTAAATACATATGTACTTACATAATAGCGTACAGTTTATACATTATCACAATTTAATGCAGTTTAAGTAATCTAAAAAATATTTTCATATGTGAAAGAATTATAATTAAAGAAAATCTAAATGAAACTTGCAAGCTTTGAAGTTGAATACATTTCATGTGTTTACTTTTGTAAGCAAAAAATCGAGGCATGAACCAAAAACTAAGACACATATAGTAAGAGCAAGCAGGAAGCTGTTTTGGGCCTAATATGGAAACCTTTTATCTGGCTCATAGCAACAATTAGGCGACAAAATAGAGGTTGAGAAAAATAATTTTAAATATTTGCACCAGTCGGAACTGGAAATGGATTCTCTTATTAATATATCCCTTTAACTGCCCCCCCCCGTGTTTGTGTTCTGTCAAGCCTAAATGAGGGGCATCTACCTATAGGGGTGGGGCTTGGACGGAGGACTTTTTAAGAGTGTCTGACGCATATTCACGTAACATCTGGAGAAAATCGCACAAAACTCTAGACCACTAGATCGACAGCCACGCGAGGAGAAAGAATTCCGAACCTGCACACTAATTCGCTTTCCAGTGCTCAGCTTTTTATAAATTCGGCCATTCGTCGGCATGATTGAATAGAAAAGAAAGACTAGAACTACTGTAAATTCACACTTCAATTTATCGACTGCTTTTTCTTTTTAATGCTTTCTACAGGGATCAAATTTCATCATGCTGTTATTCATTTTAATGAGAACTACACTCTCGTTACAAAAACTGCCCTGAATACAGATGTAGGTTTAAATGACATTAAAGTATGTAAAGTATCGGTATCGGCCGATACCATAACTTAAAGGTATCGGTATCGGCTATTTCTGAAAATGAATTTATAGGTAAAGTATCGGTATCGGTCATCGGCGAAAATGTGGTATCGGTCGATCCCTAGTAACAAGCGATTATTTTCAAAGGATTGTTTCTTATTTTTTAATATCCGTTTTGATCATGTGCCTCACTTTCAACTCTTGATTAATAGAATTCGCAAAATTGATAAAAATCTTTGCCGTTTATTTCTTAAAACTTTCTAAAGGTCATTACAGTTTTTTATCTTTCCCCCCCAAGAAATTTAATCTGCCATTAGTAAATTCTAAAGAACTTAATTTCTCAATTACTTAAAAAGCCATTTTTTACTTTGAGGTGCCTTTTTTTCTTTGAAACTTGAATAATTCGATGGAATGTTTATTTAAATGAGGAGGAATTCAATTGAGTCATGAAAAATAATCAGTAAAAAGAACTGTAGTATTGTTTTTAATAGTTTAATGTTGAATTAGGAGCAAATAAGAAATCACCACGAGAATTTTAAATAAATAAACATTTAAATTTGGAACGTTGACACAAATTAGCATCCTTTCACTTACTTTTGGACGGTTTTAGCACAGATTTTAATATTTATTTTAATTTACTTTAAAGAATCACTTAAAAATGCATTAATTGCCACAACTCTTCAAAACTCTAAAATGGATCTGTACAGATTAAAGAGTAACATTTCATAATTATAATTTTTAAAAAGTACTCACAATGTTCATATTTCGTTATGTAAATCCTTTGACATATATGTTGGATCAAAAGTAGTGTGACCAATGTCAAATATATAAACTAAGTAAATTACTTCATTATAAAATATGTTTTAAATAAGATAATCTTTGAGAAATGAGCTATATTTCATTTGAAAGAAACAATTGGGCCGCCAAAATTGGACCCTGTTATATTAGGAGAGATGTTCTACACTTTTCCAGAGAAAGTCGCACAAGATCTGTTATAAATAAAAGTTTCAAAAATGGGAAAATATGCTCTTCTTACAGGATATTATCCAAATTAGAACATGAAATAAAAAATTGAACTCGACCAAATATTAGGAAACGTTATACATTAGGCGTTAACAAAGGACACAATTGTTCAAGTTACAGTAACATCAGCAGCTGCTCATTGGTCGTGACGTTTGCACTAAGAATGAGGCTTGGGCGAGGAGTAAGCAAATAAATTGTTCGAAATCTGATTTGGAAATTTTACTGTGCTCTTACCTATGCGTGATGGAACAAATTTCAATTTAAGAATAAAAAGAATGATATTTGAGATATATAAAAAGTGTGACTACATATATATACATATGTAAGAAAACACTTTCCATGAGACATTTTTGTTTTAAATATAATCGTAATTCAAAACCACTGCAAATTTAATCAAATGCTAATGGTAATTTGTATGTTGTACAATTTTGAATTTATATATAAATTTGCAAATTAATTAGTTTCTGTAAACGGTGTAATTCTATTTTATATATAGTCTTCATTTTTTCTTAAATATTATATTTTCTAAATGCATAAAATGATATGATAATCATATTTACGTTAAAATGTCTAATACGAAACTTTAATTGAATTTTAAACTATCACAATGCTTTTGAACAAACACGACGTGATTGAAATGTTATGTCAAAAGGGATCAGCATTCGGCAGTCGACTGTGAAAAGGAGGACGTCAGGAAAACGTATTTAGGTATTATCTTCAATACCAGTTACGTCAGGTAAATAACGAAGGGGGCAGAGTTAAAATATAGCCTATTAATATGTTTTATAATACTTTTATAATATTTTAACAGTGAAGTATAATTAGCTTCACTAAAACAGTTTTAGTTTTATTTATGCAAGGAAAAGTTATTGTTGTTTAATATTTATGAATTCATTTGAATTAGTAATTAAATATATAGAGATATATTTATAGTCATGATTTTTCCATTTGTTTACTACATTTTGAATATCCTACTAATATTATAAACGTCAATGCTTGTATGTATGTTTGTTACTCACGCTGAAACGGTTTGACGGATTTCGATGAAATTTGAAATAAAAACAGTTAAAGTCCTGGATAAACAAACAGGCTACTTTTTTTCGTGCGAAAAAAAAAAAATACTTTTCCCATAATATACAAAAAAAACTATCCTTTATTAAAAAAAAAGAATACAACTGAGTTTTATTTTACAAAGCTGTCGACAAGTGGCGCAAAATTTTAGAATACTCAGTTTTTAATAAATAAAATCATTTTATCGCCTGGATAAAGAATACACTAGAATAAGTTTTTCCTTTTGACGTGAATTTATAAGCGGACTTTAGGCCAAGCACACAAATCCGAAATACATGTTACACAAACAATCAAACAAAAAATAAGTATTTTAAACTTTCATTCAGTTGAAATTGTGCATTTTTCTGTGCATCTCCCCCCCCCCCATTTTATTTCTATTGTATTACATTCAGAAAAAGGATGTTAGAAACATCAATTTTAAATTTGTTTGATCACACTCATGAATAATGATACACTTTCAAACTTAATGGAATAAGAAAAGAAAAAAGGGAAGGCGCATGGACTATGATACGCTTTTAATACATAGCACTGTAGTGCGTATTTAAAATCTGAAAGCGTTTCAGATTTTCTTCCCTTTTTTTTCCACCTTTTCTGATTTTTGATAACTGCCAATATATCTATATAAGCTCTTCAGAATCAATGCAGGATGAAAATGATTTGTACCTTTTTGTAGGTTTTTATCATTAAAAAAAGTCAAACAATAGCGCAACAGCCCCTCTGCGGGGCCAAGGCCTGCCCCACCCAACCGTGTCTTCGCGACCATGGGCTCTGGAGTGCGGATGCATACGCCTCGGCCAGGTGGTCAGCCTGACGCGAAGCCCCTGTGTTTGACTTCAAGCAAGCTTGGTCTTCATTTTATCGACCCACTCACTCAAGGGATGAAAGGCTGAGTCGACCTTGCCCAGCCCGGGATTCGAACCAAAGACCTGTGGGACGGCAGCGCGGTGCGCTAACAATTACAGCACGGGCCATTTTATCATTAAAACAATTTATTTTTGTAACTAGAGGCGGACCGACACTGTAAGCAAGGTAAAGATCGCATCAAAGATTTCCGTAAATCGTGACATGTTACATACACCCTCTCAAATAAGTTTCGAGTATAAGTGAAATTTCCTATTTTCGCTTTGCAAATAATCTATTAGTCTTTAAAAAAAGCACAATTTGGAAGAATTATGAAAAATCATGGTTTTATATAGCCCAGTTAATATTTTATGATACATAATTTTTGATATATGAAACCAAAGTACACACGAATACATTTTTGAGTGGGTGTGTTATAACATTAGTGTTTAAAAAATATATATAATAATATTTCTCGAAAATGCTATTTAATAAATAAATTACACTGAGATGGAAAAAAGAAGGAATAGGTGTTTTTCACCCAGAAACAAAACTGTGGAATTATCTCACAACTGCTAAATATATTATGGTGGCACTATCCCTTTAGAGGTGCAATAAAGAAAACAGAAGACTGCAAAGGAAACTTTAAACGTGGAAGAAACTAGAAACTTCTGTCATTTAAATCATTTATCAAAAGAGTCTACTATAGAAAAGTTCATGATACGAGAATATGTTTTATGAGTTTCATAAAATGCTTAGCGAATACTAAGAAACTCCCAGAATAAAACGCCAGTCAGTATATCCACCTTCTTTTCAACATTAAAAAGAATTCCTCAAGGATGTAGGTAATCAATTTCACAAAAGAAAAACAGTAGGCGTTGGTATGCTCTAAATATTTCACAGAAAAATCTTTTTTTAAACAACTTCTTTAGTGTTTCAAGTTTCGAGAATTTTTTTCTCAATGTGTTCAGATACGAGGTGCTTTCGGAAAGTGAAGATATTAAGCGTCCAAATAATATCCTTAACGTTTCTGTAGACGGAAAGAATTTCATTATGAATATCATCTACTGGACGCTCATCTTTTGCATGACGAAAACGTATGACGGTAAACAATTAATTCACATTTGGTGATATTCTGAAGTGACGAAGACTTTCTGCTCAAACAAGACTCTGCGTAAATATAACGAATGCTCTGAATGGAAAAGCAAAAGGTTCAAGGTTACAGCCCGTGTTGCCAAAAGGCTCACAGTAACTTTCCCTTTGCTGCTTTCGGTGAAGTACCTTTACTATCCGAAATGCCCTCGTATAATGTAAAAGTACGGAATTATTTCATGGTAAACAATGCATTATTTTTTAAATTCTTGAATGCAGGGCTGTTTATTATATTCAACAATGTATAAAATTTAAGATTCGATGCGTGTTTTAATTTTAAAATAGTTATACAATACAAAGATCACTCGAGGTCTTTGCCCCCATTTTTTTAATCAAATTACTACTGAAAATTAGAAGTCAAAATATCCATTCCCAGCGGTGGAGTTTCTTGGATGGGACCAGTCTTATTTGCCGGTAGCTTCGCGGCAATTCACGATTCTGCTGTCAGTTTATTTGTTTTCTAGTGCAAGACAGCTCATGTCGCTAAATCTGATGTTTAAAGTTACAGGCGTTCATATTGGATCCTCATCAGAAAAGGGTTTTTTTTTAATATTCGCACCTCTCGAAACTACTAACCAACGTCGAGGAGATTTTCGGAACCTCGGATTTAAGATGAACGTACATCACATGCACACCGTGATCTTCAATGGTATATCGGTATCAAACCCGCAACCTTCCGGTTAGTCCAATGCCTTAACCATTGGGCTACGAAGGGCATCGCTGCTGTCAGTTTGTTGAAAGTGGCGGTTGTGCTTCACACTTCCACAGCGTGCAAGCAACAAAGTGTAATTCTTTTTTAAGGGAATAACGGGCGGAGGACCTTTGAAACCCACAGGGAAATGCATCCCGTGTGTGTGGATAAAGTGTCTCGCCTTGTGAAGTGAGAGGTGGTGGCTGTGATGTGAATCCGTAAAGGGGTAAGGAGACTTTTATGACAATGAGAGTCTGGACCTCACCCCTAGTGATTTCCATGTTTTCGGTTCACTGGAGAGGTTCCTGACAGGACAGTGACACACTTGTATCTATGAAACTGAGACAGAAGTCTGAGGGTGGTTTCTTAAATCAGCCGGACAAATTTTGCCACCTGTGATGGGACGAATGTCTAAATCGGTATGGGAGCTGTGTGGAAAAATAGTGTAAGGTACGTAGAACAGAGTGCATACTTGTAATTACTTGTATCTTATTTTGGCTAATAAAGTATCGGTTCAAAGACTTCCTGATTCAACCACGTACATAAAGATATCAGAAAGCTTGTAACTTGGTTCAAATTAGACGTAGACATAATTAGACAAATAGACATAGTTGATTACGGCATATTAACTGCGCCAACAGAAATGTGAAAACCACAGACCGGTTTGATGAAATTTAATTTACTGATTTCATTGTGGGAATAGGGTTTTTGTTCAGACTGAAACAGTGGAGAGACAATTGAACTACAATAGTGGTTCCTATCTCAAAATAAGTTTGGGATCGCTTTTTCGTTTATATTTTACCCATGGAACATTCTTTAAAACTTTGGCGGGGATGGGGGAGTTGTTTTCAAATAAAAACAATTTCATAAATATTAGGACGTTTTGCAAATCTCTTCCTTCTTAACATAGATGAATTTGCTAGTTATGTACTACATTAATATTATTAAAAAATATTTATTGAAACTGGCTGCAGAAGGTGTAGCGTAAATGCAATTTTTTAATAAAATTTCACTTTGCAAATATTTAAAAGATTGTATTAAATCATTTAAATTAAAACTGCATTTATATTTTTAGCTTCACATCTACATTTTACTTAAAAACATGCATTTTTTTCATTAAAATTTTACCTTAAAAAAATTGCCCCGAAAGTAAACTTACGCCTTAAAAACAAAATAATACAGGTATGTTTTCTTAAAATGTTATCTGAGTGTGGTTGCTACGTCAATTTCTCCTTCTTTAATGTAAGAGCACATATTGCCAATATTTAAGGACGAAAGTAAATTGTTTTTAAATAAGTGATTAAAATAATAATTGTCAGCATTTAACCCTTTGAGGCGCAACCCTTTCCCAATGCTGAAAAAAGGGCAGCCATTGTCATCACTCGACTTAACTACCAGCAAGATGGCGAAAGATCGAAACGTTCATCGCGTGCCATAGATCTAGAGACCTTTTTCGACGACAGCTGGCTGTGCTCGCTAAAACGTGCTAAATAGTAAAGGATTCTCGTGGAGCTATGTCACCCGAAGCTATTTTTAAGGAAATCAAATCTATTCTTGTTGACTAGCAACAGTCAAAACGTCAGAGTTTGGTGCCCTCACGGCGAGGACACCGCGCGTTAAAGGGTTAAATGAAATCGAACTGAATTTACATTGTCTGGTATTGATTGAAGTTTCATGAGTGAGTTGGCTATAAATATTCAAAATTTTCAAATAAAGTAAATGTTAACACGTGTGCGATAAAATTTAGGATGAAAACTTCGGCTGAAAAGCAGTACATGTACAAAGTTGAGTCGAATTTGATATATTGCGAATGCAACACCCAGATGAAATCTGTGTGTTCAACTTACTACTTTAGCATAATTTTTCATCTTCTAAGGGAAAGGAAAATATAAAAACGTTGAAAGTAACAGAATATAAAGAGAAATACAAAATTTTATTTACAATATGTACTTATAAAATTAAACACTCAAAAATGATTTTTTAATAATATATATATATATATATATATATTATAAAAATCTGATGTGGTTATTAAAATCTTACCTGCAGCTTAAACTTTAAAAAATCTGATGTGGACACCACATGACTTCCTTGCACGTGTATTAAATCAAAAATGTTTTCGGCGCACTTCATTTAAACTTATTTCTTGAAAGAGATAAAATACTGCAATAATACTAAGGTTTAGAGATTTCTAGCCGAATCTTTCCGATATCGCCAAGCTGCGTTCAATTTGAAAGATTTGTTTTTGACACTCAATTGGGCGATATTTCGCCAAAAGCCGACAAGATTGACATAGTTTGCGAGATTTTTGGCATAGTCAAAGTAGTAATTGACCGCAGACTTTCAATGAATTGAATGTATCCATGCACCTTAATGTATTTAAAGCCTTTTGGTTGACCCAGTAAGTAAATTGCACAGACGATTGAAATCAAAAAAGAGTTGCCCTGTTGCCAAACATGTTACAATACAATCTAAAATCAAACTCTCAACATTCTGCGGTAAACAGTTTTAGAGTTATACGAAATAGGTAATCGTTTTTGGTGCCAAACTTGGCGATATTTCTGAGAAACTCGATAAGGTTAAGAATATCAAGATTTTGGGCATTGCTTCAGCAATGAATGAGTACATACAAAATACATTGACTATGTCTGTAGACATTAAGATATTAAAATTCTTTTGTGTGATCCTGTAAATAAACTGTCCAGTAGATTGGAACCAAAAATCGAGGTGCACAAGTAGATGTTACAACAGTCTTATGTATAAAATTTCAACAATATACATCTACTAGTTTTTGAGATATGCGAGTTACATACATAAGTAACCAAGTTTGGCGACTTTTGGCGCAATTTTCGAGGGACGTACGTAACCGTCGTCGGACCATTACCTAACTATATGCTAGGATGGTATTGTTCTTGACATGGATAATGTCTGTAAAACTGCTGTTAACAGTAATGTGTTGGAAGGTGTTTTTTTTTTTTAGTGTTCTTGTAGAAGAAGTGATAACGACAGTTTCTTTACTAATTCTTACAATTTACTCATTCTTTAATTTGTAACGGCTTTCTAATCGAGGCATGAGCTGATCACGTTCCTTAAAAGCGGATATAGACATTCACTGTTGCAATTTTTCACATAGATTCCTTTCATCCTGCTAATATATTCTATTACAGGAAACGAGTACAATCTACGTGACATCACTTGTGAAACGAGCCGGACTTTAATATACCCACCACGACAATCAATGAAGTTAATCTTAAATTCTGACGGCTGACACATTAAGATGAAAATCTAATACCCCTTAATCAGTATTAAGACGATAGCTTGTTGAATGTTGTAGAGTTTACTAGGAGCAACTAATCGATGTCCGAAATTATCTCACGAGTCTATAAATGAAGACAGTTTCATATTGTGTAGTAGATGAATATTACTGATTCATTCGAAGATAGTAAATGGCATATAACAGCCGTTTTCTTGAGATTCTAAGGATAACAAACGGTTTCTGTGGATATGTTCACTTAGCTCAATAAAAATTTTAGTCATTAAATTCAATTATATCACTCTATATTTTTTAACTTGTTAAAATTATACCTAGAAAAAATAAGGGGAAAAACTTGGGGGAGGCATTAACCCTTTAAGGCGCAGTATTCCCGCTCTGGAAACACCAAACTCTGAAGTTTTGACTGTTGCCAGTCACGAAGAATAGATTTTATTTCTATAAAAATAGTTGCGGATGACAAAGCTCCACGAGAATCCTTTACTTTTTAGCACGTCATTTCCCGTAAAAAAATGGTCACGATTATTTTTAAGAGCACTGACAACTGCTGAAAAATGGAAGAATGCGAGAACATCTGGATAGATTGCCCAATGCTGAAAAAAGGGCAGCCGTTGTCATCACTCGACTTAACTACCAGCAAGATGGCGGACGATCGAAACGTTCATCGCGTGCCACAGATCTAGAGACCCTTTTTTGATGCAGCTGCACAGCCTGCTCTCGTAAAAAAAAGGGTCTCTAGATCTGTGGCAAGCGATGAACGTTTCGATCGTCCGCTATCATGCTGGTAGTTAAGTCGAGCGATGGCAACGGCTGCCCTTTTTTCAGCATTGGGAAAGGGTTGCGCCTCAAAGGGTTAATGAAGTTTTAATTTGACAACGCATGTAAAAAAACTGATATATTTTTTTCTTATAATTTGCATATTTTCTTTCTTTTTTTGACCACAAATCAACTCTTTTCAAACTCGGTTTCATGACAAGGTCCCGTTTTCTTTGCTTGCGTGTGGCTTTTTTAAAACCCACTGTCTGGCACTCTTTTTGAAATATTGGAAGACGGGTCAGGGGGATTACTGATCTACTCTTCTTAATTTATAGTCCTTCTACCTTGTTTCAGGTTTGCTTGGGAAGAGAAAAGCTTTACTTCTCCTCAAAACGCTTCAAGGGTAAAGCAAGGAAGAAATGGGCATGTCGCTTTTTGGATCTTCTAAGAGAAAGACATTTTTTGAAAATTGTTCCTATTGTTAAAAAAATTGCTAAACGGATGTTCGCTAAACAGTCCAAAAAGTGAAGTGCAAGAAAAGAAGCTTTATTCGGTGAATATTCTAAAAAAAATCGTACCACCGGTACAACAAAAAATCTGGAGTGACTCCACTCGGCTTTCCGATCACTTACTATTAAGATCATCACCAAGCATTTAAATAAATTTTAATAAATGAATAATTCAGCAAAAATTTTTAGTTTTTTTCAATCTGCACTCAATGGAATGTACCGTTTAAAAGCTAGCGCACTTTCAAGAATTTCTCCCATAGGCTATAATGTAAAAGAAATCTTTGTCGTAGCCCTGTAGAAAAACTAAGTCCTTCTAAGTCCTATACACACCAAAATCAATACTAGTCTTAGGATGCTGGTTTATAACATATTCAGGGTGAATCTAAACTCTTGGGCAAAACTTTAAGGGGTGATAGGACACACAATGAGGAATCACATAGCAATCTGGAGTTGAAAAATGCAGTTTTAACTTACCCGGTAATAATCACTTTTGGAAAAGCATTGAAGTGTCCGTCTATTTTCTTAGCCAAGTTTCATAAACAATAGGCTCGTCTACGAAAATTTGATCCATGAAATAAAATAGAACTTTTTAAACTATCCCTTTTAGTCTTCTGTTTTCGGAGAAAAATACATTAGTTTCTGGCGAATATGGTCGGAATGCGCACTGATATTTCCACACTTTTTTTCTTAGTGATTATTACCAGCTACACGAAGACGACGTTGCCGACCCTACATTGCTATGCGATTCTGATTCCTTACTATGTGCCCTATCACCCATTAAAGTTTTTCCCAAGTGTTTAGATTCACCCTGTATACCCAATTTGAGCTCAATCGAATGTACCGTTTAAACGCTAGCGCACTTTCAAGAATTTCCCTCCATAGGCCATAATGTAAAAGAAATCTTTATCGTAGCCCTATAGGAAATCTATAAGTCCTATACACTCCAAAATCAATACCGGTCTTGCGACGGTGGGTTATGACATATATACCCAATTTGAGCTCAATCGAATGCTCCGTTTAGGATCTATCGTGTTCACTCATACACACACACACACACACACACACACACACACACATACATACATCTCGTAAAAATAGCATAAATGAATTCAGAAGACCCCAAAACGTGTAAATACACCAAAATCTCGAAGTCGAATTTTTTCATGATTGCAATACTTTCCTTACATGGTACATATTCGGAAAGTAAAAAAGTAAACAAAACTCTCGGCTTCCAACAGTTTACCCATTTGCAGCATCCACATACTGATTGAAATCCCTTTCTTTTAAAAGCCTTCTTGTTAGAATATGACGCCACATAGAACTTTCTGGATGGTGCCTTCTAACTTTCTTCCAAATCAAAATAAATAGAAAATTCCAGCATATTCGGGAAACTTAATTTTATCGACAAAGATGCCAAATTTGTCAACAAGTTACCAAACGGTTGCTAGATCTGTCGCCAAGCTCACGGGGCATAGGTTTATTAGATCCACAGCAATGCCTGTAGATCACCCTTTCCCATCACACATTCAGTATAAGAGGGAAGCGACATTACAGTTTTGTAAAACTATTTTCCACGAGAGGGAAACAAATTAATGAAAATATTTACAACAAACGTGATTAAAAAAAAAAAGACTTAAAATTACCTCGACAATTTTTCGCCAAATATAGACGGTATCATCAAGCTTGTTTCAAATTTGGGAGATTATTTTTTGGCACCAAACTCGACGATAAATCACCGAAACTGGCCAAACTTGGCGACTTTTGATTTTTAACCACCCCCTATTTACTGTCAACCCTTTTGTCAATAGTTTAAAAATATAGCTTTTCCAATTTTCCTAACAAAAATATCACCAGAACTTGTCCAAATTAATAAGGGACCACGCATGAAATAACCCGTTCCTAATTGAATTAAAATAAATAAATAAAACAGTCAGTCGTAGTAAGGCATGTCAGAAGTGAAAACTTCTTGTCAAGTTTTCTAAAATTTATATTTAGGCAGTTACGCATGTTTTCACACATTACTGTATTTTTATTTAAGAAAATAAACATTTATGAACGTTTATTCACATTTTTTAGTATTGGGGCATTGCACATTTATTTATGATATTCTCATATTTTCACATATTTTTGTACGTTTGCATATGTTTTAACGCAGTTTTCACTAGGATAGCATTGGAAATTTTTGATTTTTTAAAATTTAATACAAATTTAAGTTTCGCTCTCAATTTGTGTGCACATTTAAAATTTAAAAAAGAGAGGGACCCCGCGCACAGGCCGCAACGTGACACAGCTGGTAATTGCGTACGGTACATTAGCGATACGCATTTTTCTCCACGTGTTCGATTTTGTTCGATTTTATGAATAATTACGTTAGTGAATTTAATAATTATCAATAATTATGTACTTAGTTGTAATAAACAGTAATCCTATTTATTTGTAATGAATGATGGATTTATGATTCAAAATCAAATGCTCTGTAGTATAACACTTGCAGGGATGTTAACTCCAACATCCGATTTGGGAGTACCACGGGAGCAGAAAAAATTTCATTTGGGAGCACCCCGGGAGCAGAAAAATTCCATTTGGGAGCAGAAAAATTCTATTTGGGAGCAGAAAAATTCCATTTGGGAACACCTTGGGACCACAAAAAATTTAGCTTCCGCGAGGAAAACTAAGATTTGGGATGAGAATTAACATGATTTTGGAGCATAAAATTGAAGATTTCACTGTGTTGACTTTAGAAAAAAGGGCCGTATGGGGGGAAATTTCAAAAAGGGCACCCTGTTCTCAAAAAGAGCATTTTGGGGTTCCACGAGAATGTACTGGTAGATAACATATCTAGAAACTGGTTTGAAACTATCTGATCCACGAAAATTTAACATGTAGAGCTGTAATATGTGTTCTTACTTACAATGCATAGTTAGATTTTTTCCAGTTTGTCTTCAGTTTCCCACCCCCTTCTTTTGGAGAAAATATCTTGTAGAAGTAAGTGTAAACGAAATAGGAAAAATGATTTGTTGATAATATTTTGCTCTAAACATGACATAAATATGTGAATTAAATCTGTACATAACTAGAAGTTTTTTATTTAAAAAAAAGAAGTTTTAATCTAAGTAATTTTGAATTTTCTGCTTAATTTTTTTTCTCTCACAATTACGTGATGTAGATGTTTATTATTTATAAGAATAGTACATTTATTGAAGAAGGTTTCAGAAATTTTTAGCCAGACATGATTTGTTAGGCAGTAGGGGAAGGCAGAGGGACTGTTAATTTTTGTTCCTCAATTTTATCACACTATCACGACTAAACCACAATTACTGGATCACTTTCATATATGATATTTCACCTATATAGGTAAAAACTTTTAAACAGAAAAGGACTGTCAGTGTAAGTGGATTAGGATAGATGTGTTTAGCATGTAATAAAAATAATAAAATTTCTGCAGTGCAGGATGTATAAAATTTAATAATATAAATCATAATTTTATTTAAATTCTTTTGTTCGCAATAATTATTGAATGATTACCAAGTAAAGAGATGATTACCATTGAATGATTACCAAGTTACTGAATACATACCTTTATTACTATTAGACATTATTTGGAATTGCATCAAACAATTCAACTCATCCATCAATTGATAACTATAGAAATTGAGAAAGTTGAATTCAGAACACAGAAGATTGCTAGAATAAATGACATAGTCATGCAAATTTAGTATTACATCCAATGTTTGGAATGTACTCAACACCATATCAAATCACTGAAATATATTAGTTCTTTCACTTCTAATTTAATGTTTGCTCATTCATGAAAAGTGAATACAAGATTTTTAAAAAGCACTCTATTCTTTAAAATAAATAAAAATAATTACTACATGTAAGTTTTTTAGCAGGTATAAAATAAATATTTTTTTAACTCACAGTTTAACATATACAATTTTAAATACAGTTTAACAAATTTTAAATAATTTATTTTTCATAAAGCTTTATTTTTAATTTTTTGTAACATACTTAAAAAGGTCTCTTTAAAAATTTTCTTTCTTAAACCTTGCTTTAATCTTTTGAAAATGAAAAAAGCATTAATATTTTATTTTAACTATCAAATGTTTTTAATCAGCTTAAAATAATTAAAATAAAAATGATTAACATCCTTTTGCCAGAAGTACTCAAACAAATTATATATTAAAAAACCTTCCAGAATTATTTCGATTTTTTTTTTTTTTAGGTTTTTAAAAACTGAAATTAAGCTTAAATTGATGACAGTTTGTTTTATGAATAACCTAGCTGTTAACTTATGACACAGTTTGCTTTCTTAAGACATCCTTTCCTAGAACTAGTTATCTTTTGCTTTTAATATTTTTTCTTCATTCATTAAAATGTTTAGAATTTAAAAAAAAAAAAAAAAAAAAAAAAAAAAAACCCCAGAAAATATGAATATTTAGAATACCAAATCTTGTCAATAGTCTAATTTACTAAATTCTGCAGTTACTCTAATTTTATATAATTAAAACTATGGCGTAATAAGAGTTGGGGGGGGGCGCCCGGGTGGCAAGATATATAAAAAAGATGGTGGCCGGCAGGACACTTAAAAATAATATGGTGGAAAACTACAGGACTGAAATGGAGGCAGAATGCTGAAACTTAGAATGAATGGGGTGGCAAACTGAAGGACCTAGTAGATCTTTCAATTGCTTTATTCACAAAACGTCGCAAATCGCACGTTTTTTAGATCGATTTGAGTGGATAAATTCACTGAGCATAGTAGACGCCGGAAGTGTTGAAGTGCGGCCGCGGGACTGTCGGTTTCATCAAATGTAACGTCAATACACGTTAGAACTCTTTAAAAAGTCATCCAAACAAGGCACCCCCTTAGGAGATATCCCTTGTCTAGGCTTGCCATAACAAACAAGCAAATCTCGCAAAATTTTCGAATCGCAAAACGTCGTTTTGCTATGGCATACTTTCTGCATCATCTTTAATTATGTATGGTTAGTAAATAGCTGTTATACATTAAGAATAATATGTACTAAGAAAGCCGATTAAAAAGAGGAAATCGTTTAGGGGGAAAAAAAAAACTTGCTAGTGCGCAAAACTATTTAAAACATAAAGAGCAATAACTATATACAGCTGGTGACGAACTCTGGAATAATGATTGTTTGATAATTCGCAACCAGGGCCGGCCACAGGGGGGGTGCAGCGGATGCAAGGCACCTGGGCCCCAGCTTCAGAGGGGCCCCCCAAATCCGTTCTATATTTTTTATTATGTCTCTCTCTCTTATCGTGAAAAATATAAAAGATTTCTTTAAATTTAAGTAGACTGATAGTGTTGTGTGACTACTCTGCATCTTTCAGAGCTAAACATCATTTATGAAAGTGTCTTTCTACGAACAGTATTCTTTGACAGTGCACCCCAGCTCTGATCAAATGTCACTTACCTTGGCACCTTTCACCGTGGAAAGAGCGAAAACATCAGTTAGAGAAAAATACAATTATCAGATCTGGACCATTGGTCATAACGACCACTCATTATCGAATTCTTTGAGAAGAACCGAAACACAAAGAACAGCGGAAGAGGCCTTTTTGTTGTCAAAACCAAGGACTGATTGATTCATACCTGTGCCCCCCCTCCTCTAAACTATGTTGATAAGAAGTCCGTTTCACGCGTCTGGTATTAATTTGAAGATAAGAGTACACATAGAATAAAAAATGACCTGCATTTGGTTACCTTTGCAAGCGTGGGAACATTTTTTTCCCGTTTACAACTGTGCAAATGTGTTGGTCAAATCCTATTTTGCAGTTACTCCTTCTCTCAAAGTTACAAACCGAAGTTGAGCCATTGGAAGTGTCTGCTTGTATTAGACTTTGTACGAGTCTATTAACTTTTGTGTACATGCTATATATATTTTGAAAGATTTTTCTTGAATTTTATGACTTTCACAGGCCTAAATTATGGATTAAGCTTTACCAATTTTATCATCGCGTTTTCTACATTTGAAAAAAGGTTAAGTCGTTATTTTGTTTATAATAGCAGAGATTGCAAATAATTACATAATTTTCGTCAAAAAGTTTTAAATTGTGTTGTGTCACATTTATAAAAGTTTTAAATGCATTTTGATTGTTCCCGTAACTTATAATTACGTGATTTAATCCCTAAGCAATAAATGAGTATCTAGAGTAAGCGAAGTTCTGCAGTCAGATGAAACAGCTATTCTGAAGTAGAAAAAGTCAGTACTTTTAAAACAGTGTTTATTGAAAATTAGGAATATAAAATATTTCAAACACATTAATCGATCTCAACCCCTTCTTCTTCGACGGCGCGTGCCATGCGACGTATGATAACATTTAGGGACTATAATGTAATTAACCACTTTATATGTACAGTTATTTTTATGTTAGAATATAGAAAAAGATCGTAAACAACGGAATACCATATTTAGTTTCCAAATGTACGTGTGGATTGGTTAACATCTTGAAAATATATTAAAAATTTACTGTTTCCAAAAAGCGGTTAGATGTGTTCGGTAAGGGTTGGTAACTATGAAAAAAAAATAAAATAAAATAAAATAAATAATTTCGAAAAAACATCCTACCAATAAGGGGTTAACTCCAAAAAAATACCCGCGACAGCTACCTTAGGGCCGGCCTTTAACCCTAATTACCACGACCATTAAAGTGTTATTAGTGGTATTTCTGTTGATTCTTAATCTTTGCTTTATAAATGTCTCTATTAATTAATGAATTTTTAGCATCTATAATGTTTGGGGCCCCCAAAAAATGTTTGCAACCGGGCCACTTCCAACAGAAGGCCGGTCCTGTTCGCAACTACTTATTTATCAAACGTAGCTACCGATATTTGAGGATTGACAGATGGAATCGCAAATTTTTAGATAACTTAAGAAAATTTTGATTTTCCCAAACGTATTTTCTTCCCCAACTCCTAAGTGAAATGCCCAGGTAGTTCTGCCCGGCCGATCGGGCTTCTCATTGAGTCAGCAAAAACAAAACATACTAGAGAGGCCCCTTTTCGGGTTACTCGGCTCGCGCAAATGCAAAGACAATGAAAAAGGCAGTAACAGTATTTCGATCTGAAAGAATAGAATATTTGAAAAAGGCATTTGTGGGAAAGATCCGATTTCATAGACTGTTTTCGTGAAAGGGCCGCTTTCAATCGAACCTATTTTTATGATGGAGTTATTGTACTCAATCGTATTTCTGTGAAGGAGCCGTTTTAATTAAGGTATTTTCGTAATGGGCCGCAAATGGTATGTAAGAAATAAAAAGTGGTGATTGCTGACTAATAATAATAAAAATTTAAAAGCAGGAGGGCGCCTAAAGAAGAGAAATAGGGCCGCCGGGCGCTAAAAAGACGATAAAAGAGCCGCCGGGAGCTGCGCGCTGCAAAATCAATCTAGAGTCAACACTTACAATAAATGCAGATAAGAAAAGCAAAGTTTGCAAGTGTGGCAAAAAATTAACAGAGTCAAAATGACGTATTTGGCGCAGCTCGGCACAAAAATCGGCTAAAAGCGCAGTTCGGCGCAAGATTTGCGTTTCGGCGCAGCTGGGAGCAGAATTAACATCCCTGCGCTTGTAGTTCAAATAATATACAGTATATAATTATTAACATTCTCCACATTATCAAATTAACTCTTTATTGCACTATATAGTTATCAAACTATAATCTATAATGTCATAACTATATAATTATTAACATTCTGAACATTATCAAATTAACTTTATTGCACTATATAGTTAACAAACTATAATCTATAATGTCATAACTATATATTTATCAAAATTCAATACTGTTTTTTTAATAAATAATCGAAAATTATATCACTTACCCAATTAGAAAAAGTCTGCACATTTTTTGCAAAAACATACAGATTGTATACAATTTGTACATAAAAAGTGAATATATTTGAATATTTGAAATTATACACTTGTTACGGACATATATATATATATTAATGACTATGTCATTTTATCGCTCACCCCCTTTATTGAAAATTGTCCGAAAAACGAGTCCCAAAAAAGCGGCATAATTTTACATATATTTAAATGATATTAGTTCACAACAGCTTTAATCTATTGTTACAATATTTCGTAAGCTGTAGAATATGCATCACATGTATTTTTCTATAATTAGGTTACAATCATGAAAATTTTAACATAGTGTTATCAGGCGAAATACACGAGCGATGAGAGATAAAATGACATAATCAATTAATATCGTTTTAATATGGCAATAATGAAACTAAAAAATTGGGGGGTTTAAGGGTGTCTCCCCCTGACGAGGCTCGGGCAGCCGAGTTATATATATATATATATATATATATAGATATATGTAGATGTATAGTATATATATATATGTGTGTGTGTGTGTGTGTGTGTGTGTGTGTAATATAAAATAGATAAACTTACGTAGTATAGAATCCCAAGTAATTCATCAAGCCAGTGATAGCACATAATAACAATTAAAAAACTGGATTTATGAAATAAAAATTGGAAATCCATTGGCTATAAATATTGTAAAATACCCAGCTATCAAAGCTAAAGAGAATTGGGAAAACAAGCCAGGTCAGAACATGTGGGCTTAAGCCTAACTCCATCAACCCAAACAATGATGTGGAAATAGAATGGAAAATTGAAATAGACTAACTACTCCGTTTTCAAGTACCACTATACTCACATTTAAATTTAAAAGCAAAGCAAAAATAGCCAAGTTTCTGCAGGTTACTTAACAAAACAATCAGTTTTACGTAACCTGGGGCTACGACCATAGCTATAAGGAAAAAACCAACGTGGAAGCGAACCAAACATAGAGGTCGAAGCTCAGTGATGTAGCCAATACTAGAAATCGATGCCAACAGAGAAAATTAAGTGACATAAATAAAACTGCTAGAGCCAAGGAGTAAAAAAATAAAGAAAGACAGAGAAGAACAAGAAGAAAGGAAAAAGACACACACACAGAGACAACATTGCTGCTAAATCCATGTTAATTAATCAAGAAATGCAAAAAATGGAAGGGAAAAAGATAAATTAAAAAAAAAACGATAACTCTAGCTAATCTATGAGCAACATAGTACAAGCTTTAATAGCTAAGAAGTACTAATTAAAGATGGTAAATGGGGGGGAGGCAATTGAAATTAATAATAATAATAATAATACACATCTATTAAATGTTATTAGTGCTAATATTATTCTATGATATATATGTAAATTTGCACTTAGTTAAGCTTATATTTGGTACTGTAGAGTAAAAAATAAAAATACGCCTCAAATAGAATAAGTAACAGTAATCAACAACTCTACAATTTTTTTTTTAAATAAATATTTTTGCATAAAATATATAGATATATATTTTATGATTTAAAAAAAAGTATTTTTGAGAATCTGAAAAAAGCGACAACCTACCCCATCCTCACCATCCAATAATCTAATTTGGACATACAGTTTTATTAGGGATATATTATTGATTTTAGAAAGCTACCTGTATATTTATATTTAAGAGCTGTTTTATATAGGTATGTTAAGTTATTGGCCTTAAAACTATTGGTACATAGAGACTCTATTTTACATTTATGGAGATTATGTTTCTAAAGACAGATGTGTGCATACATGAAGTAAAATGATTGAAAGCATATATATAGTTTTTATGTATGCTAAAACAAATATGTGCGCAGTTTCAAACGATTTTCAGAAATATCTCAAAATCTAATCAAACGCCTAATCTAATTGACGCCTATAACCTAACTTGAGTGATCACCTACCATGTCACTAAATTTCATTTCTTTCGTATGCAGTTTAGTCGTTCTTACGTGATGTGCGTATAAAAAATGCGTCACTGACAGAACGACAGGCAGACAAACTTTTCGTTTTTTTTTTTTTCTCGCAGTCGTACTGGGGTCCAAATGCTTAGAACGGATAGAAATCGCAAAATTCTTTAATACCAAGTAGTGTACAGGCAAAGTCTAATTTATTGGTTTATATACATTAAATTTCCCATTCCGAAACTGAAACAAAAATCACTTCAAACTTCAGTCACTTCATCCCGAGTTGAACCTGCCAGGTGGTTTGAAAGCTCGCCTACCTCGCCTTAGGCGTAAAGTTCGATGCCAGTTGTGGGAGCTAGAAGGTGCAGTTTAAAATTAACTTGAAGTTCTTACGTAAAGAGATGACAGCACTAAAATTCAAACAGAGGAGGAAGAAATCTCAGCAGGCAAGAGCCGGTGTAGCTGTGACGTCACAATCCAGTTGTTAGCGTGGCGGTCAAACGAATTCGGTGCTTATTCCCCATCCTAAAAGTGCCCAACGTGCCCTAAAGAAGTTTTCACTTCAAAAAAATGTGTCAAATTTGGTTCACCTTTTAAACGTTTATCGCTGAACATACATGCATACAAAATAAAATGATTCTGACGAATTCATAATCTTTTTCCTTTTTGAAGTCGGTTAAAAATAAAAATAAGAAAATATTAGTATGTCGCAAATGATTTTAGAAATTTAAAGTACATATCTAATGAAACAAAGATGTTTAAGTTACAGTCAAAGCTAGAAAAAGAATGATTAAAAAAATATGTCTACAAACTCAGATATAGTGTATTGTATTTAGAGAATTTTAAGCTTATTACCTTGTTTAATAAAATAATTTCAGTTTATTTGACTGCATTCAATGAACTTTTGACATTTAATGCTTTTGAAACATACGCTTAAATTATTTTACCTGAGATTAACTAAAACATGCGCATTATATATGATCTATTCGCCATAATTCAACTACGTGAAAGCTAATTTTTACTCACAAAAGCGAATCACGTGACAAACTCTTTCAGTTTTACAACTAAGGCAGGACGTGACAAAAGACGCTACAAAAATCACGACTTCGAGTTTAAGTTGAATTCCTTTTTATTTTTCTGAGTTACTTAGCAACAACAGAATGTAATAAAATGTAAAACGTGGAATTTTAAACACCGTTCTTACAGGAAATATAATGAAAATGTTTTAAGCATCTTTTTCGAAAAAAATTATATATAAATTCATTATGAATCTTTCTATTTTAATAGGATTAACCATGACTATATAACGCTCAATGCTAATTGTTTATTGTCTTTCTAGTGACTTTTCCTTAGAAAGACAAAATTTGTCTGGAACTTACTGTCTGCTATAATGCCTTTAAGTCTATTTTTGTTTAAAATACTATACAAAGACCATTGTAAATGCTTTTAAAGTTTTCACAAGACCTCCGCAGATTTTTAAACCAAATAATTCAATTATTTTCATCTAAATTGAATTTTCATCTAAATTGATATTTTATTTTCATCTAAATAAAGACTTTGCCAGAGATTTAAGAAATAATTCATTTATAGTAAATTTGTGAATATTTTTAACTCTTTACGTTACTTAAAATGATATACACTGAAGTCTAATTAAATAGAGCTACATTTTCTGTTGACTGAAGTACAGGCATATCACAAATGATTTTTTCATCATTTCACAGCTTCAATGTAGTATTTGAAGCTTAGTTACTGTAATCATAGTAGTTACTTCTATATATATTTTAAGTTTTGATTATGCTAAAACTGTCTGAACTCTAAAAGAGACACATATTTATTTATTTTTTTTTTTTCAAAATGAGGAAAATGTGAGAGGATGATATTTTTCTTTTTTTTTTTTAAATCTTGAATCTAGGTAAAATATGTTTGCTTTCAACTTTATGCCTTCTCAAAGGCGAGAATCTATACCACCTATCTCAGATTTTTTTCTCTCCAGGATAAGTCTTTAAGAATAATGGGAAGGTTCAGAAAGGTCCCATTCACTTTTATGTTAAAAAATTTGTTGGGCATATTTTTGTCCAACTTTCAATTCTTATTTTGACTCTTTATGGTATGTAATAGCTGAAGTATCCGTCGTCGATGAGTTTGTATGTAACGAACATTTTAGAAAATTTTGAATTTTCGTATGATTAAACGAATACAAAGAATGGATAAACGTAGTGGGAAAAGCATAGTTATGACGTCAGTGTATTATTAAAAGGTTACAGGTTAGATAGAACGAAAGTGCTGAGTGAAACTGTCAATAGAGAAAATATTTTATTTCCAAAATTAACGTTTTATTTCAGTGTAATGAGTTTTGAACTCAAGGTCATTCCTTGCCTGTAACAAAATTTCGTTTGATTGTGTTGAAATTTCGTTTTCACAGAAGATATTTTAATATTATACCTCAAGAACATTTTGAAAAATTTTCACATCTAAAAAAGCAAATAAAAATTTAAAAAATCGATGAAAGGTGTTCAAGTTGAATATCCAAATAACATATTACTTCAAGACGCCTTAAAGTGACACCCTTAAAAAATGCGAAATTGTAAAGTTTTTTACTAAAATTTTCCAAAAATTCCTACATTTATTGTTTCAGTCGTTGCTGATCATGTTACTTAATTTTATTTTATTCTCTTAAGTCCTTTTTGAGGGTTGTAGGATACTACAGGATGCTACCTTCAGGAACGGCCTACCTATTTGGTTTAAAGCCTGTTTTAGTTTCTCATTTTTACGTGATGTGCAAATAAAAGATCGTCACGGACAGAATGACAGAACGTAGAGATAAACCTCTTTTTTGAGGATCGTCCTGGGTTTCCAAGTCTATGAAAAGGATAGAAATCGCAAAATGCTTGAATTCCAAGCAATGTACTGGCAAAAGTTTATTTTTCTTTAGAAAAGTATGAAGTTTCAGATAACTCAATCTTCAAATATCAAAAAAAGGTCATGCTTAATTTTTCAATAATATACAAAATTCGTCTACTAGATGACAGGGCTGATCTAAGTTATGATATAGAGATACTGAATTTATATATATTTGGTGCATTTAAGATTCTGCTATATGAAAAGAGGATACTTTTTCCATATACACGAGTCAAAATCAGCGAAGTGAGTAATACAAAAATACGTAAGGCAAATTTTAATGGGAGTCAGTGGGTCTGTTCAAACCTCTCCGTAATTTAATTATATGAGAGGAAGGGTGTGGTAAGGGAAAATGAATGGAAAATCAGGAATTTTTTTAAAGGTCCAAAAATCAAGCTGTTAAAATTTTTTAATTGAATTATTGAAGTACAATAGTGGCCAAAATTGTGGATACTTTTGGAAATTTTTAGGTTTTCTAACTTTGTATGCTAATAGGAAGTGCTACGTTTCACAAAATGAAAACTCGAATATCATTTTAAAGAGAATGCAATACTAACTTCATTACACAAAACTAAATTTAAATATGTGTAATAGAATAAAAGTTATAATTACTTTAATCTGAAAAACAAATACAGTGATGAAATGAATTGTTATTTCTAACTTTCCAGGTCAATCACTGTTATTTTTCTGAGCTTAAAACTCTCGTCAGCTCAATGAAACATCGATGTGAAGCTTTAATAATAAATTAAGGCTAACCTACAAGCTGCTGATAACTCACTGCAATCTTCAATTTCTAATGTATCTCTATTATTATCGCCGTTTAACATTTTTTGTATTGCAAATATTTTAATTTTGTTTTTTGTATTGAAATCAGTAAATTATCTTTAAATGATGTAAAAGAGTTTGCATTTTGTGAAAAATAACATTTTTTATACGCGTACGAACTTAGAAAAAGAAAAAAAAAAATGTTTCAAAAAAGGTCCACAATTTTGGCCATCATTGTATATATTACATACATTGGACTTATATACCTTGCAAATATGGCATTACATTTAATGCTATAAAAACTCTTTTCTACGGTGTCATTTTTTGTTAGGCAAGTATTGATTATCACATTTCCCTCATGTTGGGGAAAAATGGTGGAAATACAAAAGCGCCTGCCCATTTTTAGTAAAAATCATGCTAATGTTCACTGTAAGAAATACCTGTAATTTTATGGCTCCTAAGCAAACTGAAACCTTTTCTTCGTTTAAATAATACTAGTGGCAGTTTTAATAACAGTAATAATATATGCTTAATAATATTACTATACAATAATTATAAGAGCTTAAATTGCGTCGATGCTTTAATTTGATATCGTGTACAAAATATCGTGTCGTGAAATTCTCAAAATTGGCAGCAGTATCGTGTTTTGCCTTAGTTCAGTTGTTATGAAATAAAATTATGTTAAAAAATCTGAAACACTTTCATATTTTATATACTCCCTAAAATGCTATATATTGAAAGCGTTTCATAACTCACGTGTTGGTCCTCTTTTTCTTTCTTATGCGATTAAGTTGGAAAGTGCATCATTTTCCATGAGTGTGACGTAGTTTTCCTTCTTGCTCAATAAAACACTTCTTTGGTATCGTAATCTATATTAAAATCGCCTACTAAAACTGTTTTACAATATTCATGTTCTAATTATACTTCTTTCTCCTTTTTAATAAATTGCAGCGTTTACCAGTTCCTCACCAAATATGGAAGATATCGCTAAGATAAGTTCAGTTTAGGGCACTAATTTTTTTTAAACCAGCCATTACGGTAAATTATTAAAAATTGAAAAGCTTGGCGACCTTCAGAATTTCATCCGCCTCCCCCTCCCCGCTCTGTCTTTTAATTCTATTGAAGAATGCAATGAAAACGTTACTAAGCAAATCAGTCCCCAAAATATGTCCATAAAAATCGGTACACCAAAATATGTCGACAGAAAAACCCGTTGTGAAAGAAATAGCAACTTTTACTTTTTAATTACTTTGATATTTAATCCAATTTAAGAACTAATTTGAACTTTCTCTCACAAACACGCTCAGAAACTTTCCTTTAAATTACTTGAAAAGATAATTGGTCTAATCAAAGCAACCATTCATTTAAATTTAATCATTGAACTATTTTTAATAAAGTGAGAGCAAAGTAAATAAAAGAAAAATAAATAAAAAGAAAAGAAGAAAATCTGAAACACTTTCAGATTTTAAATACGCACCAAAATACGCACCAAAGCCAGATTTTAAATACGCACCAAAGTGCTATATATTAAAAGCGTATCATAGTTTATAGGTCGTCCCTATTTTTCTTCCTTATTCCAGTAAGTTGGAGAGTGTATCATTATTCATGACTGGGACGTATTTTTCTTCCTTGTTTCATAAAAGCCATCTTTGGAATCGGAATCTACCTTAAAATCGCCTACTTAAACTATTTTATAATTGTTGCCAAGTTTATTACAATTATACTTCACCGTTTTAAATATTGTTTCGAATGTCCATCATAATCCATGAGTGTGCCGTGCTTCTCTTTCTGGGTTGATTCCTCCTTTAACGCCCCGACTCTCGCCAAGGTGGCGATCATTAAACATAGAGCTACCACGACGATTTTTTGTATTTATGTGGCAATCGTAATTTTGAATTGAAATGGCGATTTTTAATAACCTGTAAGTAAAGCATTCTGTTACATTTTTATTTATTTTGGGTTGCCAATTAATGTAGTTTTAATAATTAAGTGTCTTCAGATTCCTTAACGGATGCATTTATCGCTAATTAGTACACTTCAGTTTTCATATAATTCTTTTGGGAGCGCTGAAACTTGTGCGTATGTCCTAGAGACCCATGACTGCAAAGCTCGCCAAAGTGCGGGATTTTTTAGGTTGGCGAGAGCGGGGGCTTTAAAATAGGAATCAACTCTTGCTTGTACCGTAAAACACATCTTTGGAATCGAAATCTTTCTTAAAATCGTCTACTTAAACTGTTTTACTACCTTCTCCAGGTATATTCCAACTATATCCCGTAGACATTTTAAATGCTGTTTGGAATGGGCATCATAACCCATGAGTGTACCGTGTTTTCCTTCCTTGTTCCATAAAACACTTCTTCGGAATAGAAATCTACATTGAAATCGCCTACCAAAACTGTTTAACAATTTTCGCCAGGCATAGTCAAACCATACTTCACCTTTATAAATACCGTTTGGAAAGTGTATCATAATCTATGATGTGCACCGCATTGTCTTCTCTGTTCAATAAAACACTGCTTCCGAATTAAAATCTATATTTAAATCGCTTACTAAAACTATTTTACAATATTCGCCAGACGTTATCTAACTATACTCAAAATATATTCATAATAAATTGTCGCGTTTTGGCACCCAGCTTAGCGATCCTTTATCAAAAATTGCAAACCTTGTGCGACTTTCAACATTTTATTAACGCTCCCCCCCCCCCTATCCACGTTATCTGGCAAACTCGCTTGAAAAGTGACTCGACGCGAAAAATGTACCAAAATCATGTCTACACAAAAAGCAAGGTTGAAATTAATAGCACTCTCGTGCTAATAAGTAAAATATTGTAAATTTTTATTTAAGTTGAAACAGTGACTTAAAATACAATGATTCATCAATCCTACCTATATGATTTAACTGATAACTGAAACGTTATCACTCTGCATCATACATAATATATAATAAAACTGTACTTGGTATGCATTTTATGAATGGAGGCTTTGCTGTATAATCACAATCATTTTTAACTGATATATTAAAATCTTTTTTATTTGAATATATATATATATATATATGTGTGTGTGTATATAATGCATGTTTTTAAGAATGTAGCTAAAATTAATTTTCATTTTTAGAAACTAAACTGTCAAATTTTATATTCACTAAGTTTGTAAAATTTTATTATGATTTTAATTTGTAAGAAGTGGAAAAAAATCACCTTCATATTAAACTGAGTTTATTGTGCGTATCTCGCCTTCGGGCTTAGCTTTCATAATGACCCTGCTTAGTAGTGCTTCTGCTTATTTATCAGCGTAATCCACGAATGAAACTTCAGGGACTACAGTCCTATTAAGTATTAAAGTCCTGTTTAATTTAATATGAAAAATAATAGTGCACTAAGCTCCTTTCAAAATTTTTAATTTAATTAAAATAAAAGAATACTAGCGTTTATATGTTAATTCTTCTTGAGATAGAAAATATGTAATTATAGAAGCAAATTAAATTTTCCCAGAAATTTCTTTTCCTTTATTTACTCTTGTACATTATTTTCTGTTATACGATTCTATATCAGTAGCTATGGTGTAATTTCATGTCGGAGAGTTGAATTCTCACGAGTTCAATTTCGAAGTACTAACATGATGATGAGTTTAGTTAAACTGCCTCAATAAAAACTTCAAGAAAACGTGATGTTTTAGAAACATTGCGGTTTTCTCGAGAGGCTATGTAGCGGCAAAGTTTAGATGAAAATTCAAGAAAATATCACTCTTTTTTTTCCACGTAGCAAAATGAGAAGGGCTTTCATAAACTATTGATAGTATAAATATACATTAAATGAAAATACATTTAATATAAATTTAAAGGGAAACACCATGCATTAAAGGATTAAATCTATGTTTAAGATGTTCGCTCTCATGTTATTTAGACAACGTGCATTGATGTAAGCATATGCCGGCTATTTCAAAATGCTTGATCAGAAGGACACTATTTGAGCTGACCCCACCACTTCACTTTCAATTTTTATAACACAAGCGATTGTTTTCAGTTCATTGAAGGCACCGAAGGGGGGCTGTGCCCGCGACAGCTGGCTGTGTGCGGGTACAGCCAGCTGCGTCAAAAAAGGGTCTCTAGATCTGTGGCACGCGATGAACGTTTCGATCGTCCGCTATCTTGCTGGTAGTTAAGTCGAGTGATGGCAACGGCTGCCCTTTTTACAGCAATGGGCAATCTATCAAGCTGTTCTCGCATTCTTCCATTTTCCAGCAGATGTCAGTGCTGTTAAAAATAACCGTTACAATATTATTACGGGAAATGACGTGCTAAAAAGTAAAGGATTCTCGTGGAGCTATGTCACCCACAACTATTTTTATAGAAATCAAATCTATTTTTCGTGACTGGCAACAGTCAAAACGTCAGAGTTTGGTGTTCCCAGAGCGGGAACACTGCGCGTTAAAGGGTTAAATAAAATGACATTCAAAGGAGCAGTGTCGGATACAAGAGGGCCGGAAGTGAGTTGGTAGCCCCCTTTCTTTGAGGACATTTGATCCTAAAACTCTGTCCGGTTGTTAGAGAGCTTAGCTCAACATTGAACTGAAGAGACAGGCTTAATGTTCACTTTTCTTTTTGAAACAGACAGAACGAAGAGCATTTCCCCTTTTGTGACCACTGTTGCTTCCTACCACAGGTCTTTGAATGTTCTATTTCTCTGAGTCTTTTAAATGATGAGAGGGAACTGTTTAAACCTGAGTTCAAATTATTAAAAGAATTTCTCATCTCTTAGAAAAAGTTTCGCCTTACTTATCGCCACTTCTCCGCTCCCTTGAAACTTTTATAAATGCACTTCTATGAAAGAAGCAGCACAGCCAAGTTAGAAATTAACTGAATAGAGTTTTTTTTTCTTTTGTAAATGATTTGGAAAAGCCAGTTTCGGATTCAGTGGGATAGGGCGATAAGGCGGTCGCCCCCCCCCCAACCCTTCTGAGCCCATTTAACTTTTAAATGCATAATGGATTTCAGTTTTCAATTACTGAGCAAGCAAAATGAGGCTTTAAAGAAAGAAAGAATTCCTTGATAAAATTCAGTAATATTAAGCACACATTCATTTTAAGGTATTATGATTAAAACATAAATTTTATTTTATTTATGTTTATGAAACTAAATTGAGTGTGTTTCCAAAGGGAAACACCATGCATTAAAGGATTAAATCCATGTTTAAGATGTTCGCTCTCACCACCAAAAAGACGCAAAGGAGACGACTCCTCTTCTTTGACGGATGTTGCTTCCCAGTTTGTTTCTTTAAACGCTCCACATAGCGATTGTGCAAATCCAATGCTGAGCTATAGTGAAGCGTTCAAAGAGGTCGAGTCTCAGTGGCGTTGCGTGGGGGGGGGGCGTGATACCAGCCTACCATACCTGGGTGATACCAGCAGAGGGAGTGCACCAAAAAAAAAAATGCTGGATTATTTTGGGGAAAATATCTGATTTGGTGATGAAAAAGACTTCCGAGATTAGAAATAAGAATGAATGTAATGAAAGACACATGTTATGTGCAACTCCAAAAATAAAATGTGTTGTTTCATCTCAACATTTTTTTTCCAGTTTAAAATTTTCAACATTTTCCTCATAAAAGAAGAATATAGCAGGTTAATCTCATCTTATCTGTCGCCATTTCATCTGTATTTTATTCCCCTTTTAACCAGGGGTGTAACTAAGAACACTTTATCTTTCTGGGGGAGGGAGCCAGTGGATCTTGGACAAGTGATGTAATGAAGTGCTTGACTAAACTGGGGGTGCAGTAAACATTACACACGGCCTTGCTCAAATCAGGGTAGTAATGTAGAATGCTGTTAACGATTTTGTTTATTCTTATGCAGAACTAACTTTGACTGGCCTGTGTATGTGGAGGGGAGGGGGCTGACACCATCATAGCGACGCCACTGTGGAGCCTTTTCCGCCTTCACAACCTGAAGAAATATCGCTATTTTTATTCTCAAATATTTTGTGGCTCCCTCAAATTTTTTGTAACTCTATGCTGATGCATTTGGCATTTCCCAAGTTGAAAAGGCTTTCATCCACTTAATCCTTTGAAGCGCAAGTATATTCACGTCAATATAGAGGACCATGTAGGTAGACTGGCCAACTCTGAAAAAGTCGCGCAGCCTGCTGCGTCCGAAGTCTTCTTGAGCCTCTGTGGCTCCAGATAAGCGCCATGTTTTTGTTAGTTAATTGATTCGATGATAACGGAAGCACATTTTCAGCACTAGCACCATTCAACCATATTTTTTGGGGACTAGCAGTGAAAGCGCTGAAACAAGATGGTTTCGCGGCTCAACCACCGTGCGTCAAAGCGTTTTAAAATGGCTTATTAGCTTTTACTCCGCTCATTGCCAAATGCTTCAACTTTTCATGTCTGTCAACTCTAATTCACAAAAATTAGTTTAAAAGAAGATGATTATGAGTAACATTGTCAAAGTTGCATTTTAAGAACAGTATTTGCAAACACTCACTAAAAGCAATATTCGGGTTTTCATTGAATGCAACTCCTATAAAAATAGCAAGCTTCAGTAAAATATTTCCTTGAACTATGTCAGGAAAATTTCGTTGAATAAAATAATCAAGGCTCGAAAGTTCATTCAGTTTGATAGCTCTTCAGCTTCGCGCAGTTTTGATACATTTACACGGAAAAGTTTCTTCGACGAAGATACTCTCGCTATTTAATTTTGTATATTTTCTTCTCAAAACATTTCTTATTCTGTTCCAGAGGTTATACTTCCAGAATCATGAAAAACTGCTACTATCTTAATGTTTACCCGAACTATTTTTATTCTCTATTTAGTTCGTTGGTTAAATTTAATCTAAAAATATTAAGCGTTAACACATAATTGAAACCACCGCTATAGAAAAACGTAAAATAAATTTAGAAAAAAAAATCTGAGTTACTTTAAAAATCCAAAAATCCACACGTTTTCTACATTTTAGTAAGTTTGTTTTTCTTTCTTCAAAGTTAAACTTAAGAAATTTACTTCAATACGGTAAAAAAGTAAACAACGTGAGATTTCTTTTTATATCTGCCAAAAACTTGACATCATGTGTTAAAAATAATAGCAATAGTAATAGTAAGTCAATAGCAATAGTAATTTCTTTCTTCAGAAGCAAGAAAAAGGTCTTGAACCATATAGGTAGGCTGCTCCTGAAGTTACTTTCCTGTACTTCCCTGACCGTAATGCGTTTTAAATCTTTCGAGTGTTCCTGTAGCAGAACTATAAAAGATAAAGACCATTTTTTCGATGAAGAAATTCATTTTGTAGCCCTTAACAGCATTTATCACTTCTGAGTCGTTTGAAACAGCCTAATACCTCTAAAATACGCTTTAATGATTTCTGCCCATAGATCGTGATGTATTTAAAATCTTTTGCGTGGCCCTGAAGATAAACTATCCAGTCGAATGGAACTGAAAGGGGAGGGCACAACTATAGATGTTACAAAAATCCTAAATATAAAGTTTCAACATTCTACGTCTACAGTTTTTCAGATATGCGAGTTTAATGAATTTCGACCCATAGAGCGTAATGTATTTATAATCTTTTGGGCGGTCCTGTAGATAAACTATCGAGCCGATTGGGACCAAAAAAGGAGGTGCACAACTACATGTTACAATAATCCTAAATATGAAGTTTGAACATTCTACGACCAATAGTTTTTCAGATATGTGAGTTATATACATACATACGTACGTACGGACATACGGCATTTAAAAACTGGCCAAAATAGACTCGCGGTCAGTCAAAATGGGTTGCACACGCATTTATATGAGTGTGTATGCTAGCGTACGATGAGATTCATCGCAAAAATTTTTTTAAGTAAATTTTGAGGTAATCAAAATTGGTTTTTTCGTCGAAATCTCGTCCCCGAAATTTTTCGGGATCCCATTAATTCCTTATACTCCTTACAAGGAAGGAAAAAGAGTTGGTGGATTGTATGTTGACGGTTAAGTAACAAAAGAATCGAATATCTACCCATTTCAGTAAAATGCACAGGCGGTCTTAAACCTTTATTCAGAAAATATTATATCACTATTTTGGGTGCATGAAGATGATTCTTCCTTTTAATAAGAAAAAGGACACTTATTTGTAACATTATACAAATGCAAGAACATCTACAGCATCACGTTAATTAATACAAACTCGAACTGGGAACAAAAGAAAGGAAGAACCGGAGAGAATTCTGGGGTAAGCAGATCGAGTTTCTGCTGCAGAGATAGTCGATTTCTTTCGCTTGATTATATACTACAAAGCAACGTTTAGTAATCCTACCTTAATAAATCAAGCAGTAGTTTCAACAGAAGAGTCTACCTGAACTTTTTTCTGCTCGAAAATCTAAGTATTTTTTTATAAAGGGTGTCCCAGAAAGGTGGTAAAACGCTTTGATTTTTTATCTACTAGATATAAGTGGGCAATGTCATTAAAAAAATGCACAAAATCAGGTAGGAAAAAAGACAGCGTCAAGAAAAAATTCCTGACGTTAATTTTTTGAATCCTTATGCATCATCGCATCATCATTATACTTCACCATATTAGTGTCCTATACACTAATGTGGTGATGTATAAAATTCAAGTCTTTATCACATAAAACGTCTCAGATAATTTCTTTAAACAAAGATGAACAGATGATGTACATGAATCAGAATCTGAAACTTCAATACTAGAGGTCAAAAAATTGTTTTTTTTTTTTTTTAATTTCTGCACGACCCCTGAAATACGATCATTTAACGTGATTTATGACCTTCGGCATCTGTAGGAAAGTGATTTAAATCAGTATATATGTATCTTCATATCGCTGATACTTTTCAGTATATAATTCTCAAATATTTGCTTATCTTTTAATTAGTGTACGGGGCAACTTTACTAGTTCGGCCATTATTTTTTTGTTCGGGGTCGCATGCAAATTTTAAATATTGTAACTTAACATAGTACTCATTCGTGACCTATTCTGAACTTTTTTTTCAGTTTGCATTGCTCACTTACTTCTAATAAATAAAGAATTAAAGCGTGTTACCACTTTCTTGAGACACTCTGTATCTGTATATGTTTTTACACAGTGTTTTAATGTTTTAGGTACTAATCAAGCCACGCTTAATGATGCGAATGCAATCGCTCGGTACCGCCTGAGAAAATATCTTCATAAAAGCCTCGTAGATTTGTGAAGTAAATGCAAACAGAGACCTCAGAAGCTTCAGCCTCAGCTTTTAAGAGAAGGCAGCGGAAACTCGATCTGCTTACTTCAGCCTCAGAAGAAGAGACCTCAGCTTTTAATCGTTTAAGAGCCGTGCTCTTTCGAGGTATGAGAATATAAAAAAATGGCAACTACTGTGAATATGTAACATTGACTCAAGAACATATTTTTGACTACACTGTGATTGTAAGACCTCTACCTTGGGCCACCAGCGGCTCTACTCAAAGAATATCAATAATCTTAGAGTAAAACAATTCTGTCTACTCATCACGGGTCTCTTAATTTAATTTTCCCAAGCTCACTATAACAATCAACCAATCATTTACTTTACTGACTTTATCCTGCTATATAGTTAAGCTGATCCCTGACTCTCTTACAATTCCGGAAAACTCATCCAAGATATAAAACTTTTTCCACCATTACTCCAAAAAGATAAAAATGTTAAGCACAGAAAAAGCAATAACACCTACATCGCTTGTATGATCCGCTTGAAAATTTTCATAATCATGTATAAAAATATAGTAAACAATCTGCGCTATTTTAAAAATCTGAAAATACACCCGTTCCTTCATTGTTAAGCGATTTTTCGCTCTTTTCAGCTCTATTTTATTTCCTAGAGTAAAAATAGTGAATCATTTCAATGACATAATTGCCTGTTTCAAGTGAAAATGACGTCATACAATTGGGATTCCAATTCCTTTAAAATAGTTTTCCCAGATTACATAGTTTAATTTCTTCTTTTCACAAATAAATCGTCTACATGGTTATAAGAGATTCTGTTTACACAAAACGAAATCTTCGAATTCGAAAGGTTTCGGCGCGTTTCCAGAAGAGCATGATAGATTTAGCTATATAATAAAAACTGAATATGAAGTTATTTTAAGTGGACGAAAATGAAATATATTAGGTGTAAAATATTTTCGTCAAGTGTTTTTTCTAGCGCCCGTTGTAATTGCCTCCACAACGGGCTTTGACTTTGAGTAAAGAAAATGCCTAAACATTACACCATAAACATGCACAAACACATTAAACATGCATTAAACAAACACGTTAAACATGCACAAGCAAAATTTCTTAATTTAGGGAAAATACTAAAACTTTGTTACTTATGTACGATTAGTGCAGCTGCACTTGCAGTTTTTATTAAAAGAACGGTTAAAAACGTGCAATATAATTTTAAGTATTCAAAGCATTTTGATAATTATAAATTATTGCATCTCTCTCTCTCTTTCTCTCTCTCTCTCTCTCTCTCTCTCTCACACACACACACACACTCATACGATCTATACACTTTCAACAAAATAGCAAATGTTGTAGTAGCACACTTTCTAAAAATCAATTCATAAAAAGTTACATTGTCGTATAAAAATACTGTATTTTTTTAAGTGGTAGATTATGTGTCACAACCAGTACTCAGAATTTCATTAAAAATATTGCAGCATTGCAGTGTTGACTGTTTACTCTTTATTGAAATTCGATTCTTTCCTTATTTTGACCTACATTTTATAGATCTAACTGCGATTTTCATAATTTTTCTTCTTTTTTAATTAAACGATTTGTTTTCGTGATTTTTTTTTTTAAATATCGTTAGCGATGAACTTACATAACACATTGGCGCATATTCATAAGAAATTATTGCTTGAGGAATTTTTTTTTTTCTAGAGGGAGGGGATGGGTGCTATTAAGATGGTTTTCAAATAAGTTGACAATTTATTTATTGTTTTCAAATACTATTCTTCAAGGACAAAAGTAAATATCTTGTTTTTTGTAAACACCTTTTAAGTACACACATTAAAATATATGCACAATCATCAAAAAACATTACTTCCGTATTTTTAATATATATTTCTTTTTAATTAAAATTTCCATCATCCCCCTATGAAATTTGCCTTAAACGTAATCTGATGGCTGTTAATTATTTTCTTTTACTGCACTAATAAATATATTTTTAAAATTTTTTTTAAATTTTAAAATGTTAAACTTTTCATGTAAAAAACATGACTTGGCGCTTTAGCGATTTTTTTTTTTTACGAAGGTTTTAGCGATTATCAATTTATTTGCAAGGGGAGGCTAGATGGGGGACAAAAACTAGAGTTCTGTCTCACCAGTGGGCGCTTTAAGCGCTCAAAATCTTGCGTGGGGGGAGACTAGGGAGTAATTTTAGAAGTTTCGTCTCGCTTGTGAAGGCTCTCATTGGTGAATCAGTTCACGGAAAGTTCGGAACCCAACTGTCAACGACAGCTGATAACTGGTAAGTAGAGTTGAATTGTTTTTGTTTCTTTTTCCCTTTTAAAAAGTTAACAGAGTCTCAGTGTCTAAGTTTCTTCATTCTTTGACGTAAATAGCATGTTATTTACTTCATTTACTGTGTAAAAAAATAAGTCTTTTTATTTTTGTATTTTCAATGGTGCGCTTTTATGTCACAAGTATAAAAGCTGTGTTATTTATTTAAAAAATTAGAACACATTCAGCTATTGGAATTTTATTCTGAGGCTGAGTATCAGCAGTTTATTTTTAAATATGGTTTTCATAGATTTTAGCAATATTTTCCCCCTCCATTAGTTAAAATAAATCTGTAGGAAAAAAAAAAGAAAGGCAAATGATTTTTTTGATATGTAACGTATTATTCTACAAATGCTTTTGCTTATAGATAAAGTGGAATAAAATGGTACCCCTTTTGGTTTACATCAACCATTTACTGAATTATCGTTTATTCTTAAATTGCTTAGTATTCACTTTTTTCTTTTTAAAATATAATAGTTTTTAAAAGAGAAAGTCAGTTTTTTATTCAAAGAAATATTTTACTCTAGCAAAATGACAATACTAGATTAAACGTATAACGTTTAGCTTACTACTCAGTGCATGTAAAATGTAAAAACTTGTGTGTGTATGTATGTAACTAAACAGGAAAAAAATGTAGTTTCGTTTTTTTTTATTAAAATAGAAATATTTTTGATATTAGATTTTTATGTATTTAGAGTAATTGCAAGCAAATGAATATGTTAAATTTCTATTTGTACAAAAGTTCTGCGTATTAAAAGGTGCAAATCAACGTTCATATTGAGAAAAGAAATGAATACCTAACTCACAATTGTTTCTATTTTAAGATTATTTTTCGTCAAAGGAACAAGAATTAAATATACCAAGCTTAAAATTCAATACTCTGTGTGTGTTTAAAAATAGTTTGCCCCCATTTTGTAATTTATAAATTATTGTTATTCTCTTTTTCAAAAATGCTGTTTTATATGCTGTTTTAAAAAATGCTGTTTTATATAATATGCAAATAATAACAATTTGATGAGATCTTATTCTACGAACTTGATATTTTGTAGCATGATTTTTCTCTCATGTGATACCAAAAATTGGCTATTTTCTCTAATTACACCTAGTGTTTTCTTTTTATAATTTCGAATTAGTTTACTGTTAATTCTACTCCAAATGGAAAGAAACCTCACACCTTTCGAAATACATTAAGAATTTGTTTTAATTTATAATTATGCGTTTTTTAAATAGCATTCCTTTTACTGAAATAAAAATCAAGAATCTTCATGAAAAAAGGAAAAAATCATTCTTCTCGATAACTTTTCAATTACCAGTGATTATTGTAGTTGGTGTCTGTTTTACATAAGCATAATTGTGACGTCATGTGTATTAAAAAAATATTTTTTGTGTAAAATAATATTTAAAAATACTTTACATGTTAATGTGACGCATACATTAAACACCACTCTAAAAATTCTTTTTTAGACACAAAAAAAGTAAACAGAAGGATCTTTAAACGTGGAGGTTCATGACTCACACATAACTCACTTACACGAGAGATTTGTTTGTTTATATCTCTCACATAATTAAAGTAATTAAAACGTCTAAAAAAATTATTTTAAAAACTTTTTTATCTTTGAGTAGAAATTTAAAAATCAGTAAAAGAATACAAGCATTAAAATTCTTTTAAAGGGTATAAAAGGCTAAAATTAACAGTCCTTATATATTATGAAGTTCTGTACTTAATTAACTTCATTTATCAAAGTTTGTGTTTTTTCGTAACATACAGTACTGTGTGAATGCCGAAGAGTGTTTTCTGGAATTTAAAGGAATGCGATTGACTTTTAAATCTTGTCTATAGTGAGCCTTGTTTAAGCGGGAGGGGGAGGGGATAAATGAAATAAAAAGCATTTCGAAAGGGCGAACTTCATTGTATAAACCAGAAACATGCACAGAAAGTAAAGCAAAGCTGGTTATGCAAAACGTAAGTTGAAACAAACTTGTGCAATACGGAAACTAAAATTTCGTAAGTTTTGTATAAATTGTGACTTTTTACTAATCATGAATAACAATTTTTATAGAACAGAAACGTGCTGGCATCACTTCCTTTTATTTACAACAGATCTTCAATTTAAAATAGTTCAAATTAATAATGCATGGAATGACTTTGCGAATAGTACTTGCTTTCTACTGGACAAAAATTAACAACCCATTTTTAGAAAATAACATGGATATTTTGTGATGAGGATTTTTTTTTGAGGTAATTTTGTTCGAGAGTAATAATAATAAAAAATTATCTTCATTAGACATAACATTATTTTAAAACATAATGAATGCGATCATTGATAACATCGGGACACTGTTAAATCTTTTTTGCACAAACAAATTCGTGAGAGTAACATTATTTTTGCTTCTGTAGTTTACACAAATTACTGTGTTTTGTATATGCTCATGGTGACTTTCAGAATGGACAAGTATAGAAGGATAACTTGTCTTTACTAAAAAAATGAAACCGATTTTTTTAACGTACACTAAATTATTAAAATATATTTGTATATGAATAAAAACCACTTCAAAATACATCCCTTTAATTCTGTTAAATACTATGTACAGTAAGAGCCATTGGTAAGACTTTTTTATGGGGTGTCGAAGAGTTGTGGTGGGTGGACCTTAAATCCCTTGTCAAATATCGGTTTTTACCATTTTATTTAAAAAAATTCCGACAGGTTTGAGCAATTTTTTCCAAGTCAACCCGGAATAGAAAAGAAAAAAAAAAGCTTCCTGCTATTTCTTATTAAGTAAGAATTTTACTACCTGTTTTTAACTTCCTGTTTTTAAGTAACGATATAGCGTTACTTTATCTTATTTATTTAAAAACTTTTAAAGATGCTTTATATGTGGTCTTAATTGAAAGTTCTAGCTGTGAGAGCTCAACATCAAAATTTATGTTTGTGCCTACTGTTCATATCCATTAATCATTATCGTAAAAAAAGTAAAAACTTAATATGTTGAAGAAAATATCGTTTTACATGAATTTTTCTTTTTGTCATAGCGGTCAAAAGGTACAAAAATTAAACCTAAACTTTTTCAAGTTATCTCTATGCACTATAGGGTATTTTTAGTGCTATGACTTTTTCATCTATCTCAAATATAGTTGAATATCGAAAATTTCTTGTGTGTTTTGTGAACTGAAAAGGTCCATATAAAGGTATAATTGGTTCACAAACATTTGTGAATTGTTTAAGGGTTAAGTAGAATGTAACATTTAAGCAAAGTGCCGAAGTTTTGAACGTTGAATGGTGATATCATTTCCTTTGCTTAATAAAAAAAAGTTGAATTTCTTTTTTTAAATATTCTTACCACACAAGTTTAATTAACGGAATTCTCATTAACCGAAATCTTCAATTTCAACATTTAACAGATATAGATGATGATATAGATGAATGATATGAGATTTCTGATATAGATTTCTGATGTAGATGAAACACATTTTTATTTTAACAATAAAAATGTGTTTCATCTATATCAGAAAAAAAAGTTTTCTAAGTCACATAATAAGTTACATATCAGTTATTATTTGGTAACTTAATTCTCAAAAGCGTTAACAACGCAAAAAAATTACAGTAGTTATTTTACACTGCTGGTTCTGTTTTTTATATAAAACTTGAAATTAAACTTTAAATGGTAACTTGAGTGTAATATACCAGTTAAAGATACTCAATAGGTTTCTGCAAGTAATATTTCAAAATCATAATTAAAATTAGACTTAAATTTCTCACTCCTAAAATTTGTCAAATATGTTGTTAAATTAAATCTGCAATAGTTGCGCTGAAATGCCATTACTAAATAAGCCAGATTTTTTAGCTAGCACATAATACTTGGCATATTTAAAAGCGAAAAAAAGGCTGTTATTATAAATGACACTACCATCAATTTTTTAAAAAGTAAAATGTATTGTATAAAAATTCAGGTTTTTAAATTTATGAATATTTAAATTATTTAAGTGTAAACATTTATTAATTGAATATTCTATAAAAACACATTGAAAAAATTGAATACTATATCTATATATCAAACTAGCATAAAGGAATTTACGTGGTCAAAAATTGACCCTTCAAGGCACTTGGTACCTTATGTGGAACAGCCACTTTAATTATTCCCTAACGTCTACAAAACACTACCATAGATATCTGTCGATTTTTAAAATTAATTGTACATAACAAAAATATACTTCATGCTATTGCGTGTGAAAGTCATTGCTGTTCCCATTACAGTCAAAATTCATTGAAATTTAAACTGTAATTTTTGCGTATCTCATTTGTTTATTTTAGAAAATTAACAAAAAATTGTTAGCGAAAGTTGTGATCCTGAAGAAATTATTGTACGTAAGAGTTCGTTATGCTAAGAAATAATTTGTATACTAATATTTCAAAATAAATGCTAAAAAATTATAGCTAAGCCTCAGTGTACCGCATATGGGAATGAAATTAAAAAAGTGATTTTCTAGTAAAATATTTGATTCTTATTTTTTTATTATTTTTCCACAACTACTAATCACTAACAGCATCACATATATTTATTTCAGACCCCATATATTTATTCAGATACATACTAAAAAAATCGAGCCTTGTAGGATTAAATTACTCGATATTTCTCAATATTTTTATTTTATTATGGATTTTTTAAAGTATTAAGAGAAAGATTAAAAAATGAAATGCATTTTTAAAGGAGTCTTAATATTTTAAGAAAAACCAAATTTATTTGACTTAAAATCTCAGTAGTTTATTATTATGTATTTATTTATTTTGAAATTTCATACTATGTAAGTATTGTATTTTAAATCCTAGTAACACTATTCTTAGCAAGAAATGCCTATCTAAGTAAAATTTTATACATAATATTAGAAATTTTACATAGTCTGTGTTATTTCATAATTTGGGACAGTTAAACTACTGTAATTTGCTTTTTTCGATTTAGCGGATATGGACGAGCAAGAGAACATATTATTTCAAACATTCTTCCATAAATGAATAAAAGGACTATAAATTAACTTACGTACAAATAAAACAAAAGTCTTTTAATCAATGTTTTTTTCTTGTTAAAAAAACAGTTAAGCGTTTTCAAACAAAATTTCGTCATAAAAAATTCCTGATATTATGCACGATTCCTTATTTATATTACATGATATTATTTAAGAGTGATATTATGCCCCTGATTGTTGTGATCCTTAAGTGACAGTCACAATCCGGTTGCAAATAGTCACTGTGACGGCTATGCGTAGACGCTGTGATGTCGATATGTCCTACTCTCGTGACGGTGACCTGGTGACGCCACATTGAGGTCAAAAGGTGACCATATTGTGACCTGGTAGGAGAAAAAATATGAGCTGAGTAGCAGAATTAAAATGTGGTGTTGCCATTTAACTTGAATATTTAGAACCCCTTCCAGGGATTCTGTTCCTGCCAGCCGAGAGATACGAACCTGAATCAACTGGTTGATAGTTGAATTGACAGGGTTAGGCAGTGTAGTCTTGAAACAGGTTCTTTAATAAGTTAGCTAATGCAAAAATTAGTTCCGATAACAGAAATTTTAATGGCATACTTTATAATTAGAGAAACAATACATTCATTATTAAATCAAGATATAAATTACATTTTTGGAAATCTCTTCCTTTTTTCAGTTTTATAAATGTTATTTGCAAGGAGTCCAAGTGTTTTCTTTATCTATTTATTATATATAAAGGCAAGACTAATTTCTTGAAAATTTGCTAAGCTCTATATATTACTCTGAAGTATATTTTAAAAATCGGAAATTTCAAAAACTAGTCCTTTCCCATCCCCATTCATTTTTTTCTTTCTTCAAAAGTTATTTTCTTGTAGTCAGTGTTTTTTTAACTTATTCTTAAAAAGAGGCTAACAACTCCTTAAACATTTTTTTGCTGTTAGTTAAAATCTTATAAAGTTACATTACACACACAAGTGCATTTTCAAATTCATAAAAATTGAAAACTTTGTATTCTTTCAAATTAATTAAAAAAAAAAAGCCTTTAGAGCAATCACTTTATGACTTCACAGTGACGTCACTTTAGAGCAAAAAGAATAAACAGTCACATTATGACATCGTATTGACGTCCCTAGTCAAAAAGAAGAATCACAGTGATACAAAACTTCGACAGTGAAAGTTTTGAAGTTACGTCACTTACCAGACCACTTTGTTGTGTTGCGAGAAAGCTCCACAAGGGATACATACTAAAGAGCGTTGGGCCTTGGTTGGAAGATTTTTAAGGGGCTCTTCACGTTACATCTGTAGAACCAAAATCCAGATCGTTAGATCGACAGAAGCGCGGTATTCGATCATAGTACAAAATATTTCCCAATTGCTAAATTGTGCCCCATACACTCATGAGGTGGTACAAAATTTTAGCCTTTCATCACAAAGAATCTCAGAGATATCTTTAAATAAAGATGATCGGGGTTGTATGTAAATGCTTATTGCTATGTACAAAAATTATTTTCTTTCGTAATTTCTGTACGACCCCTCAATTGCGATCGTATGACCCCTGAAATGCGATCATCCGACCTGATTTTTGCCCCTTCGAGAGGTACTGAAAACTAGTTTAAGCCAGCATATTTTTAATCTTTATAACTCTGACGCTTTTTAAAATGTATTTCTCAAATTTTGTTCATCACCTCATTAGTGTATGGGGCATAATTTACAATTTGGAGACTTTTTTTTGTACGGAAGTCGTATACAAAATTAAAAAGCGTAACTTTTTGAAAATTAACAAAAGGGATTTTTTTCTGAACAATATCTTATTTCCGACCTTATTTTGAACATTTTTAAAGTTTACATTGCCCATAAAAAATTAAAGTTCTTTAAAACCCTTTTGAAGACGCCCTGTATATTGCTTATACACTCAAATACATATTTTTATAAAATAACCTAAATATTTAAATAATAGAAAAAGAGGTATAATTTGTAAATATAAACATTTTCGATTAGAGATAGTGATTGCCTGTATTCTGAAAAGTTGACAATGCACATTCAACCTCGCTTCCCAACACCCAAGAGAGACATCAACAATTTCTTGAATGCGCCGTAAATAAACCCAAAAGGGAAAAGTAGATTTACAGGTGGTTTGCCGGAGTTCTAAATTCGAATTTACAATTCGTTTGTTTTCATTGCGTTGGTCGAAAACCTTTTTTTTTTTTTCTCCTCTTCATTTTTCGATAATAATGTCTTCTGCTGGGATTTTGCTGTTTATGAAATTTTTGCAGTGGAAATGTGGGGAGTTTGTAAAAATTGATTTTTTTTTTTTTTTTTTTCGTAGAACTAGTATTATTCAGCTTTAAATTTGATTGTGAGATCGCATATTCTAATATTGCTCAAAAATATTGTGTTTGAAGATTAAAATTAATAACGTTGCAAATAACATAAATAAAAAGTAGTACAGCATGTGCATTTTGGATGGTATAAGAGGTTCATCCTTCTTCAGATGTAAAACGCTTTAACTACCATATGGGAATGAAAGTGAGAGTATAATTAAAAAATAGTACAGTACATACATTTCGTGTAACACAAAAAGCCCACTCTCTGACTTTCATTCCTGAGTGGAAGTAGGAACTTTTTCAACTGAAGAAGGGTGGACCATTTGAAAAACCCGAAACGTGCATACTGCACTACTATTTATTTATGTGCGTTATTTATAATGTCTTTTTTTAAAATTCGAATCGCATATTCTATTTGAATGCATAAATGAGTATATGAGTAAAGAAACTATGAACACAAGCTAAAGAAATCATTTTTGTAAATGCTTGCATGTTTGAGTTAGATGCAAGATTTTTTTAATGTGACTATTTATAAAAAAAAAAAAAATCTAGAGTGACTCCATTCACTTACCGAACACTTCCTAACCGATCATTTAAATAAATTTATTCAGTTCAATCGGATGTAGGTTCAGGCGTTAGTGCACTGTCCGTACACTTAGTGCACGGATGCATAGTCCGTAATGTATACGAATACTTTTACGTAGCCCTGTAAAAAAAAACTTACGTCCTACACACACCAAAATCAATACCGTATTGACAAGGTGGTCTATAATATATATACTAAATTTGAGCTCAATCGGATGGAACATTTAGAACCAATTGTATTCCTTCACACGCACGCACATCACCCTAAAAATAACGTAAATAAATTCAAAACTCTCCAAATTGTGTAAATACATTAAAATCTTAAAGTCAAATTTTTTTATTACAGTTCTTTCCCTACAAATGTACATGTTTAGAAAGTAAAAATCTAATTAGAATATTGAAGTCATATTTCTGAATACTAAAAAATGATACACGTGTTTAAATGTAATAGCCACTGAGTTACTCGACTTTTAACTTCAGCAATTATCGTCAATATATATGACTAAGAGAAAAATTTTAAGTTAAGAAAACATAAAATCCATACAATCTGGTAGAGTAATATTTCTAATGCATTTTCCACCTTTCAAATTTTCTTCTTGCATTAATTTGAGGCAAGTTTCAATATAAGTTCGATCCAGCTGTGGCGTCTTTTTTATTTTAGAGACAGTTTTTATTTTAGAGTGATGTTTGAGTTTGAGACGATAAAAGGTAAATTTAATGCAGTTTGCGTATAAGACCTTCGTATTTTAAATTTTAGTATCGTACATTCCAGGGATTGCCCTGACCGCTTTCAAATTTTCACCAATCCATACACCAAATTTGATTTTGCCGAACGTCGCTAAGAAATTCAATTGACAATATTTCTCCAAAATGCATTTTCTTTTAACACACTAACTTCGCGATTTTGCAATTCGCGATGTTAGCAATCGACAGCGTGACCGCTCCATTCGGATTTTTAAAAATTTTTTCTTGAGTTACACGAATATTGTTTCAGTTTCAGTTACAGACTCTAAGGTTATTGTTTATATAAGATTTACCAACATTACTTTTCTATTATTAAAATAAAAGTATCTAAATAGCGTTTTGTAGAACTTGATCAATACAAGGCACATCATTCTCATCGATTTTTTTTTAGATATCTATGATTATGAACGTGGTGATAGTTAGAAATTTAGTAAATAAAGAACAAAAACTGAAATAACAATCTGAAAATAACAAAAAATATACAAAACTAAAAGATAACATTTTATTTCTTAACAACGCTTCAATTTAGAGAGTTCAGCTTCAGTTTTTAAGTACCAAAATAGTACTAATTTGCAAAAAATGTTTTACTTCTAATGTTCATATGCAATGGAGATTCGTAGCTTCAATTATTGGAAGTGCTGCGTAAAGAAAACTAACCCATTGCTTCCTTATTTCGTAAAAAGCAACAATAGGTAAATATTAGGGAAAAAAAATATTACGTAGGTTGCCTTTTATGTTTTTACAAACGACCAATAGGAGTCGCTACAGAAACATGTCTTCAGATATTCGTAGAATTCACATTTTTTTATCTTGGAATCAGTGGCATTATAGAAATTGTTTGCGTATTTTGTTTACACGAGTGTTCTAAAGAAGACAGTGAATGGAAAAAATGGAAATAACTCGTGAAGGTTTTGGCTGGATGATTTTTCATGATTTTAAGAAAGGCCTCACTCGACAAGACTGCTTAGTATCACTTCGTGAAACTTTTGGCAATGAAGCACCATCAGAAAACACAGTTTACAATTGGTTTGCAGAATTTCATCGTGGTCGTGTGTCAGTCAGTGATGAACCTCGTGAAGGACGACCAAAATCGGTAGTGATTCCAGATAACATCGATGCAATGCGCAAGGTGATTGAAGAAGGTCGGCATGTCACATATCGTGAGATAGAAGCATCCTTGGCATATCACAGACTGCAATACATTCGATTTTGCACGAAGATTTAGCTGTTGAAAAGATTTGTTCCAGATGGATTAGGCACAATTTGACGGTCACTATCCAATTCCGCCGATTCCTTTTCGGGTTTTTTTTTTTTTTTTTTCGGGAGGATAATTCCGCTGAAGGGGGTTACAGACAGTGTTTCTTTTGGCGACGAGGAGTTGGCGATATTTATTTGCTCTTTGACTACAAATAGAATATTTTGAAAGCTATGAGGAAAAGGATCTAGGCCTGACCTAAGTAAAATTTGCATCCTTGAACATTAGCATTGGGGCATGCTACACGTACAGCGTTGTGAATAGTTATCTGGAATCTACCACAAAATGGCTCTGTTCAAAAGGGAGATTTTGTTCGATAAAAGTGTTTTCCGCAAGTGTATACACTTTTGCAGGCATTTCTTTACTGCACTGCCACACAAGTTCACCGTTTTTCAGTATTCTTTTTTTTGTAGTAGGTAATACCGTCAACAATAACAAGATCTTTTCCTCCCTCGGTGGTGCAGAGCCAGGGTTGGCTTTTTACCGGTAAAAACTGGTTTTTACCAGGACATGGTAAAAACTAGGTTTTTACCGGTAAAAACCTGGGAAAAAGGGGTAAAAACCTAATGATACAAAAAACTCCCTGAGTCATAAACTGTATATTAATGCTATTTATAAAACTGTATTTTCATGTAATTGATGTGGATATATCATCATCAGGACATACTGATGATGCAAACTACATTATGTGATTGTGCAAACTACATTATGTAATAAGTAATATTTGTAAGCATTTGGTTTTCATTAAAATGGTTAAGATAAGTTCAGTGTAATAAAAGTATATTTACAAGTCCTTTAAGTAAAAATTATTTAACTAGCCTGCATTACATAATTGTAATAAATATTGTAATGTGCCTTCTCATAATAATAGTTTTAATAAGTTTCATAATGATAAATGTACATTATCTATAAATTTGAATTCTTGTAAGATGAAAACATGGATGAAAGTTTTCTGTGTTTATTATATTCCTCAAAATGAACTATTTTCATATAGCATTCTTTTACTTACCAAATCAGACACTGAATTAGGTGAATATTGTTATATGGAAATGGAAATAGTGATATTAAATGTCCTGAACTTTTATTCCTGAGAAAATGAAAAAATAGCAGATAAATCTTCATTGTTTGCTTGTGGATTAAGGCCGATTGACTGCACTAGGGTCCCAGTCCTAGAGGGGAATACCTTCCTATTTCTAAAGGATCCTAGCCAGTATTTATGCGCAGTTTCTGAAAAAAAAACACTCCAAAACACGGAAACAGCCAGATCAACAGGCAGGACCGGGGTATGAACCTGGCACCTCCCACCATCCAGTTTCGAGAGCAGAACCTCTCAGCCATTGGTGGAGAGATAAATCTTCCAAAAAGTGACAAAAAATAGTCAAACTAATAAGTTTTTCTCAAAGGTGGTAAAAACCCTGGTAAAAACATGTTTTTCCAAAGACGGTAAAAACCATAGTAAAAACCGGTAAATACCATCGGACGGTAAATACCGCCCAACCCTGTAGCAGAGCTCAATATTCATGGCAGAAAAATTTATACCCAATCAGGCCGTCACACAGTCATCAAGTAGCAATGATCTCATGATGATACAAATTACAATCGTATATATACCAACATTAATAAAAAGAATATCAGGCATGTATGCTGTATTTTGTGGAACCTTTCTGCTAATCAGGAATAACTCTTGTGCTCCTTCTGATTGGGTTGGGCACACAGACAAAAATTATCGATGTCGGAACAACATCGGGAACTAATCTCAGCAGGAAGAGAAAATTATCAATAGGTTCAATAATTTATAGCACATGCACCCGTGGGCATATTGGCTTTTTGTCTTCGCCAAACACGTGCTGAATGTATCGCGAAATATCGCAACACAGACCAAAACTATCGATGTCGGAACAACATCGGAAATTAATCTCTGAAGGCAGAGAAAATTCTGAGTCGAGAAAATTATCAATAGGTTTACTAATTTATAGCATATGCACCCGTAGGCATATTGATATTCCGTCGTCGCCAACAAACGCTGGATGAATCGCCAAATATAAACGTGCTATCCAAACTCCATTTCTTGTCTCAAGAAAATGGAAAGGCGGAATTGTCCTGTAAGGGTCAGTTCATGACAAAATGTCTCTGCGGAATTGACCTGTTGAAGACCTGAGAAAGAGACTCGTGCAAACTGGCGTAAGGAAATGCTTAAAAATTTCAAATTGGGAGCTGTAAAATCTGTACATCCCAACGTTGCAGGTGACGAAAGTTGGATATATTCCTATGAGCCGGAAACTAAACAGCAATACACTGTTTGGGTGTTTCCAGATGAACCGAATCCTACGAAAGTTGTTTGTTCATCAAGCACTTCCAAGAAAATGCTTGCTTGTTTCTTCGGCTTTACAGGACATATCGCAACCATTCCTTTAGAGGATCGAAAAACTGTTAACTCTAAATGGTAAACAGAAATTTGTTTACCAAAAGACATCAACGAAATCAGGAAAAACAACAAAAATCGGAGCATCATTCTTCATCACGGCAACACCAGCTCCCCCAGCACGTGAAGCAATTGATTATTCGGAGGATAAAAATATCAGATTAATATATCGTTGCCTATGCTCTCCTGATTTGTAACCAAATGACTTTTTCTTGTTCCCTTAAGTCAAACAAAAAATGCGTGGCCAGCCATTTTCACCACCTGAAGAAGCTGTTGATACCTTCCAAAACCAGGTTTCGAGATATCAACTTCAGAGTGAAAAAAATGGTTCAAGAATAGGTTTGAACGGGTGGGAAAGTGTATAAATCTTAAAGGGAAATATTTTGAAAAGCAATAAAACAGTTTGTTCCCCAAAAATTATTTATTTCCTATTTTTTGTAAAAACTTAAAAGGCAACGCTCGTAATTGCTATAATTTTAAGTTTTCATTTGCACACTGCAAACAGAACTGCAACAAGAGATAATGATTAGGGATGCAACGGATATCCGGCCTATCCGGCGAGTATGCCGGATAATTGACAGTAGCCGGATATTACTAATATCCGGCAGTACATCCAGCCTAAAATTATATTCAGAAATAACATTAATAAACATAATTATATAAATAAAATTAGACTTTTGTCTGTACATTTCTTGGAATTCAAAAATTTTGCGATTTCTATCCGTTTCAAGCACCCGGGAGTCCGATGCGACCCTAAAAAAAAAAGTTTGTCTGTCTGTCATTCTGTCGTTCTGTCATTCTGCCCGTGACGCTTTTTTTGTTTAAGCATCACGTAAAAACGACTGAAGCGAATGATATGAAATTAAGTGTCATGATAGGTGGTCATTCAACTTAAAACATAGGCGTCCAATTTTTAAAACTTCTTGATTGGATTTTGAGTTTTTGCAAAAATCCTTTTAAACTGCGTAAATTTGTGTTCAAGCATCACGTAAAAACGCCTGAAGCGAATGATATGAAATTGGGTGTCATGATAGGTGCTCACTCAACTTAAAATATAGGCGTCGAATTATAAAAAAAACTTGATTAGATTTTGAGATTAGATTTTGAGTCTGTCATTCTGTGGTTCTGTCCTTCTGTAATTCTATCCGTGACGCTTGTTCGCACATCACGTAAAAACGACTGAAGCGAATGAAATGAAATTTAGTGGCATGATGGGTGTCACTCAACTTAAAATACAGGCATCGAACTTTTTAAAAATCTTGATTAGATTTTGAGATTTTTCGAAAATCATTTCAAACTGCGTAAATTTTTGTTCGCGCATCACGTAATAACTGCAAAGGGGAAAAAATGATATTTGGTGAAATGATAGGTGGTCACTCACCTTAAACTATAAGCATTTAATTAAAAAAAATCGATCAGATTTTGAGATTTTGTGAAAATCGTTTAAAACTGAGTGAATCTTTGTTCCTGCATTACGTAATAACGACTAAAGCGAATGATATGAAATTTGGTCACATGATAGATTGACATATAGTTGCTCATACATATAGTTGCTCAACATAAACTATAGGTGTCAAATTTTTTAAACATTTTTATTAGATTTTGAGATTTTATGAAAATTCTCTCAAAATACGTTTATATTTCTTCAAACATCACGTAATAACGACTAATACGAATGATACGAAATTTAGTGATATGATAGGTAGTTGCTAATCTTAATTTATAGGCGTTGAATTTTTAAGATATTTTGATTACATTTTGAGATTTTGCGAAAATCGTTTTAAAATGCTGAAATTTTGTTCCAACAACACGAAATAAAGACTGCAGGGAATGAAACGAAACTGGGTGACATGATAGATTGTCACTGAACTTAAATTCTAGGCTTCAATTTTTTCAAAAAATGTTGATTAGATTTTGAGATTTTGCGAAAATTATTTCAATATGCGTAAATATTCGTTCGCGCATCACATAATTACGACTAAAGCGAATGAAATGATATTACTTAGTTACTCTCTAACCTGCAATATTTTAACAATACATAAAAATTATAACTTCGCTTTCTTTACTTTGGCAACATACTGCATCCATTCTTTGTACTGCTACAATGCTGACGAAAGTTCTTGCTTTTTGGAAATTTGCATTCACTAACCCGTCAAGGACGGGTACTTCAGCTAGTAAATGAAAAATTTGAAAACTGCAATAATAAAGAATGCAAAAACACCAAAGTTTTGTGAAAATATGTTGTTTTCAATACTTTTGAATATACTTTTATTATGTACTAGCTGAAGTACCCGTCGTTGACGGGTTAGTACCATAAGCGTAAAGTTTTCAAAATTATTGGGGGGGCCGGGCCCCACAACCACATGTATTCACGTCACTGGCGTAGTCAAAGGGGGGGGGGTTAGGAGGGTCATAACCAGTGGCGGATCCAGAAAAGCTTATTTCACCCAATTAAAATGTACTATAAATCAAAATTTTAGTCTATACCAATGTATTAGGCTTTTGGGAGGGGCTAAGTAATAAAAATGATTATTTTAGTTATTTAAAGTGTATAATAAAGCAGAATGTTACCCATGAGCAATCTCTTTTGAGGGGGGCTGAAGCCCCCTAGCCCCTCCCCTGGATCCGCTACTGGTCATAACCACCCCCCATGAGGAATTTTTTGCCATACAAAATGTATACATTCTTCACTTCCTTATCATACACCCGTATACATATATGTGAGTTGCAGAAGGCGTAACCCCCCACCCCACCCCCATGAAAAATTTCTAGCTACGCCACTGATTCACGTACATATAACTTACTCATAGCTGCCAACTACTACGGAATATAATTAACCACTTTTTCTACGTGATTTTTTGGCTTAAGATATAGCAAAATTTTTGCGCTGCGCGCGCGAGCTGGTTACGTCTGTGGTTCCGCGTCAGAGGTAGACAAAGCAACGGACGTCTTGCGGACAGACCATTCTGCTGTAAACGACGTCGAATGGTACGCGCAGACACTGGATGATGCGTTACAGACTGAATCTGCTGTGATATGGTTCGTGATGTGACTGAGCGGTCCGTCACTGCCATGCGTGCAATCTGCCTGTCATCACGTGACGTGGTGCACTGAGGTTGATGCGGTCGATCACGTCTGTCCGTCGTACCCTCCTGCACCCAACGATCACATATCCGCATCACAGTTGTTTGGTTTCGTCCAATACGACGACCGATTTCCCTGAAAGATAACCCACAATCTCGGTATGCCACTATCCTTCCTCTGTCAAACTCGGATACTTGATCAAAAGATGATCGTTGTTTCCTACGAGGCATAATTTATCGTTTTTTTTGAAAAAAAAGCAAGAAAAACACAATTGCTGTACTTGAAACCGTCGAAATCTCCAAGCCTTAAATAGCGCTTTGAGGTGGCGCCACAGGCGCGCTTGATGTGCGTCTGCGCTGAAATTCTAATCATTTGCATATCTCACCTCAGCTAATGCATGTTGTAAATTTCATATTATTTGCATGCTTCCTTCAGGGTGTTGCATTTACGATGGCCAGCAGTGTATATTGAAAAAAATTATCAAAACATATACTGTTTACAAAAAGTGGTTAATTATATTCCGTAGTAGTTGGCAGCTATGACTTACTATATATAAGTGTAAATTATTGGAGGCGCTCGAGCTCTATGGGTCCATAGAATTCTACACCTATGTAAGGTAAGTATCCATGTTAGTATCTTCCTACCATGTTATAAGTTAAAAATAGAAGCAAAGTAAAAAATCCAAAGGAGAAAACAAAAATCATTTTCGATGAGATAGTGCATTTTAGACACATCTGAACGTTTCTTCATTTCATACTTCACATTGCACAATCTGATTTTAATTTACCAGAGCCTGGCGAGGGCAGCTTATAGTGTTAAGTGGCGTCACTATTATGTGTTAAGTGGCGACACAATGAATACTAAATCATTATTGAAATCAAAAGAAGAAAATTAGTGCAAGTAAAGGTTTTTTTAAACGTTTGTAAATGGCGTGAATACTTTTTTTTTATGTTAGTATAAATTAGTTTTCTGTATTTAGTGGTAAATTATTGGGTGGGCTCAGCCCCTATTCACAATTTATTGGGGGGGCTCGAGCCCCACGGGCCCATATAACTCTATGCCTATGGTTAGTACTGAACGCAAATTTCCAAAAAGCAAGAACTTTTGTCAGTTGTAGGAGTACACAGAATGGATGTAGTATGTTGCCAAAGTAAAGAAAGCGAAGTTATAATTTTTATGTATTGTTAAAATATTACAGGTTAGACAGTAACTAAGTAATATCATTTCATACGCTTTAGTCGTAATTATGTGATGCGCGAACAAATATTTACGCATATTGAAATAACTTTCGCAAAATCTCAAAATCTAATCAATATTTTTGGAAAATTGAAAGCCTAGAATTTAAGTTGAGTGACAACCTATCATGTCACCAAATTTCATTTCATTCCCTGCAGTCTTTATTTCGTGATACTGGAACAAAATTTCAGCATTTTAAAACGATTTTCACAAAATATCAAAATATAATCAAAATATTTTAAAAATTCGACGCCTATTTTTTAAGTTGAGTGACCACCTATCATGACACCCAATTTTATACCATTCGCTTGAGTCGTTTTTACGTGATGCTTGAACGAAAAAAGCGTCACGGACAGAATGACAGACAGACAAACTTTTTTTTGAGGGTCGCACCGGATTCCCAGGGGCTTGAAACGGATAGAAATCTGAATTCCAAGAAATGTACAGACAAAAGTCTAATTTTATTTATATAGATAGAAAATGGGAAAAAAAGTACTTCTATCTTTTTTTAAAATTGAAGTGAATTATTACTGGAAGAAATTATTGTACAAAATCACTGTTTTTCAATCTTTGAAAGAATTCGGTTACCTTTCTTTTCCACAATAAATTCACCCTGCTTATAAGAATAGTGTACTGGCTCTAGTACTACTAGTTGGTGAGAAAATATCCCCCCCCTAATTTTCATAAAGTAAGGAATTTTGTTACATTGATTTTCCAGCAGTTGAATGGAGATGTTTTTCTTTCAAGAACTGATCTTTTAAGATATTTATCTAACTCTTGAGTGAGAACATCCATGACATTGTTATTTGTATGACTTTAACTGCAGTAAAACTGGTACTAAATTCATGGTAACAATTCAAAAAGGATTTTTTTGATTTTTGAATTAAATAATTTCAAACTAATGAGAAAGTATAAAGTAAAAGTAATAGCTCAATGATCTAAGAAAACTAGTGAAAATAAAACAAAAAAGAAGAGAGCATACTGCTGCCGGATAACCGGATATCCTGCTGAAAGTTTGGCCGGATATTCAGTATCCGGTATCCGGCCAAATTGATATCCGTTGCATCACTAATAATGACATCCAGGAAAACCTTAATTTAGCTCAGTCCTTCTTTGGAAACATAATTGATGTCTTTGTTCCCTCTCAGCACGGCGCGCGGGGCACATAGCCGTTTACCCATTTCCCATTTAGTTGAGGTTCTGTCGGACAACATCCAGGAAAAAAAAACAGAGGCCCAATATCATAAGTCTTATACAAATTATTTTAAGTATTAGAGAAAAAAAGTAACTAATATACACAGCTACTATTTTGATATAGTTAATTTGTTTGTGAGATTAGGGCCGATTAGCTACGCGTGTGCTCCAGGCCGATGGGTGGGTGCCCACCGTGAGGAGTCTTTTTAAGGGGTCCCGTGTTTATGCTAACCCGCATTTACGCTAAGTTTCGGTGGAAATCATGAAAAACTCCGAACGGTTAGGTCGGTGGGCGCGACCTGGTTTCGAACCAGGTACCTTCCGTCTTCCAGTTCAGAGTGCTATGCGCTATGCCACTGGTGGGGAGAAGAGATAGTCAAAGCAGACAAACTATTTTTTTATCAAAATTTTAAACTTTCGTTATAATATTATAACCCCAAAAAATGTTAATCTAGGTGGATAAAACTTGTATTATTTGTTGCATAACATTTTATAAATATACTAATTAAAACCTAAAAGTAACGTTAATTTTCAGTTATTATTTTCCAGCACATAAAGGTAATATTTTATATAACTGTAAAATTTTTCTCATAAACTTTAAATAGTACAATAATTTTTCAAACATAAAATAATATTTAGGCCGTATGTTAAATTTTAGCACTAAACATTGAATGTGGTAAATTTAAAAATATCTTGGTTTTTCATGGCTTGGTTACTAAGGCGGCTGTGCTAGGAGCAGTCCAATTTCAGATACACCACCAAAAAAGGATAATTTTTATTTTTGCGCAATTTTCTCTTTTAAAACAAGTACAGGTTCCGTTGTCAGTAGCGTAACAGAGAATTGCGAAAAACAACGCAAGGAAAAAACTAAGGCGTGAAACTGTTTTAACCAGTCCCTGAATTGATTGCATCTTCCACAATATTAAAGCTCTTGTAACCCAGCTCTGCTGGACTGAAACGGAGCGCTGCGAATTTCACAGCGCCTCTCTTACGGCCGTATTCACCAAACATTTGGCATGCGAATTAAACTAAACTCGCGTGTTAAAGTTATCTGTAAGATATTTTACCGATGCCTATAACACGCGTTTCAGGATTAATCCGCGTGTCAAATGTCTGGTGAATACGGTCATTAGTCCCCCCCCCCCAACTACCTGGGAACGTATAGCCAAGGGCTTCCCGCAGGCGCTGAGTAACCAAACGAAGTAATGCCAAGAGCTTCATCGGCCGCAGCGCTATTCAAAGATTTTTTTCTGTATTTTCTGGATTTTTTTCGTGTTTTTGGAGAGACTTGTTATTGCTACGTGGTGACTACTGATATCACGCTTAATAATTGTGTAAAGTTCATCCATTAATGAAGGGTAAAAGAAAAAAAAAATGTATTTATAGTTAAACTTCAGGTACTACAATTCCACAGTTCCTATGTTCTAGCCGTCACCGTTCATATAATTCATTTTATTGGAAAAAATAAAACAAAATGAAATGAAATTTTTTGCAAATGACTTTTCAAGATCCGGGTTTCATTTTTCTCATCAGACTTTTCTGTATCTTACTAAAAAAATTATTTTTTAAAAATATATTTTTAGTCATACTGACCATAGAGGTATGAATACAAGGAGACAGCATTAGCTATCTAACAGTGAAGCCGAAAGAGTAACCGATCCGCCATATTGCCTGGACCACATTGCAATATGACTCCGTTATTCTATGGTGAAAGTTCCAATTTTAAAGAAGTAATGTCGCCAAAGTTGGCGCCAAGAATAATTACGTATTTGGCATAACTGTAAAACTTTTAACTGTAGAATGCTGAGATTTTGTATTTAGAACTATTGTAACATATAATTGTGCATCTTTACAATTCGTAAAATCGGGCATCTTTCACTGGGCATCTTTCACTTCCTATTTAAAAGGAAACCAACAAAACGTTCTGCCGTACTTAGACCAACACAGTTACTTCATTTCGTTCATTGCTGAAGATAGCTAATGCCATCTCCTTGTATTCATGTCTCTGTGATACGGACCCTATAAGAATGACCATTTTCGGTTTTCAGAGAATAGTGAATAAATGATAGATGACGGAATATGTGCATGATGAAAAATTCTGACGTTAATTCTAACACACGAGAAAATTTCAGAATGAGGTATAATCCCGATATTTCCCCTACGTCCCAGTATATTCATGAATTGCTTAAATGTTAAAAAATTTTCTTTTAAAAAATAATTGAACTTTCGAACATGTTTTAAAAAAAAAGCAATGACTGTAAATACTGGGGAAAAAATTCAAATGTTTCTTCACAGTCTACACTGCACTATTACAAGTATGAAAATTTATAAGAGTTATGAAAGATTCAGACATTCTGTATTTTGCAATATCTATCTCTCTAGACGAGTAGCGCCTTGGCCTCTTTTAAAAGGCAATTTTTGTATTTTTTGCGATCAAGAGGTTTACTAAAGTGTATATGAGACATAGATATAGACGTATCAGGTAGACTGTAAATAAAAGTTTACAGGGTGTCCCAAAAAGGTGATAACACGCTTTAATTCTTTATTTATTAGTGGATTAGCAACATTTTTATTAATATAAGTAGGCAATGGAAAGTGCAAAAAATGTTCAAAATAAGTTAGAGGATAAAAAAGAAGACACTAAAAAGTCCTCTCGTTTCCTAAAAGTGACACTTTTTAAATTTATATGTGACCCCTGTACAAAAACACAATCCAGTTAGTAAAGTGTGCCCCCTAATTAGGTAATGTACAAAATTTGAGAATTACATTCTAAAAAGTGTCTGAGGTATAAAGATTAATATATGCTGAATTAAACGACTTTTCAATGAGTCTCGAATGGAAAAAAATCAAATCGGAGATCACATTTCTGGAGTCGTACAGAAATTACGAAAGAAAATAATTTCTTTCCACTCCAGCAATAAACGCTCATGTATAGCCCCTAACTATCCTTGTTTAACGATATCTCTGATATGTTTTATGATGAAAGGCTGAAATTTTGAACACCGCCTCTTTATTGCATGGGGCACATTTTGCGAATTTGGAATGTTTTTGCACGGAAGTCCTACGAATTTAAATCTGTCACTTTTTGGAAATTAAAAAGATGGGTTTTTTCGTAGTTTATTCATTTATAATGCCTCATTTTGAACATTTTTTCCATTTACATTGCTCACTTATCTCCAATACATAAAAGATTGAAGCGTGTTACCGGTTTTTTTGGGACACCTTGTATAGCACAGTTTCTGAAAAATCAGAATTAAGTTTTTTCCAGTGTTTAACATTATATGTTCGTTTGTAAACCGGCTGTTCAAAAATGCTCTGACACATATAGTTTAAACCATAACACCATGAACAAAAGTAACTCAAATTTTCTGCTCTGTGTATCATATTTACACTATAAGAATAAGTGATTCAGACGAATGTTTAAATAAATGTGCATTAGGAATATCATGCGCAGAAAATATGACGGAATAAACATTCATTCAAGAGCACATTCCGTTGCATTTGCACGTATCTCGCATGAAAATATTTAAGTGGATGAAATTCGTGACCAAACTACCTAAAAATTTGCGAGTAGGTTGACACTTAATAGAATGTAAAAGACTACTGTCGTCTATACCGCGGAAGTTTCAGGTTACAGATTTATATCTATTTAATATCGAAAATTAAAACGGCTACAGATTTCATTTTAGCACATTTAATTCATCTGACTATATGTTTCCCATTCTGTACGTTACATTTAAAATAGGCATGAAATTTTATAACGTAGTTGTCTACCTATAAAATATTATTAGGAAAATTTGTACAACCAATTTTATTTTAATTCTTGAAAAAACTGTACAAAATCAAAACAAATACATAAGACTGTATAAATATTTTAACAAATATGATATAAACATAGAATTCGTTGAAGTAAATAAAAAGCTTTGTAAAAAACACGCATAAGATGATACAGGTAAGTAGATACATACGTTTCGACCAAAAATTGTTTTGGTCTTCCTCGGTCAAAGCTCTTCGTCACACGGAACAGAGGGAACTCATGTATTAAATCATGTATTTTGTTGCTTAGCTCATGTATTAAACGACTGCTTAAAATATTCCATGATTTTGAAAAGATTTAATGCATTTTTTTTTCTTATAATTACGCATGAAATGATCAGTGGGAGCGATCCATGAAATAGACTCAGGTTCAATTCTATTCGAATAATAGTTTGTTAAAACCTGCTTGAAACATAATCACAAGGAACAGAAGAAGTTTTGTCTCGGAATGCCAATGTCTTTTGACAATGGAATTCCGAGGATTAGTTAACAGAATTTAAAGGATTATTTTAAAGGAGAGAACTTTAAGGGATTAGTTAAGAGAAAGCCTTAAATTCATTGACAGTCATTTTTACGCATTTTTGTGGGAGCAAACAAATACGCAGAATTAATAAACACTTTGCAGACTCGTCAAAATAAATAAATAAATAAATAATCGAGATATTTTGAATCGTTAATCCCTATTAAGATGTTTTAATAACTAAATGAGAATGTTCAAAACATTTTGCAATAAATATTTTGAACTTTACATCTCTTAAGAAGACAAAGTTCCTGCAATACACAGTATTAGTTGAACGAAATACGAAGAAATACAATGAAATATCGAAAGAGCAAAAATTTCTTCTGCTAACATTTCTTAGTATTCCCGACTGCAGGGTGTTTCACGAAGAAATTTAAACTAATTTTGAAAATAAATATCTCAAGAACAGTGAAATAAAAGCAGGAAGCCTACAGTATATTTATTTAAAAAACCGTAAGGATTTGATACCGAAGACACAATATTTTAGTTACAAAACGCGCCGATGGATGGCACTGAAAGTGGTAATAGAGATCTGAGCGAGACAGTTCAGATGGAGAGTATAATTATTCATCGAAGATTTCACCGTAACATACACATTTTGCGATTTTGGGACACCAATAACTGTCATTTGTCTTACGCACGAACGCACCGTTGCCCAAAACTTACTGTTTGGGCTGCAGTCTCATGCAAAAAGGCCTCATTTGGCCCTTTTTCTTCCGAGGAGCGGTGATGAATGACCGGCATCTTCTACTTTTAAAACAATTTGTTTCCATTCAACAAGTGTTGGACCAGGCACCGCAAAATGGGGCTTGCCCACACGGATGTATATGATTTCTGGGAGAATATTCAATGACAGAGTACTGAATTTAACTATTCGGTAGGTAAGGGGAAAATCATGGACTGACCTCCGTATTCTCCTACTTCATTTCCTCGACATACTTGCTGTAGGGACTTAGAAGACTACGATGTTTACGATGAAGGTCCTCCAACTCTCGATGATCTGGAGGAGGCTATTTGTTAGTTTTTGTGTGTCGAACATGTTTTCAATAATAGAGAGTTATTGAAAATTTTATACTTCCTTTACGACAAGTTCGGAGCGTGTAAGGTGCGCTGCACACACTGAATCAGTTTTTATGTGACTGTTCTCAGCGGCCGAGCTAACTTAAATCTCTATCTATGCTTGCAGCGCCATCTATCGGTGCAAGTTGTAACTAATTTGGGGGTCCTGTATTAAATTCTTACGTTCTTTTTAATAAGCGAACCATTGGTTTCATACTGGCATCAGTCCCGTGTTTGAGTTATTCTTTTTTAAAGCTAGGGGTCCTTTGTGAAATAAGCTGGAAATTCCTTATAGTATAATCCGATACATAATTGGGTACCGATAAGTTCAAGAATATTGGATGGCAAGAAGGTGCTACCAGCGAGATTTTCTCCAGTGTCGCTGTGTGAGGTTTCCGTTTTGTAATTTATTCGTCCCGTATTGCAGCTTTTAATGGTTTTTTAAGCAATGTAAGGTGTACATATACTTGTTTACATTGCAACTTAAAAGTTAGTACGTGCTTGAACTACGGTTAATCATCATTAGCTTCGTGTAGTAAAACGCTTTTACGTATCTTTTTTTGGCTGATCTTACTTGCCTAATCCGAGCCATGACATGTGGTGGAATGAGAAGTATTCTGGTAGAGGAAGTATCCCGTTCTGGAATGAGAAAGTATTCTGGTAGAAGAAGTATTCCGTTCTGGAATGTGAAAGTATTCCGCTCTTCTCCGTTTCCGCAATGTTTCAATTTAAGAGATCGTTTTCAGCAAGCCCCTAATTATTTTTTCCCTTTCAGTTGGCTCGACATTACAAGAAAGACTACAATGCCAACAAGAACTAGGCAATCATGGTTCACTGATGCAGTGAACAAATGTAGTTGACGCGGTTATTTCTGGTCGATTCGGGTATAGACTTCCAACAAATTTCATGTTACCTGGTCTACTTTGGAAAGAAACGTAAAATAAAAGGAAAACCTTGACTGCAAATCGATGAACAGCTGAAAATTTAAAAAATTTGTTTACGGAAAAGCAGGACATTGAGCTCGTTAATCACTTAAAAGATAAAGCTAGGTTATTCGGTTTAACAATGAAAGACTTACGTAGCTTAGCTTGCCATCTGGATCTAAGAAATGGCACCAGTCCTATATTTTATGATAGATTGAGATTGAGGCAATGGATTCCTCATGAGACATCCTATTTTTTCTGTTGACGAAACAATTTTTTAGTAGCGATAGCCATGGATTTTAATAAAGTAGATGTAGATAGTTTTGACCTTTATATTCACTTAAAACTAAATAAATAAATATAGATCAAACTCATTTGTTTTGCATTTTAACTAGTTTTATGTATTTTTATAACTTTTATTTTTACCTCCTTTTTTGTCCCATAGGGCAGAACGGGGCAAATGACCTTTTTATTATTTTTTTTAATAAAAAGATATTCCTCTTTGAAGCCCGTCCAACATGCCGAATGGATAAAACTTGCTATCCACAGTTGCTATCTACAACTCACACAACATCTCCGATTGACACCTATAAATACAAATATTTCACGTTGCAATCCTAACAGCTTTCTCCGAGTGATCAAGAAACTCAAGTGGCCCCACCATGGCCGAGTGGATAAGACACTGAACATGATATATTTTTGAGGTACGAAGGTCCACGGTTTTAGCTTACTGTGCATCTATCGATCTAACGGTCTGAAGTTTTGGACGGTTTTCTCTAGATGAAACGTGAATATGCATTAGAATCCCTAGAAAAGTCTTTCTCTGAAGGTAGTCCTTCGGCAGATATCCCTCGCTTGCGTTTGCCGTAATACAACAACAGCAACCTCTGAAATCAGTGGTGTAATGGTTAGAACATTGCAGGCCCAGGATTCGATTCCCGTTCTGTGGAATGTGACTAAGGCTTTTATCCCTTGAATAGGTCGATAAAATGAGGATCAATTTGTTGTGCTTGGGGAATAAACATTGATTGCTCGTATGAAGCTGATCATCCGACCGGGCATTATGTTTCCCCGCACTCCAGAGCCCATGGTCACAAAGGCGTGGATGGGAAACGTAGGCCTTGACCTCACGTAGACTGTTGTGCCATTGTTTAGTTCTAGTCTAATAATCGTCTTCCGTTGTCTTGCAATATCATCATTTTTGTAATTATTAAATCTTCATGTGTTTATAGAAGCTTTTACAGCCCTCTTAATTAACCTATTTGTATTTTTAAAAAGTACTTTCAACTTGATACGCAGCCCTGTAATGGGTTCCCCTAACTTAAGTAGATTCTTTCTACAGCTAATTCTTTCTACAAGAAATAGTTTTTGACACTGCAGAGAAGTTTTACTGTATAAATTCTCAGTTTCATTTAATCAAAATATTAGCTATCATTAATAATGTGAATTTTCAATATTAGCTAACAAAGTCATTAAACTAATAATTTTAACATTTTACACCAATTCAAAATGTTTCAGGGGCCATTTTGAAATTTAAAATGTTTCTTTATAACTTTATGCGACATAGAACCAAAAGGTTTTCAGAAATTTGGGTTGAAGCCGTTATCTATATAAATAAAACAAGATGTAAACTGTCCGTTTGTCTGTCTGTCTGTGTCTCGCGTAGCTCCGAAACGGGTGATCGTAGACCTACCAAATTTTGTACGGAAATTCTCCAAGACGGGTCTCGACACACCTCGAAGCGATTTTTTCGAAAATCGAATTATTTTAGGAGATATCAATAAAAAACGTGTCGCAAAATGATCATTTTTGTTCTTGCCATTTCGCAATTGTAACCCTGCAGTAGAAAGAGGGAGAGGTTAGCTATCTAGGTTGCCATGGTTGGCGAGTTTATTAAATGATTCAGATTCTTAAAGTAAAAATAAAAGAATAACGATTTTTTTTTACATTATTTGTAAGGTTATTTTTTAATTAAAACATCGTATGCATGTGAAATCAGAGCATGAATGAATTGTTTTAAAGCTAAAAGGATTTTAAAATTTTCCGGGACTAAAATGTGCAACATTTTAATTTGGCAACAAATAAAATGGTTCATATACGATTTTGAGGAGATGTGATTCTAGCGCCAAGCGCTATTTATCGTCTGCTTCTGCTACTTGAATTATGAATACACCTGAATGAGTTTTTAAACTTTATTTCAGTTCGAATTGTGCATTTTTCTGCACAGCTTTTCCCATCTATTTCTGATGTATTACATCCAGAAAAAGGATAGAAATATCAATTTTAGTTGCGTTTAATCACACTCATGAATAAAGATATACTTTCCAACTTAATGGAATAAGGAAAGAAAATAAGGAAGACCCGTCGATTATAATACGCTTTTAATACATAGCGCTTTAGTGCGTATTTAAAATCTGAAAATGTTTCAGATTTTCTGAGTTTTTTTTTTTTTCCCTTTCCATTTTTGATAAAGGCCAATACATCCAGAAGCTCTTCAGAATTAATATAAGACGAAAATAATTTGTTCCTTTTTGCAGGTTTTTATCATTTTTAACCATCTTATTTTTGTAATCAGGGGCTGCCCGACAATGTAAGCAACACATCTGGGCGCCGGCATCGAAGGGGCGTCATTTCGAACTCAAAAACTAAGTAGCATAAAAGGGGGCGTCTTTTTTACATTAGCAGGGACGATACTTACCGTAGGGCCGTCCATGTTTGTAACCATCTTAATTTTAAATTCCATTCAGAATCTGAGAGATTTGAGTGCCAAGGATGCCGGTGAAGAACAGGAGTCTCTCCGAACAAGATTTATTAAGATGGCGAACCAACTGGTCGCCGGAGGCGGCTAGTTGTAAATAAAAGAGAATTCAGTAAGTAATTTTCAACTTGAACTAGTAATTTTGCTTTAGCTAATTATTTTTTAAATATTTTTCTTATAATAATTTACACTTACTCTCACCTTTCTACAAGCCTAAAATTTAACAAAACAATATCAATAACTAGCTAAATAATCTTCTATAGACGACGAACTTACTATTTTTTAAAATCTAAGTAATTAATAAATAAAAATCGTTGTGTAACATATTAAAGAATATGCCTGTGGCATTTTAAGCTTAGATAATTAATGATGTAATTAACAATTTTTTTAATCAGGCTTTCATACTCTCATTTTAATTATTTTTTTTATGAAGCATAATTATTTTTCAGGCGTAAGTATTTGAAACAAAAGATATGAATTTCCGTTCATTAAAATACCTATATACATTATGTTGGACAATAATGTCGTATTAAAAATAACATTTTAACATTAACTTATTATAACAAGCTTTAGAAATTTAGATAGTAAATTTTGCATTTTCTTTAAATTAAAAAAATATTCTGAATGCAAATTTCCACTCAACAAAAAGAGAAACAACTCTCTTTTCTTTTTAGATAATTACAAAAGAAAATCCGAAAATCTATTGCTCCTACGTCATATCCTATCACAATATTTCTTGGAGGATTCGTTAAATCAACTGTCACGTCACTTCCGCTTAAGAGGAGTCTCGTTTTCTAATCCCTAGCAACATATAATGGAATAGGATTAACATCGTATCCGGTTAGTTGTCCAAGAGATTATCACATTATTCTCAACTCTGGAATTAGACATGCCTCTGTGATTATCTGAAAGGAGGCAAGATTATGCCCCAAAACATATTAATGTAAAAATTGCATAAACATGTTTGCTCAAGAATTAAATCTATTTAATTTAGATCATTCTCCCTCAACTGCTGTGTCTCTTATTACCAGATGAATAACTTTCAAACCTGAAAAACAATGGTTGTAATCTTAGAGAAATGTGTCAGCTGAGATAATGAGCAAATGGTGGGTGTTAATGTGAAAAGATTTACCAATACAAGAAACTAGATAGTTGCTTATACTGGTAAAGGAACAATGGATAGTACATAGGAGCAATGGATTTTCGGATTTTCTTTTGTTATTATCGCCAATCTCAGACTCAGTCAAACAACATAATTTAAGCATAATTCAGGGCAATATTAAAGGTGGGGGTGAGCCCAAAATCCCTCCGAAAATTTAAAGTATTTATTAAAAAACAGCTATTTTAAAACGATCATTTTAGATCTATTAAAATACTGGATTCCCCCCCCCCCACCCGAAATGGAAACTCATGTACGCTATTGGCTTCAATAGTGTGGATACAAAATGACATCACTGTTTCATCAACATCTATCTACAGTGAGAGAAAGAAGCGATCAGATTGTGATAAAGAATTTTCATAATAAAGAATTTTAATAAATAGGAATAACTTTGGCCAAACTAAACTGCAAATCTCATAGCTCCGGTGAAATAGTTTTTTTGAACCCTTCGATGAACTTATAAAAATATTAACTTCCTTGTTATAAATTCTGCCATTTCATCTTCGGCAGATTGCTCTTGACTTGATGAAACACTAAGAACTTGCACTATACGGTGATCCTTTCCTTTGATTCCTTTGCTTTTTCTACCTATATCTCATACCCAATACATACAAAAACCATTTCGAGCGACACGACCTATGATGATCTGTTTTACACCAAAACGTTTACCGTTACACAGTGGCGGCATTTCCAAAAAACCTAGCCAAAATTAAATACGATAGATGTAACTTCCAGAAGACAATTTCAGAATCGCCCAAAAGGAGGAGTTTTCTTCAAAGAGTCTTTATTACTACCATGAATTCATTACCGCAACTGACCACCATTTTGAAAAAATAAAATAAAATTTCCGTTCCCCGCTCTGCCCTTTTGTCTGTTTTTCTATTATTCGCAATTAGAATTCGTATTCATTTGTTTCATAATAGCAGGTTTAGTAAATGCAAGGTGTATCACAATTCCCTCCCGGGTTTGGAAGGCTTATGGAAAAGATGCATATTATCAATACAGCAACAAAGTTGACTTTACTGGAGAAAGAAATGTTACATTTTTATTCCACAACAGTCTAATATGTGACCCTTTCGCTACGGAGACGGAGTAATACAATTTTGTTGGGGGAGGGGGGGGGGTGATGGGAAGGACTGTTTGTCGGTGGGGGCGAAGAAATTGTCACATTTGTCAAACGAAACTTGTAATGTTTCTTTCCCAAGGAAAGTCTACTTTGTTGCTGTATTGGTAATGTAATATTTTTATAAGCCTTCGAAACCTGGGAGAGAATTGTGACACAACCTCGACATGTTAAGTGCGCGGAGGGAGGAATTTGACTTTAGAACTTGAAACCTTATATCTAAGCCTATTAACCTGAATGGGTTTCTTAAATATTTCTAAATTACATTGCCATTTTCATTCATTCACATGAAAATGACGTCAATCTCTCTTGAATTTTAAAAGTAATAAATAAATAAATCTAACTTTGTTAACTATGCTCACTAACTGAAACCGTTCGGAAAGTGCCATCTGTCGGCGGCTATGTAAGATAAAAACTTACTTGGAACTTTTTAATATTTTTTGGGGTGGTAAAAGGAAGAGTTTTTTTTTTATATTATAGGAACAGTGTTTATTTTTCGCTCGATAAAAAGTAAAATATTGCTCAATCCAGGACTTTAACTGTATTATTCCAAATCTCATCCAAATTCGTTTAACCGTTTCAGTGTGAAAGAGTAACTAACATACATACAAACATTGGCATTTATATATTAGTATGAAGTATGATTAATCCCTTTATGGCCTGGGATTTAACCCTTTATCTACTGACAGTACTTAAAAGTACCGTTATAATGTTATGAAAATTGTTTTAAAAAACCTATTCATTGTAACCATTCCTTTGCAAAATCACTACCAAATACTTCATTTAATAAGCTTACATCACGGTTGCATGGTCTAACAGTGTAGATTGCTTAAATAGACAGCTTTCCGCTCCCTTTCTAATCATATCATGTCCCATCCTCCCAAAAAAAGAGCATTAGTGAATTTTCAGACGTCTGTTTTAAAATTAAAGGATCATATTTTCTAAAAGTTTGTTAATCAAAGTATTACTTGACTCCTTCAGATTGGTTGGTCCTATACTCTTTTGAAAAAAAAAATCGCTGAATGATTAAAAAACCAGCCATCACCGGTATAGCTTATTAATATTTTCGTAATTTTCTATCAGCATTGATCATTCATTGCCGAACTATAACAAGAGAAAACAAATAGATTCAAGTTGATATTCTTCGTAATTCTTAATTCAGTAGATAAAGGGTTAAAGCGCAAGTATTTTCAGATCGATATATAAGAACGACTGAATACACTGCTAAACGCGGAAAAAGTTCGGCCATTGCCATCGTTCAGTAGATGACAGTACTGATAAAATAATTCTAGTATTTTACAGAAATCAAAACTTGGAAAATTGAACATTTTTTTGTTACCAGCATTCAAAACGTCTAAGCTTTGTGTTCTCACAACGAAGACAGCACGCGTTAAAGGGTAAACCTGTTTATTTTTATACTCAGAATGACTGGTAAAACGGCAAATACATAACGGCATTGATCGTTCTACAGGTGGTGGTTAGAAGAAAAATCTTTAATTGCTTTCGAATGTCACAATTTAAAAATTGCTCAATTTCAAAAACGTACAGTTACATTTAATATAATTTGCATGGTGTAAAATGCAAGAATCAAGTGATGCAAGTGATGCTATGTTCGTTCATGCAGCTTTTTTATAATAGGCGTACATTTAGTTAACTTCTCATACATACAAATGCGCATTTTCCCTCGTCTAAAGAACTAATTCAAATAAAAGAAATAAACAAACATAAACTTTATGTTTATTAGCTACGTTAAAAGAGTTTCTGTTTATACATATGGACAGCACTGTGAGTTATTGCATTTTATTTGCATATGTAGACAGCTCTTTGTGATCCTTATATATAAATGTATATGCATATAATATGTACATACGGTTAACTGATATGTGGATCCATATGTTGTTAACGTTTTTAAATCGGTTACTTTAATGTAAACAAAACTGGTTTTAAAAACAGAACTGCAGAATCATTTATAAACATAATTTTCTAGCATTTCTTGGGAAAAAATACTCATTGATTTACAGTCGTAAAGGAAATGTACAATATTTTTTGAAAAACAAATGTTTTTCCAAAAATCACGTAATTCCATGGACAGTTAATTTCAAATGCATTAAGTTTCCATCAGAACGCTATTTAAATGTTGCGAAACAATAAATAATAGTTTTATTTTTCTCAGTTTTTCAAGGGAAGAGATGTTCCGTTCGCGAACAACATAAAAAAATATCAAGTTTTTGAGCTTCGTTTTGCCATATGTTCTTCAGTTTTAAACATTTTCTATTTTACTATTCTTACATTTGATTTGATGATTAATGTGATCCGTTATTGCTTCTTCCACGCCATTATACAAATTCTTACTTCAAGTGTTCGACTTTGTCATCTTCGAAATGAAAATTCTTGAAGCTGTTAGCCGAAATTACTTTTCTTAAAACGAATAAAGGAGATTTATAATGTAAATTGCTAATAATATTCCCTAAAAAGGATTCGTCTTTTTTAATAGCATAACACATGTGATCACTTTTAACGTATTTTGTCACCCGTGATCAATACTGACACCTAACTCAGAAATGAAATTGCAAAATCTAAAATTATTCAAATCTAAATTTTCTTTTAATAAATTTCGCAGACATTGATTTATAGATAAGATGACAAATGGCACTAAGATTTTTGATTTGGGAGTGATTTCCATGACACGTAGACGTTTTTTCGTGATCGAAAGAGCTAACAAAAAAAAAAAAAAATCTAAATAATGAATCTTAGGGTATCAAGATCTGTGTTGTTTCTATTACAATTCTGTAAGAAAGACTAATTGAAAGAGAGAACTTAATAAATACTCATATTATGAACACTACTTCGGCAGCATTCCAAAATCTCTGTGTTGGCGTCAGTCAACCAATCAACTGATTTATTAAGAAGTAGAAAGCATTGTTTTTGCTCCTGCAGTTACAATCAGGAATACAGACTGGGGATCAAATCCGTGATCAAAAACCATTGCGAACGCACCGTGTACATTAAATTAGTGGGGAAGTGTATCCTTTCGCTGGATATCTAGTAGGTAGGAGAGAAGGTCTGATCATGGTATAACCTACTTTAGGTTACTTTATAAATTGTGGGGACAGAAAATTCCCATACTTTGGATGACACCAAAGTCTAACGTTCATACGAAAAAAACACTCAAAATACTGGTGCTAAAATATAAAATAAATAAAAACTTTGTGAAAAAAGCACACATAAAATGTTACTTTTAAGAAGTATACTTCTTAAAGTACTTCTTAAAAGTAACATTTTCTGTGTGCTTTTTTCACAAAGTTTTTATTTATCATAACGTTCATATTTTTAAAAGCAGACTACCAAAGCTTTCAGTCTCTCTGAAAGTGTCACATACAACACAATGGCTTTCGAGTCGTGCAATCCTCAGTAGTTTAATCTTTATCTAAACTAGCCTAATATTATTTTGTTATCGGATTCATCCTGCTAACATCAGCGGTGCGTAGGTAAGCTAACTCGATAACTGGGATCCACTTTGTGTATGACATTAACAGAAATTTGCTTATTTCTAGTAAAAGTAATACCTGTGACGGTTGATATGTTCGGCAATGGGCTTTCTGACATAGGGTGGCTCTAAAAACTCAGAAAAACACTTTTATGCTTTCTTTGAACAGCTACACGGCAGTTGTTGGTCCATTGAAATACTGCGTATATTTATTGGTCTCGTGAGAAACTCAATCTTCAAGCACGATAATCTTAAAGAACTATTCCAAGCTAACTGACAACATAAAAATTATGACCTTCTTACTTTGATGGTGATGCGAATTTTACATCAGACATTATTAACTTAAGTTGACATTTGATGATGCGATATGCTAAATTCGTGCATAATAATAGCTTCAAAGGGTTTACTAAATATCTACCCAATATTTAGTAAACATTTTGCAGTTGAAAATTGCCAAAAATCGCTAAAAATCGAGGAAAAGGTGAATTTTTAGAATTTTTTAGTCTACTAAACTTGAAAATCAGATGAACTTTTCTATCTCGTTTTACACTTATGTACAGAATTTCATGTACAAAATTCTGGATCGATCGAACAGTGTGTATCTACTACAGTAATTAATGTAAAAGGTTTTGTTTTGGAGTGGTACAATCCGGATTCATCACATCTTTTGGCTTTTATTTATAGGCATGCTACCTCCAATAAAGTATTTTAGTTTTAAATTTTAATAAATTCATAATAAATTTCATACAAAGCAAAATATTTTATGTCATTCCAATATTTTTTCTCTTACTGCACCATCAAGTAGTTTCAATACCATTAAATGCGTATATAGATTTTTAAAAGAAAATATTGGTTTTATAAATGATAAAAATTATCTCTCTTTAAAAAATAAAAATGCGTAACTTTAATATAAAACTCTTTCAATTGATCAACAGAATTCCTTATATTTTTGAATAAAAGCTATATATAATGACAGGTTCTTTTGATTATAAGCCTATAGAGAAATCGAGCCTTTAGGGACAGAAAATACTTCTACAAACGCAGAGAGTACTATTTATTAAAGTAAGCTATCGTAGATATTAAAAGTAATATAATAAATTCTTCTAATACTCAAGTGAAATATTGAACGTGAACCTTCAGAAAGCGTCTTCACTAGTTTATTTTTTCGTATTAGATATCGCAATACATATTCACATTTTCTGCTGATAATATGCGTTTCACTTCAACTTAAGTTTATTGTTTTTCCTATCTTTATTTAAAAGAGAAAAAAAAAACGGATTTATTTTGCATTGTTACGCAAAAATTTAAAGACAGAAAAAATAGTTTTTTTCCATCTTTAGACTGCAATGAATTAAAATAATATGCTTTAATTTTTTTATAGTACAAATATTTCTAATATGTAAAAATGTCTAAAATGTTCGTCTTGTTTGTTTTATTTATATAATCACCAAAAGCATTATTCCGTAATTTCTTATTTTCCATTATTTTAGTATAAAAAAATCTTTTTTTGATTTCCTTGTACATAGTATAATGGAAATATGTGATTGCGAAAAATGTCGGTAGCCAGATTTTGACGAACAAACCGATTTTGACTACCTCTAAATTTACTTTTAAGAATTTTTGCGATGCATCCCATTGTACGCATGTATACATGTTCATATAAATGCATCTACAACAAACACATTTGGACCGACCGCAATTTTCATTGATGTATGTACAGATGCGGGAAAAAAAGGCCCACTTGTACTTTTTTAGGCCGTCGTTCGTTGTACAGCCAAGTTACAGATACCAATCGTTTACGATTGAAGTACACTTTAATTTGAAATTCATAAAAATTGCATAAGGGGCCATCTACATATTAAAATTCCCATCAACTTTTTTTTTCTCAATAGCAACTCCTAGATTCCACTTCATATTTCAAAAATTTAGCTCATTTTAACTCCCGATACCAATTTTCAATAAATTTGGCCAGAAAATGAGTGAGTTATGAGCACCCAAAATCCCCCTCCCCCTATGTTAAAATATTTTTTCATATTTTAATCCATATCTCATATAATATTCATAATATTCATATACTCGTAATAAAAAGCTGAAATTTATTCGTACTATTAGAACTAAACTACCCAAACATAATTCACTATTATTATGATGTTTTAATAAAATATTAATATGAATTATGAATTATTAAATTAATATTCAAAAAATATTATGAATAGCGACCTAGCCAAATTTCGATGGAAATAGATGCAGAAAGTAATATTACATGGCTTTGCAAAATTTCAATTTTTTACGTTCAGTAGTTTAATTTATATTAAATAAAATGTGTTATTTTCATGAGTTAAGTGACCATATATAAATTTATGAAGTAACAATTTTTTTAAAACTGCTTAAAATAAGCGTAAATTAGGTTTCTTTTGTGCAAAAACACAGTAAAAGATAGCAGTATTAAAAAAATAAAATTTTGAAGCAATTAAATTAGAGTTTGTGCAGTTTGATGGTGATTCTATAAAGCGTCTATTGTTGCGTCCGCTACCATATCCCCCAAGTAAAATATTTTCCAGGTATAGAATTAGATGAAGTAGATGTATATGTCATCTAATGCAGCATCCTATTTCTGGAAAACTGACATCCTCAACATTCCAGGCATAAATTTGACCTTTTTACTTCCCGAACATGTATATGTAAGGAAAGTATTGTAATCATGAAAAAATTCGTCTTCGAGATTTTGGTGTATTTGCACGTTTTGATGCCTTCTGAATTCATTTATGCTATTTTTACGAGATGTATGTGTGTGTGTGTGTGTGTGTGTGTGTGTGTTTCTGCATGTGAGTGAAGACGATAACTCCTAAACGGGGCAGCCGAATGAGCTCAAACTGGGTATACAAATCACTCGCAACACCGGTATTGATTTTGGTGTGTATAGGACTTATAGTTTTTCTACAGGGCTACGACAAAGATTTCTTTTACATTATGGCCTATGGGGAAAAGTCTTGAAAGTGCGCTAGCGTTTAAACGGTACATTCGATTGAGCTCAAATTGGGTATATATGTTATAAACCATCATCGTAAAACCGGTATTGATTTTGATGTGTATACGACTAATAGTTTTTCTACAGGGCTACGACAAAGATTTCTTTTACATTATGGCATATGGGGAGAAATTCTTGAAAAAGAGTTTAAACGGAGCATTCGATTGAGCTTCAATTTGGCATATATGATTGAATTAATTATTCATCGATTAAAATTTATTTAAATGCTTGAAAATGATCTTAATCGTAAGTGTTCGGAAAGTGATTTTTAATATTGGAAACATTAGGTCTTTGGACTTCCCCATATTTTATTAAATATTCAAAAAACTTTCAAAATCACGTTTTTTTATCTAAATTTTCATCTGACAATAAATTAAAATAGCTCCAAAAGTTAAGAATATTGCACATAGCAGACGATAATATTAAATGAAGAAAGTGAAATAACAAACACTTGGATAATATTGGCTCAGCAAAAAAGTATTTGCGTTTTTTTACATGAAATTCAAACAAATAAAATTTCAATCATGAAACCATTATACTAGTTCAACGGTAGCTGAGTAACATTCATGCTTGCAGTCAGAAGAGCAGAGAACAGCCTCTCACTCCTGCCAACTTTGCACCTGTCTAAGAGAACCATTAAGAAGAATACTCAATAACAATTTCAAAATTAGAAAGATTTTCAAAATCGTGAGCAATCGTTTTGAATCTTCCCTTTAAACATGTGTACAAACCAAAGAAGTTATGAACTCACGGGTCATTTGGACCTCTGACTAAACATTCTACTTTCTACCCTTGATATTCTCAGTACAAAAAACTTACAATATTTTCCTTGAAAATAATATTTATTTCGTTTATCTCTCTCGAGTGAAATGAATGAAAGATGAAAAGTTCGGAACCTACAAATAGCGCTTTTCAGTTTGCAGAAAGTCCCTTAAAAACGCGCAAAAAAATAATTCGCAATATCTCCGGAAATTATCGTAGAAAATTAGTGAAAATTAATATTTAGGGTAATTTGAAGGTTTTCTTTCGTTTAAGAAAGGCAAAATACGGTGTTGCCATTGAGAAAAACGAAGTTGATGCAGAATTAAATATGAAGACGGCCCCTTATTCGAATTAAATTAATAGTAAATTAAAGTATGCGTTATTTGCAAACGAATGGTATATTACTTTGCTGTACGACGAACGACGGCGAAATAAAGAGCAAGTGGGCCTGTTTTATCCGCAGCTGTACATTTGTATGTAACTCGCAAATCTCAAAACATTATATAGTGAAAAAACATTATATTTATGATTGTTGTAACATCTAGTTGTGCACCTCCCCTTTCGGTGATATATGTGGTTAAGGTTTACAAAATGAATCTCTTCATCGAAAATAGTGTCTTCATCACTTTTAGTTCTTCTGCTGGAACACTCAAAAATATTTCAGCATATTACAGTCAATGGCAGTTTTAGAGACATTCATCCATTTTAAGCCATCTCGCCATTTGTCATCGACCTTGGTGAGTTTCGTCGAAATATCTCCAAATTTGGCGCAGAAACTAAATTCGTATTTCGCATAACTATAGAACTTTTAACCGTAGAATGTTGAATTTTTTTTTTTAACTTAGCACCCGGGTGATTGTAAGTATGGATACACTGGCTGTCAACGGATGAAAATCACGAAAATCGAAAATTTAACAAACGCCATTTGACAAGTTATCTACCATATAGCCAAGTGATTGGATTCAATACCTGTTTTAATGTTGTACAATACAAGCAAACGGAAGACATTACTTATAAGAAGTGTAACAGGCCGCTAACTGTGCATCTCTTTTTTTGGTTAGAAATGAATTTTTGAGCCTAAAAGCCTTAGCATGCACACTTGCATTCATGCCACCCAGGTGTAGTAGCCTCGTGTCGGAGTTCGAATCTCGGATTGGACTTGGGTGTTAACTTATTCACATTCATAAGGTGTAACCCGCATAATGAAACTGACTGCCAATAATTTGGGAATTAGTTGTGGATAAGCAAGCTTGATAAGCAAGTTTTTTTCGGCCGACTTTGTGAAGACAGTGATTGCTTAGGGTTGGGAAATTAAACATAATTTGGAGATGACGCCTTATATCTTTAAGATGTTAAAAATAAATACTTACATACATCTATTATATAAATGTGAAAGTTTGTTTGTTTGATTGTTTGAATGAGAACTCCTTCCACACCGTTCGACCGATCGCCTTGAAATTTTGCACATACACGTAAAACGACATAGAATAGTTCACAATCAACTTTAAAATTCTAAAAACTCCATCGTTCAACGATTTCTTTAGATTTTTTGATAATTTTCACATTCAGAAAGCTTTCCCAATTTCTGATTGTCTAAAGTAGTGATCATATGATACACCATCTATATGCTGGTGATAGACATTACTTGTAATCAAAATGGTACATCATAAAAGGGATGACGTCATTTTGATGTCATGAGTTTAAAAATGCATTAGAAATTTTAATATTGTGTAAAAAAAAATAATGTGACATACAATGTATACTGATGACAAACGTTACATACCATCTATATGCTGGCGATTGACTTAACTGAAAACAAAGTGGCATACCATAAATGAAATGAGGTCGTTTTAATGTCATGAGTTTAAAAATGCATTAGAAATCCCAATTAGGTTACCAAACTTTGACAAAATATTACACCTCGAGAGAAATAATAAACTCTTAGATTATAATATTCTGTAGAAAAATAAAATACCGTGAGTTTTCTTTCACTAATTTATGTTAGACATCGCAAGTGAGAATGAAGCCATTTTTGCGTCATGAATTTAAAAAGGAGTTAGAAATCTAATTAGGTTAAAAGGCTTTGAAGTAAAAATTTATCATTATAAAAATTCAAAAATATTTTGTTCAATGTATGAGCTACCGACACTTGGCAAATTTTTGAACACTATGATTTTTCGGCAAACATAATAACGAAAGGAAACTTGCATTTTTATTTTCCGAACCATGTAAGGAAAGTATTGTAGTTATGAAAAATTCGACTTCGAGATTTTGGTGTATTTACACGTTTTGAAGTCTTCTGAATTCATTTATGCTATTTTTAAGAGATGTATGTATGTGTGTTTATGTGTATGTGAGTTAACACGATAGCTCCTAAACGGAGAATTCCATTGAGTCAAATTGAGTACATATGTTATAAACCCCGCCGCTATACCGGTATTGATTTTGGCAGGGGCTTAGCCAAGGGGGAGGGGTTAGGGGGTCATAAACCCCCCCCCATGAGGAATTTTTTGCCATACAAAATGTATTTTGTTCACTACATTATCACACACACGTATACATATATGAGTGTATGAAAATGAAATGAAATGATGCCCCCAATGAAAAATTTCTGGCTACGCCCCTGGATTTTGGTGTATACAGGACTTATAGTTTTTCTACAGGGCTACGACAAAAATTTCTTTTACATTATGGCATATGGGGGGAAATTCTTGAAAGTGCGCTAGCGTTTAAACGGTACATTCGATTGAGCTCAAATTGAAAAAGCTTAGAATTTTTGCTGAATTATTCATCGATTAAAATTTATTTAAATGCTTGTTGATAGGGCTGAGACAAAAATCGATAAATGCCGACATATCGTTTTTATTTCAACATCAGATATCCGATATTCCTATTTCATTTCAGTGAAATCTCGAATTCGATAAACGTCAAAAATACAGGCCGGCGATAAAAAAATCCCAAGATCAATACCAGCTTGTGATGCTTTTGCTACTGCTTTCTCTCCGTTGATGACGATACCGGATTACGGCAAAAACAGCTCCATGGCTTATTAGCCTAATTACCATAGTTAATTAACGTATATTTCGGAAACTATCCATCGGAGCGCGTTTTTATTGATTCTCGACCCCCCCCCCTAGGCTTAATACCCCCATCGATACTTAAAATTTCGAATGCTTTGACAGCAACCTTAAACTTTTAATCTTACAGGCCCAGGGGGTCATAAGAAGCTCCCCTGCATTTTCAATTTGGGCATTTTAAACGCTTGCCTCCTTCGGCGGCATCTCGAAAGCCTGGAAACCGTCCCAGAGCCAATTTCTACATGTTTTCAGTCCTTTTAAGCCTCAATCATGGTTAATTAGTCCAATTACCACAATTAATTAACGTATATCCCGGAAACTATCCATCGGAGCGCGTTTTTATTGATTCTCGACCCCCATCGATGCATAAAATTTCGAATGCTTTGACACCAAACTTAATCTTTTAATCTTACAGGCCGAGGGGGGGGGGTCATACGAAGCTCCCCGGTATTTTCATTTCGGGCAGTTTAAACACTAGCTTGAACCGCCTTCCGACGGCATCTCCAAAGCCTGCAAACCGTCCCAGAGCAAATTTCCACATCTTGACATAGGGCTGGGCCAAAAATTAATATTTACCGAACTATTTGATTTATTCCAGCATAATAAATTTGATCGTCCCATTTTCATTTCAGTGAAATCTGGAAAACAGTAAAGTTCCAAAAATAACGGCCGATAAAAAAATACCGAAACCGAATTCTGTCATTTTTCCAGCAGTGATCAACACTACAAAAAACTAACACGTCAATCAAGCATTCCCGAGTCCGCTTACAATACCGAATAAAGAACTTTGTGGGATTCGTATGGAGCCTGCAAATCCATAGCTGTCGTTCGGCATATTTCATACCATTGGAAACAGTTGACTTTTTGTTCTTGTTTACGGCGAGTTCAGATTTTGATGACGGTATTTGTATTTATACAGTTTTTTTTTTTAAACTGAAACTTTTCAAACTATGTTTATATTAATCTGCCATTAAATGATATGATCTGAGATATATGAAGGGTCCAGGGGTAAAACCACTTTACAGCTTTTTCTTTTCGAGAATGAGACAGTTATGCCATCTTCTAGCTTTAAATGAGCACTATCCCCACTTGAATTATTTTTGGGGTAGAAACACTATCAAGAAAAAGAAACAAGCTATGGTATAATGGGGAAAACCACTTTACTGCGGGCCCTCGAAGTCGTTTTTCTCAGAAGCAAAATTTTATTGTAAAGTCGTTGTACACCCTTCATATATTAATTTTAATTAAATAAAGTACCAACAATTACTCAATAAAATCTATTTTAATTAATTTTTGAATATAGCAAGTGGTCTTACGGTTTGTTTATTTGATTGCTTACATTTCAAAAATACTAAAATTAAGTGTGAAAAATATCGATATATCGTGATATCGCAATATAAGATGGTATCGATATCGATATTTCAAATTCCAATATCGTCCAGCCCTACTTGTTAATGATCTTAATCGTAAGTGTTCGGAAAGTCGAGTGGAGTCACTCCAGATTTTTTAAAATAGTGCAAAATTCAAAAGTCGTCACAAGGGGGAAAATACTTATTAACATATAATATATAGTATTCGCTATTGGTCTGACGACGGCCGCCGTATGTATTCCCAAAAGCAGCGCAAAATGTTACCAAGTTTTGACGACTTTTGGCGGTGTATATAATATATCCTACCAATATTATAAATGTCAATGTTTGTATGTATGTTAATTACTTTTAAACGGTGAGACCGATTTGGATGAAATTTGGAATAAAGACAGTTAAAGTCCTAGATTAACGTATAGGCTACTTTTTATCGCGCGCAGAAAAACACTGTTCCTATAATATAAAAAATACTATCTTTTACCCCCCCCCCCAAAAAAAAAAGAATACAATTGAGTTTTTATTTTACAGAATAGTCTTTCAGATAGCGCAAACTTATAAAATACACAGTTTTTAATAAATAAATTCATTTTATCGTCTCCTATGCCTGTATAAAGAATACACCTAAATAAGTTTTTCCCTCTGACTTGGATTTATAAGCGGACTTCGAGTCAAGCACACAAAGCCGAAATGCATGTTACACAAAGAAACAAATAAAAAATACATTTTTGAAACTTTCATTCAGTTCGAATTGTGTATTTTCCGCGCATCTTTTCCCCATCCTATTTCTATTGTATTACATCCAGAAAAAAGATGTTAGAAATATCAATTTTAATTTTGTTTAATCACACTCATGAATAATGATACACTTTCCAACTTAATGGAATAAGGAAAGAAAATAGGAAAGTGGCATGGATTACGATACGCTTTTAATATAATGTACTTTAATGCGTATTTAAATTCTTTAAGTCTTTCGATTTTCTTATTTTTTTTAATCTTTCCGTTTTTTGATAACGGCCAATATATCTAGAAGCTTTTCAAAATTAATATAGGACGAAAATAATTTGTACTTTTTGTAGGTTTTTATCATCAAAACATCTTCTTTTTGTAACCAGGGTCCGCCCAACATGGTAAGCATCGAATCGGGGCGCCAACTTGTAATGGGCTTCATTGCGAACTCAAAAATTAAGTAGAGCATAAAAGGGGCGTCTTTTTTACGACAGCAGGGGGCGGCACTTTCCCGAGGACCTCCCCTGTTTGTAACCATCTTAATTTTAAATTCCATTCAGAATCTAAGAGATTTCAGTGCCAAGGAAGCCATTGAGAAACAAGATTCTGTCCGAACACGATTTATTAAGATGGCAAGCCAACTGGTCGCCGGAGGCGGCTGAAGATAGATAAAGCTGTGCTGCAAGAGAGAGTTTGTCGTAAGTTTCAATATTACATCGTTTGAAAACTACTGTGCGAAATAACCAGACTTCCGGGCCAGAACGTTACCTCATAAATTAAAAATTGCGTGAAATGATTCAACTCTGCAGCGCACTTTAACTCGATTTAATCCGTGCTTTTCGCAATTTGAGCGATTCTAAATAGCTGGTCGAAATTACATAGTTAAATTTTTTTTTCACGAGACTGAACTATGGAAGATTTAAATATTTAGATTGGAAACTGGTTGGATATTTTCCCACCACGGCGAGATGAAATATTTTTCAGTGCTACGCTATCTGACAACAATTATGCTTAAATATATATGGAGATATTTTTAATGGGAACCATTGTAAAAAATGTTTAGCATTTGTGCGAATGCATAAATTGCAAAGAATCACCAAAGAGTAGAAAACCACCCATTGGTTTTAAATATCTAAGCTGTTTCTTTAAATTTAGCATTGAAGAGAAAGAAACGAAGATAGATACTATTAATATAAATAATAGGTAGTCTTAGTAGGTTTCGTAGGTTGTATTTGCACAGTATACTAATAAATGTTTAGTGAAATTAAAAGTGTTCTATTCATCATTTTTCAACGGTTGTCTTACAAATAACTTAACTACAATTCTACGTTGACTTAATATATCCCGCGATAGTTTCAACAGAAAAGACTACTTGAACTTTTTTTTTGAGATTTTGTTACGATCACATTTTAGAAAAATATTCATTTCCTACTGTGCGTAGAACGGGCATGCAGCTAGTTCATATATAAACATGAAAATGCATCGTTAGCTTTCAATGAATTTCATTATATGAAACATACAATATATATATATATAATATAATGGTAGACGAACGTCGTAATGCTTTTTCGTAGTCGGGCGGTGTTGGGTAGAAAGACGGCATAGTTTCATTTCATCTTCGGCAATTCAGCACCGGGGTCTAGCTGTCGGAGGGCCACCGAGCGCAGATGCAGGACGGTTTACTCGGGCTGGGGCGTGTTGTATGGAAAAACACTCCGAGATTACGATGACATATTTTTATTTGGTTTCACATAGTTTTACATGGCAGGTGAAGTCAGGAAGAATCTATGATCCGAGCTGCGTTTCAACTTATATAAACTGGGATCACGTGTACTGTACAGTATCGCATGTGCCAAAAGAGATGCATTTATTGGTTGTTAAACTGCCCGGGCCTGCTAACCTAATGAAATTCTTTAGAGGTATGACGACTGCAGACCGTGGGAAACAGGGGAGATATATTACTTGCGTTTGAATTAAATTTAGATCCTGATACAAAGCCTTTGTTAAAAACGAAAGTTACTACGCCCTGAAGAATTTTGAAACAAGCATATATATATATATATATATTATATATATATTAGAGATCCGTAACGTATTAGAGATCCGATATCCGTAAACTCCAACTATTTAAACATTTTGAAATATTTCACAAATATGCCTGGCTATTTTATTATGATATATAATCACAAGGAACGTCTAAAAATCTTAATTTAAATTTTTAAACAAAAAAAAGTAAAATTTAAAATTCAATTTTGTATAACTTCATTATTGAGATCTGTTTTAGAACAAATAAAAATAAACTATATGATTGAACAATGTTTTTCATGCAGATAACTTAAGTCGCGATTCAAAAATACATTTTTCCTGTAATTTTCGAAATAGGGAAAAAAAAAGAAAATGCAGAATTTTGAATTTTCACATTTCTGTATAACTGATACTAGGAAAATTCTATGTGTTATAAAATATGAAAAAATATCAAAAAGTAATTTTAAAATAAACAAATTAATATATGAAACATTATCCCACAAATAACCTATTATGAAAATTAGAATAACAATTCGATGCGATAACTCTATAATATATAAATTTAATAAAATAGTAGTAACAGCGTTCTCTTTTAATCCAATCCTATACGTTCGTCATACAACCATTCGTACAAATCAGACATGTGGCTAGAGTAAAACTGTTTACAGAAAGAGAAAATATTAATAAAAATAATGACTATACTAATAATTATTAGAAAAATCTGATTGTGATGGCATGCAGATCACGGCAAAATCTTAAATTTCCGTAAAAACTGCAATAGCAGTTACTGGTTTTTCCCTTAACTTGTAAAAAATTGAATCAATAATGCGATCAGAAGAACAAAATATACACTTAACCTTTTATTATTTGAGAGAGAGATAACCTTCTAAGTATCCGTAACTGCTAAAATTGAGTATAAATAGATCTACTTTTTTCCATGAAACATTTTTTTAAATATTTGCAATTCATATTACATCTGTAGTTAAAAGAATGTAATTATTGAATTTCTGAGGAATGCCGAAACACAAAATGCCTTTTTTTTTTTTTTTTTTCGGAATCTCCGCAAGCGCTCATGCCTCGAAATACTTTCAAATTTTAATTGGGGCTGCCGAAAGTATTTTCCAGAATACTCTTCACAACTAATGTTTCTTTTCTAAATCTAGTTTAAATAAGATGCGCCAAAAATGTGTTTCCATTACTGATATCAAAAGTTAAAAATATACAATTCTCTCAAATATTTCCATTACATTCTTGAACAGAAATTCAAATACTATTTCATTAATATTTTTCAGTCTCGGGCAGTCTAATTCAATTGAAAGTACAGAAACCTTTCACTAATTTAGAAGGTTCATAATTACTTTCAAAAGAGAGGGGAAGAAAAAATAAAAATATGTTTTCTAAACAGCAGGTTAAACAGAAACCAATGAATACATACAAATTTCTCTGGAGCACGGATTTTATTTAGTAAATAATGAATGGAAATACGATCGAGACAAAACAAAAAATGCAAGGCGACTTTACATTCCACAAAAATATGGTTACTAATTCCTTTTCAATTATTCTTAAAAAGTTAAAAAAAAATAAATAAAACAAAGTAAGTATTTGGATATTCTTCGCTGTAAATGATAATTAGTGTGGTTCTAAATTATTCTTTTCCTTAAAGTTTAAAGAACAATTTTAGTTTAACTAGAATTAATTATTGGAAGGTGTGTTTGCAATTAAATAAAGTTTTAAAAACATTTTTTCGATGTTTATGCTCTAGTTAAAATTAAAATTTAAAGCTTGCAATAAGTGGATTAAACGAAATTTTATTTGCGTGAAATTGTTTATTGCCTATAAACGTTGAATAAGTATAGCATACACAAAAAGCGTAATTATAACATTTCATATTCTGCAATAAAACGGAAAGATTACACATGCTAAACTGCCTCGTTTCGCAAACAAAGCAATGGTCAATACGCATGATGCTCAAATATAGGGCATTTTTATTACAAAATTAATACTAAATATATGCGCAGTTACCATTTGCATAGTACTTTGAACAACGTTTGCGTTTATTATAAATATATATATATATATATGAAGGGTCCACGGGAAGAACGATGAGAGTCCAATACAGCTGATTTTCCAAAAAATCGAAAGCGCACGGGACCTTTCCACGTTCTTCCCCAGTAAACTGTATCTTTGGACTATTTTTTAAGTGTATTCTCATCGTTCTTTCCCCATATTCCCCTTATGGGTTCGGATATAATTAGTGCCACTAATGAACAACAGAATGCAGTAGAAACCTCAACAAACATTGACGAAAAGTGGTCTCTCATCGTTCTTCCCGTGGACCCTTCATATATATATATACTAGCTGAAGTACCCGTCCTTGACGGTTAGTGAGTGCAAATTTCCAAAAAGCAAGAACTTCAGTCAGCATTGTAGGAGTACACAGAATGGATGTAGTATGTTGCCAAAGTAAAGAAAGCGAATTTATAATTTTTATGTATTGTTAAAATATTACAGGTTAGAGAGTAATTAAGTAATATCATTTCATTCGCTTTAGTCGTAACTATGTGACGCGCGAACGAATATTTACGCATATTGAAATAATTTTGCAAAATCTCAAAATCTAATCAATATTTTTGAAAAATTGGAAGCCTAGAATTTAAGTTGAGTGACAACCTATCCTGTCACCCAATTTCGTTTCATTCCCTGCAGTCTTTATTTCGTGATACTGGAACAAAATTTCAGCATTTTAAAACGATTTTCACAAAATCTCAAAATGTAGTCAAAATATTTTTAAAATTCAACGCCTATAAATTAAGATTAGCAACTACCTATCCTATCACTAAATTTCGTATCATTCGTATTAGTCGTTATTACGTGATGTTTGAAGAAATAGAAACGTATTTTGAGAGAATTTTCACAAAATCTCAAAATCTAATAAAAATGTTTAAAAAATTGGACACCTATAGTTTTTGTTGAGCAGCCATCTATCATGTGACCAAATTTCATATCATTCGCTTTAGTCGTTATTACGTAATGCGTGAACAAAGATTCACTCTTTTAAACGATTTTCGCAAAATCTCGAAATCTGATCGATTTTTTTAAATTAGATGCTTATAGTTTAAGGTGAGTAACCACCTATCATTTCACCAAATATTATTTTTTCACCTTTGCAGTTATTACGTGATGCTGCGAACACAAATTTACGCAGTTTGAAAGGATTTTCGCAAAATCTCAAAATCCAATGAAGATTTTTTAAAATTCGACGCCTATGTTTTAAGTTGAGTGACCACCTATCATGACACCCAATTTCATATCATTCGCTTCAGTCGTTTTTACGTGATGCTTGAACACAAATTTACGCAGTTTGAAAGGATTTTCGCAAAATCTCAAAATCCAATGAAGATTTTTTAAAATTCGACGCCTATGTTTTAAGTTGAGTGACCACCTATCATGACACCCAATTTCATATCATTCGCTTCAGTCGTTTTTACGTGATGCTTGAACACAAATTTACGCAGTTTGAAAGGATTTTCGCAAAATCTCAAAATCCAATGAAGATTTCTTTAAAATTCGACGCCTATGTTTTAAGTTGAGTGACCACCTATCATGACACCCAATTTCATATCATTCGCTTCAGTCGTTTTTACGTGATGCTTGAACACAAATTTACGCAGTGTGAAAGGATTTTCGCAAAATCTCAAAATCCAACCAAGATTTTTTTTTAATTCGACACCTATGTTTTAAGTTGAGTGACCACCTATAATGATACCCAAATTCATTTCAACCGCTTCCGTCGTTTTTACGTGATGCTTAAACAAAAAAAAGCGTCACGGACAGAATGACAGACAGACAAACTTTTTTTTGAGGGTCGCATCGGATTCCTGCGTGCTTGAAACGGATAGAAATTGCAAAATTTTTGAATTCCAAGAAATGTACAGACAAAAGTCTAATTTTATTTATATAGACTAGCTGAAGTACCCGTCCTTGACGGGTTAGGGAATGCAAATTTCCAAAAAGCAAGAAATTTTGTCAGCATTGTAGGAGTACACAGAGTGGATGTAGTATGTTGCCAAAGTAAAGAAAGCGAATTTATAATTTTTATGTATTGTTAAAATATTACAGGTTAGAGAGTAATTAAGTAATATCATTTCATTCGCTTTAGTCGTAACTATGTGACGCGCGAACGAATATTTACGCATATTGAAATAATTTTGCAAAATCTCAAAATCTAATCAATATTTTTGAAAAATTGGAAGCCTAGAATTTAAGTTGAGTGACAACCTATCCTGTCACCCAATTTCGTTTCATTCCCTGCAGTCTTTATTTCGTGATACTGGAACAAAATTTCATCATTTTAAGACGATTTTCACAAAATCTCAAAATGTAGTCAAAATATTTTTAAAATGTGTTTTATGTTTGTTGACTGTTTTATGTTTGTTGACTTTTCTTAGTTTGTTTTCACAATAGTTCAACGATTTTCACAAAATCTCAAAATGTAGTCTAAAAATTTTTAAAATGTGTTTTATGTTTGTTGACTGTTTTATGTTTGTTGACTTTTCTTAGTTTGTTTTCTTTTACATTATATTACTAGCTGAAGTACCCGTCCTCGACGGTTAGTGAATGCAAATTTCCAAAAAAGCAAGATCTTTCGTCAGCATTGTATGAGTACACAGAATGGATGTAGTATGTTGCCAAAGTAAAGAAAGCGAAGTTATAATTTTTATGTATTGTTAAAATATTACAGGTTAGAGAGTAACTAAGTAATATCATTTCATTCGCATTAGTCGCAATTATGTGATGCGCGAACGAATATTGACGCATATTGAAATAATTTTCGCAAAATCTAAAAATTCAATCAACATTTTTGAAAAATTGGAAGCCTAGAATTTAAGTTGAGTGACAACCTATCCTGTCACCCAATTTCGTTTCATTCCCTGCAGTCTTTATTTCGTGATGCTGGAACAAAATTTCATCATTTTAAAACGATTTTCACAAAATCTCAAAATGTAGTCAAAATATTTTTAAAATTCAACGCCTATAAATTAAGATTAGCAACTACCTATCCTATCACTAAATTTCGTATCATTCGTATTAGTCGTTATTACGTGATGTTTGAAGAAATAGAAACGTATTTTGAGAGAATTTTCACAAAATCTCAAAATCTAATAAAAATGTTTAAAAAATTGGACACCTATAGTTTTTGTTGAGCAGCCATCTATCATGTGACCAAATTTCATATCATTCGCTTTAGTCGTTATTACGTAATGCGTGAACAAAGATTCACTCTTTTAAACGATTTTCGCAAAATCTCGAAATTTGATCGATTTTTTTAAATTAGATGCTTATAGTTTAAGGTGAGTAACCATCTATCATTTCACCAAATATTATTTTTTCACCTTTGCAGTTATTACGTGATGCTTGAAGACAAATTGACGCAGTTTGAAAGGATTTTCGCAAAATCCCAAAATCCAATGAAGATTTTTTAAAAATTCGGCGGCTATGTTTTAAGTTCTGTGACCACTCATCATGACACTCAATTTCATATCATTCGCTTCAGTCGTTTTTACGTGATGCTTGAACACAAATTTACGGAGTTTGAAAGAGTTTTCGCAAAATCCCAAAATCCAATGAAGATTTCTTTAAAATTCGACGCCTATGTTTTAAGTTGAGTGACCACCTATCATGACACCCAATTTCATATCATTCGCTTCAGTCGTTTTTACGTGATGCTTGAACACAAATTTACGCAGTTTGAAAGGATTTTCGCAAAATCTCAAAATCCAATCAAGATTTTTTTTAAATTCGACGCCTATGTTTTAAGTTGAGTGACCACCTATCATGACACCCAAATTCATTTCATCCGCTTCCGTCGTTTTTACGTGATGCTTAAACAAAAAAAAGCGTCACGGACAGAAGACAGACAGACAAACTTTTTTTTGAGGGTCGCATAGGATTCCTGCGTGCTTGAAACGGATAGAAATTGCAAAATTTTTGAATTCCAAGAAATGTACAGACAAAAGTCTAATTTTATTTATATAGACTAGCTGAAGTACCCGTCCTTGACGGGTTAGGGAATGCAAATTTCCAAAAAGCAAGAAATTTTGTCAGCATTGTAGGAGTACACAGAGTGGATGTAGTATGTTGCCAAAGTAAAGAAAGCGAATTTATAATTTTTATGTATTGTTAAAATATTACAGGTTAGAGAGTAATTAAGTAATATCATTTCATTCGCTTTAGTCGTAACTATGTGACGCGCGAACGAATATTTACGCATATTGAAATAATTTTGCAAAATCTCAAAATCTAATCAATATTTTTGAAAAATTGGAAGCCTAGAATTTAAGTTGAGTGACAACCTATCCTGTCACCCAATTTCGTTTCATTCCCTGCAGTCTTTATTTCGTGATACTGGAACAAAATTTCATCATTTTAAGACGATTTTCACAAAATCTCAAAATGTAGTCAAAATATTTTTAAAATGTGTTTTATGTTTGTTGACTGTTTTATGTTTGTTGACTTTTCTTAGTTTGTTTTCACAATAGTTCAACGATTTTCACAAAATCTCAAAATGTAGTCAAAATATTTTTAAAATGTGTTTTATGTTTGTTGACTGTTTTATGTTTGTTGACTTTTCTTAGTTTGTTTTCTTTTACATTATATTACTAGCTGAAGTACCCGTCCTCGACGGGTTAGTGAATGCAAATTTCCAAAAAAGCAAGATCTTTCGTCAGCATTGTATGAGTACACAGAATGGATGTAGTATGTTGCCAAAGTAAAGAAAGCGAAGTTATAATTTTTATGTATTGTTAAAATATTACAGGTTAGAGAGTAACTAAGTAATATCATTTCATTCGCATTAGTCGCAATTATGTGATGCGCGAACGAATATTGACGCATATTGAAATAATTTTCGCAAAATCTAAAAATTCAATCAACATTTTTGAAAAAATGGAAGCCTAGAATTTAAGTTGAGTGACAACCTATCCTGTCACCCAATTTCGTTTCATTCCCTGCAGTCTTTATTTCGTGATACTGGAACAAAATTTCATCATTTTAAGACGATTTTCACAAAATCTCAAAATGTAGTCAAAATATTTTTAAAATTCAACGCCTATAAATTAAGATTAGCAACTACCTATCCTATCACTAAATTTCGTATCATTCGTATTAGTCGTTATTACGTGATGTTTGAGGAAATAGAAACGTATTTTGAGAGAATTTTCACAAAATCTCAAAATCTAATAAAAATGTTTAAAAAATTGGACACCTATAGTTTTTGTTGAGCAGCCATCTATCATGTGACCAAATTTCATATCATTCGCTTTAGTCGTTATTACGTAATGCGTGAACAAAGATTCACTCTTTTAAACGATTTTCGCAAAATCTCGAAATTTGATCGATTTTTTTAAATTAGATGCTTATAGTTTAAGGTGAGTAACCATCTATCATTTCACCAAATATTATTTTTTCACCTTTGCAGTTATTACGTGATGCTTGAAGACAAATTGACGCAGTTTGAAAGGATTTTCGCAAAATCCCAAAATCCAATGAAGATTTTTTAAAAATTCGGCGGCTATGTTTTAAGTTCTGTGACCACTCATCATGACACTCAATTTCATATCATTCGCTTCAGTCGTTTTTACGTGATGCTTGAACACAAATTTACGCAGTACGAAAGGATTTTCGCAAAATCTCAAAATCCAATGAAGATTTCTTTAAAATTCGACGCCTATGTTTTAAGTTGAGTGACCACCTATCATGACACCCAATTTCATATCATTCGCTTCAGTCGTTTTTACGTGATGCTTGAACACAAATTTACGCAGTTTGAAAGGATTTTCGCAATATCTCAAAATCCAATGAAGATTTTTTAAAAATTCGACGCCTATGTTTTAAGTTGAGTGACCACCTATCATGACACCCAATTTCATATCATTCGCTTCAGTCGTTTTTACGTGATGCTTGAACACAAATTTACGCAGTTTGAAAGGATTTTCGCAAAATCCCAAAATCCAATGAAGATTTTTTAAAAATTCGACGCCTATGTTTTAAGTTCTGTGACCACCTATCATGACACTCAATTTCATATCATTCGCTTCAGTCGTTTTTACGTGATGCTTGAACACAAATTTACGCAGTTTGAAAGGATTTTCGCAAAATCTCAAAATCCAATGAAGATTTTTTAAAATTCGACGCCTATGTTTTAAGTTGAGTGACCACCTATCATGACACCCAATTTCATATCATTCGCTTCAGTCGTTTTTACGTGATGCTTGAACACAAATTTACGCAGTGTGAAACGATTTTCGCAAAATCTCAAAATCTAATCAAGATTTTTTATAAATTCGACGCCTATGTTTTAAGTTGAGTGACCACCTATCATGACATCCAATTTCATTCAATTCGCTTCAGTCGTTTTTACGTGATGCTTAAACAAAAAAAAGCGTCACGGACGATGCAGAATGACAGAATGACAGACAGACAAACTTTTTTTTGAGGGTCGCATCGGATTCCCGCGTGCTTGAAACGGATAGAAATCGCAAAATTTTTGAATTCCAAGAAATGTACAGACAAAAGTCTAATTTTATTTATATAGACTAGCTGAAGTACCCGTCCTTGACGGGTTAGGGAATGCAAATTTCCAAAAAGCAAGAAATTTTGTCAGCATTGTAGGAGTACACAGAGTGGATGTAGTATGTTGCCAAAGTAAAGAAAGCGAATTTATAATTTTTATGTATTGTTAAAATATTACAGGTTAGAGAGTAATTAAGTAATATCATTTCATTCGCTTTAGTCGTAACTATGTGACGCGCGAACGAATATTTACGCATATTGAAATAATTTTGCAAAATCTCAAAATCTAATCAATATTTTTGAAAAATTGGAAGCCTAGAATTTAAGTTGAGTGACAACCTATCCTGTCACCCAATTTCGTTTCATTCCCTGCAGTCTTTATTTCGTGATGCTGGAACAAAATTTCAGCATTTTAAAACGATTTTCACAAAATCTCAAAATGTAATCAAAATATTTTTAAAATTCAACGCCTATAAATTAAGATTAGCAACTACCTATCCTATCACTGAATTTCGTGTCATTCGTATTAGTCGTTATTACGTGATGTTTGAAGAAATATAAACGTATTTTGAGAGAATTTTCACAAAATCTCAAATCTAATAAAAATGTTAAAAAATTGGACACCTATAGTTTTTGTTGAGCAGCCATCTATCATGTGACCAAATTTCATATCATTCGCTTTAGTCGTTATTACGTAATGCGTGAACAAAGATTCACTCTTTTAAACGATTTTCGCAAAATCTCGAAATCTGATCGATTTTTTTAAATTAGATGCTTATAGTTTAAGGTGAGTAACCATCTATCATTTCACCAAATATCATTTTTTCACCTTTGCAGTTATTACGTGATGCTTGAAGACAAATTTACGCAGTTTGAAAGGATTTTCGCAAAATCCCAAAATCCAATGAAGATTTTTTAAAAATTCGACGGCTATGTTTTAAGTTGTGTGACCACCTCATCATGACACTCAATTTCATATCATTCGCTTCAGTCGTTTTTACGTGATGCTTGAACACAAATTTACGCAGTTTGAAAGGATTTTCGCAAAATCTCAAAATCCAATGAAGATTTCTTTAAAATTCGACGCCTATGTTTTAAGTTGAGTGACCACCTATCATGACACCCAATTTCATATCATTCGCTTCAGTCGTTTTTACGTGATGCTTGAACACAAATTTACGGAGTTTGAAAGAGTTTTCGCAAAATCCCAAAATCCAATTAAGATTTTTTAAAAATTCCACGCCTATGTTTTAAGTTGAGTGACCACCTATCATGACACCCAATTTCATATCATTCGCTTCAGTCGTTTTTACGTGATGCTTGAACACAAATTTACGCAGTTTGAAAGGATTTTCGCAAAATCCCAAAATCCAATGAAGATTTTTTAAAAATTCGACGCCTATGTTTTAAGTTCTGTGACCACCTATCATGACACTCAATTTCATATCATTCGCTTCAGTCGTTTTTACGTGATGCTTGAACACAAATTTACGCAGTTTGAAAGGATTTTCGCAAAATCTCAAAATCCAATGAAGATTTTTTTAAAATTCGACGCCTATGTTTTAAGTTGAGTGACCACCTATCATGACACCCAATTTCATATCATTCACTTCAGTCTTTTTTACGTGATGCTTGAACACAAATTTACGCAGTTTGAAACGATTTTCGCAAAATCTGAAAATCTAATCAAGATTTTTGAAAAATTCGACGCCTATGTTAAGTTGAGTGACCACCTATCATGGCACCCAATTTCATACCATTCGCTTCAGTCGTTTTGACGTGATGCTTAAACAAATAAAGCGTCACGGACAGAATGACAGAACGACAGAATGACAGACAGACAAACTTTTTTTTGAGGGTGGCATCGGATTCCCGGGTGCTTGAAACGGATAGAAATCGCAAAATTTTTGAATTCCAAGAAATGTACAGACAAAAGTCTAATTTTATTTATATAGATAACAGTGTCACTCGTATCACATGTTATAGGATTCAAAAACTTTATATTCTACCAAAATTATAATCAAATTCTTTTTATCGGGGATAATGTCAGGAAATACTTAATCACCTATATTTTCCCGATTTTTTCCCCCTGATTTGTGTAGCATTTTTTTTGTGTTTTCTTCGAAATAATTTTGTCTACTCCATTACGAATTAACATACGAATTAACACATAACTACTCCTATTACGATTTAACGTAACCATACATCTAGTGTCCTTTTCTGCGGTCGTCTGAAAAAATAAGTGCGCATAAACTTATTTTCAGTTTTATTCTTCTATTGAACTTCATTTTTCAGTTCTATAATTTTAATTTATCGATTTTGGACAGTCTGAATAATTTTAATACAGGGACATAAAAATGAGTACCTTTAAGATGTTAAAAAAAAATCCTGGGGATAAAAAAAAAAAGACTTTTCTTGTGGGGGAACAAAATACTTTAACTACGCCAACAACATCTGATTTCAAAATATATAAATCAAAAAACTCATTAGTAAAAATAATTATTTATTTTCTAATGCATGGAAACATCAAGAAAATAACTTAATAAGATTCTTTATTTTTGGTGTGTTACTGTAACAACATTGCGTCTAAATTAAAAAATAATGTAATATTAAATGCATTATTTAGTGTAAAAAAATTCATAACTGCATACAAAATCTTTCAATTAAAAAAAATATAATTTAATAATGTCAGAAAACACTGTAGTTGTCAAGGCAACTACAAAACACCAAAGTTCAAAAACGTAAACTCGGCAGGCGTTATAACCTGGTCACTACAGCAACCTTGCATCATTTTGCGTATGAAACCTAAATCAACATAGAGCTCAGTTGCATTTATGGGAGCAGACTTTCCCCCCTTTTTAAAACAGTCCAGAAAATCGAATATCTAAATAATGTTTGTTTACATTTTTCCGAACTTTTCAGAGGATTTTAAGTGCTAATATTCCGTAAACTATTAAAATGAAAGAGTAAGTGAACGCACATAAAATATTCAATTTTTAACACTTTTTCGAATGATGCAGCATTAATTTATATGATATTATTAAAAAGAAAATATAATTTTCACCTGATTCGAAATTCAATATGACCGATGAGGTCTTTTGAGAGGAAATGTACACTCCAGAAGCATTGTTTAGGCCAACGTTCATGAGAATATAATTAGTAAAACATTTCTGAAAAAATTAATAAACATGACTTTTAATTGCATTCATATTCAGGTTGAAAGAAATCTTTAACGAAAATAGCACTCCTAATATTCTTGAGGTTCTTTAGATATCATAGTCGATATCAGTTTAAAATGTTCACATTCTTGAACAGTGAGGTTTACTATGGCCAATACAATAAAATACATTCTTGAAATTGCAGCATTAAAATACCTATTAAGGACTATAAAAAGAGTTCGAAGCACATAAAAATTTGTTTTAGCATTTTCGTATGGAAGACTTCGTATTAAACATATTATTGTTTTTATTCCTTTAAGAATTAATCATGCCACTGGCTTTTACTTTCTACCAAGCATGGGATTTTACTTAAACCATTTTACAAGAAATAATTGTACCAAGCGTTTTACTATTAGGAAAAAGTTACCAGCGGTGGCGGCTCGTGACCCAATTCAGATATACAGGGTGTCCATAATTAAAGCTCCACTTTGAAATGATCAGAAAACGAAAACTACTGGAACAAATGTTATCAAACTTGGTGATTGTGTAAAGGTGGTCATGGAATTTATTGCCCGCGGAAAAAAAGTTCAAAAATTCAACAGCAGGGGCAAGGACGTTCTTAAGAGGGGGGATCTAGTGGTCCGAAACCCCCCTCCCCCCAAAAAATTTTGATTTTTGTTACTTAAATGATAATGTTATATTGTCTTTTTGAGAAAAATACTGCCTTTTTTACCGTTTGGACCCTCTCCGAAATGTTTTTCATTGGGCAGAGGGGGGGGGGTGTCAGACCCCTGGACCCTCGCCTTAAGTACGTCCTTACCCCTGGTGTTGAATTTTCGAAATTTTTTCGCGAATAATAAATTCCATGACCACCTTTACACAATTACCAAGTTTGATAACATTTGGTTCCAGTAGTTTTCCTTTTCTGATCATTTTAAAGTGGAACTTTAATCACCCTGCATATATATGAAATAAGAAACGAGCTGGGCTCACTCTTAATTTCGTTAAATTTTGTCACGTTGAAAGAAGACTGGTGGCTGATCATTTTATTGTAGTCCGGCAGCTGTTCGTTGATAATCCGCGATGGGGCATAGGACCAGATCTGATCCTCATGGCTGTGGTTGTCGAACGAAAATTAATCCACACTTCTGGTTAGTGCATATTTTTTCATTGAACAACTTTTCAAACAGATTTATATGGAAAGAGAAATCATGAGAATTTTAAAGTCATGAGAATTTTAATTTTAAAGTCATGAGAATTTTAAAATCAATATAGAATTTTAAAGGAAGCTAACAGGAAACTCGAATTTTGAGTTTTATATGATATAATAAGTGTGTGTGTGTGTTGAAAAATTAATGAATTTACTTAATTTAAAATTCTGCTCATTCTTTTTGAGCGGGGGGGGGGGTCTGACAGACAATTTTTTCAATAACTTTTCCATTGATGTCTGGACTTTCTCTCATAATATCTATGTGAACAGAGTGAGTAGCTATAGAACTTTGAAAAATTCTTCCATCGACTAAGACTGTATCCCAAGAGTTTTTTTAGCAACGTTAAGGAAATCGCAGCAAATTGTTGACAGAATTAAAGTCTTTAAATATGTTTATACTTTGAAAATACAATAATCTAAAACTATTCTTACTCAAAAAATACTTTCACTGTATTTGGCAAATCAAAAACCTGAAGAAAAAGAAAAAACCAAAAGAAATTCTCCTTGTTTTAAGCGAAGATAACAGAAAAAAAAAGTTAGCTTATAAGACTATCAGCATTCAGACTCAGTCAATGAGCATAAGGCATCTTTTTTTCTACCATGCCACTAAAACTCGTCAAATCACAAAACTGTTTACATGAAAACAATCAGGGCTAGTTCTGCCATGTGTGCTAGGTTAAACACCGCGTACAGGCGGCCAGTAAAAGGAGGCGGCCAAAATCAACTTGCTGCTTTCAATCCATCGACTAAGTATGCATCACTCAAACATTACTTCAGTTATTTTTTACATTAATACATAGTTATATGTCCCCAAATACTGATATGCATGATCTGACAGTTTAATTTGCTCATAATTAAGCTCGACAAACATACTTCATAAATAACATGATAATTGTTCTCTATGTATGATTTTCCCTTGTTATTCCAAAAAAAAGTTTATTCTCATACTATATGACTATTTTCTGTTTTGCTGTTGTTTACTGTACAAATGTCGGCCCAATAATAAATTCTCACAGGCCAACAGCTGGAACTGAAACTGGAAACAATGCTGTTTCTCCTATAGGGCCTATCGCACTGTGGCCCGAAACTCAAGATAAATTACTGCGCTTTCACATTCATTTTTGCGCTAATCACCCAAATATGGTTAACTTTCAATAAATGATTAACGGTGCCCACATTACTTTGCTTTGATCGGCACGCACTCCCAGGTATGCATTTGTGCGGCCCCAGGAATGGTTTCATTGGAAACAGATTGACGTTCGAGTGGGCGGTACAATTTGAACGGTTGATCTTTCTGAATTCGGTTTACATAAATAGATAAAAGATATGAAGGAGGCATTGGAAACCACAGTTTTATATATGTCTTCCATCCATCTAAATATATACAGGAGCATCAAGTTTATACATTTAAATCCCTTTCTTAAAGGAATGCCGCTAACAGACAACACTTACAGGAAGTGGGATTACAGTGTACGAACTTAAAAGATCCAGAGTTCCGAAATGTCTCTCATGAGTAGAGGCAGTATCTAAGAAAGAAGATCAAGTTCAGTTGTTATATTCCTCTTGTGATGGGGTTCTAAATTCTGTAGGGATTACCGGGTAAGACGTTCAGTAGCATAAGTTTCCTTCTCCTGGCTTTCCAACCCAATATACTCGGGCCTCTCAAAATTGCGAAATGGATCCTCAAACAACCACTAATGATTCACGGAATACATGGCCCACGTGAACACTTGTGTGCTAGGTGTGGTGCTACACCTAGATTCGTGGCTCTACTCGGTTATTTGTTTTCCAGGAGATGGGAGCTCACGCCACCAAATCGGTCGTTCAGAGCTTCTTGCGCTTTTCCCGGAGTTTCCCGCCACAGTCTGAATCCTCATCAGAAAGTGGAAGGGCTTCTGAATTTCGGCACCCTTCCGAGACTCCCAGCGACCGAAGAGAGAACTTTCAGATGCACGAATATAAAATACTTCTGCATGACTTTTTCCAATGAATGGTCGGGAATCTAAAGCAAATTCTGAAGAATTGGGATAATACAAAACTTAGGCTTTTCCGGTAACAAAAATCCTAATCATAAAATTTGCTCTACAATTTACATGATATGTAACTTAAAGTGGACTAAATTAACGAGATCTACTACATTGTCTTACTAATCACGTTTTAGTACCTTTTCTTTTACCTAGTAATATGCATTTCACATAATTTGCTCACATCCATTTGATACATTTGCTTTAAGAAATATTCACAATATTCGAATTAGAAAGGACAGCGTGTTTATTTTGTCAGTAGTGTGTTATGTAGCAACAAAATCATTTTTATTATCAATTTTAAGCCCAATATTTTAAAATATGGTCTATTCAATTTATCGCATTTCATAATTCAACGCACATCTTTTTCTACGCCAATTATGCTAATTAGAGATCATCCGTAAAATCATCTTCATACAAACGTCAATATTTATCACTAGAAATCCTTTGTTTGAAGCATATCGATTACCGGCTGTGCTAGCACGTCCTTCCTGTACTTGAACTACTACTATAAATAGATCACGAAAGCATTGTTGAATAAATGGAAGTAACGTCCTACATCCGGCCTTTCACTTTGATTTGATGAAAAAATATGAAGCACATTATTATTATATGTACTGTGAAAAAATAACAGAACTCAGACAATCACAATCATTTCAAATTTTACGACACATTTTAATTAAATGCGAGTTATTAAGGCACAAGTTACCTATAAACCAGACAAAGTATTACAAAGGCTGGAAAACGCATTCTTCATTTTAAAAATGAAAATGAGCTTTTATTAAAAGAAATATTTTAAGAATTTCTCTGATTTACAAGCCAAACATTGTTTTCTTTCTTTAACTACTGTATGTTTAATTAAAGTTTTCATTTGTGTAAGCTTACATGGTTAAGATCAGTGTAAGATAATAAATAATACTACTAATAATAAAATTTAACGGCATGTACTTTTCATATTTTTTTTCTGCACTGAATATGCTTTCAACGTGTCAAGGCTACTAGTGTCAAGGTATATAATTTACATTCTAAATTATATAAATATAGAGTCACTTTTCAAGAAAGTTGGACAACAGGTCTCATTTTCAGAAGATGAAATTAATTTTATAAACATTAGATGGTACAATGTTTTTAAAATTAACTGAAGAAGTCGTAAAAATATGCCACAACACACAAATATTTAAAAAATTATTTCTATAGCCCCCCCCCCCTCCCCGCCCAAGAAAAAAATGAAACCGTTACTTCATTTATTAAAATAATAGTTATATATATATATATATATTAATTATGGCTACAATCAGTTCCAGTTGTCTGTATTTGGCTAAAAATGAATTAATCTTATTGAGCATAGAGGGTTCAGAATTTTGACTAAAATTTCATCTCTTTCTGTAAGCCCAAATATAAGATATTTTTTAATTCTTCAGCTTAAAATTTGAATAAATTGTATTTAAAAATTTCTTTCTCGTAAACATCTGTCTTATGCTCTTAAAATTTCACCTTTTGGCTCAAACATCACTAGAACAATCACCAGATGTCCTCAATATTTTGGGCCATCTTGAATACTGAAAAGCAAAATATTTAAGTACCAACACTACTATGACTGTTAAATGGTGTTGAAATGAAAACAAGAACTATTTATTCTAGTAAAAACTGTGCGTTCTAGATGTAGTAAAACAAGATGTAGTTCTGTTTTTATTTGATTTTTAAAAATTAACCAGCTGTCTCAAAATGCCGAATTTAGTTACGCTACACTAAAGATATTTTTACAAACAAGATACTTTTAAATCTTTTATTGCCGTTTATTGTTAGAATTCTGTAATCACAATTTTATCATCATTATTAACATCAAGAACAGAAATGAAAGCTAGATGCTTGTTCCTGCCTAAATACACCTCTTTCCCAGACTTCCTCTGTCCCATTTTACCCTTGCCTTATACTCCAGGTCAGCCACTACTCAAGCAGTCACTATCCATTCGTTCCAGCTGGACAGTCCCTGGCCATATTAGGCATTTTCTACCCACTACACAATTGTTGCCAAAATAATAATAATTTGTTTGCAATATTAATGAAAGAGTTGTCTCTACTGTAAAATATGAATTTATTCCTAGAAGTTTTATCTTAAAAAGGAAGGGAAAAGAAGAAAAAAATAGAATCACTCCTCTCGACTAACTGAGAATTATAGAAATTATTTTTTGTAGTCCTTAAAAATTATATACGTCCCATACCTACCAAAATCAATACTGGTCGTACGAGAGTGGTTTATAATACATGTACCAAATTTCACTTCAATCAAATGCATTATTTGAGAGCTATTCTGTTCACTTACACGCACACATACATCACCGTAAACTAACTTAAAACATTTCTCAAAAACAGTAAATACAAATTCTCATAGAGAATTTTTTTCATAATGACAGTACTTTCTTTAAACGGTACATGTTCAGAAAGTAAAAATTATATACCTGTTGCTAATAACATTAATAAATCTAGGGATTGCAGATAAACTTTCAATTCCTTTCACCATTCCTTGTTTTGTCTTTTGTCTGTAAGGGAACACATCCTTCGAAATACTAGCCAAGTTCCCGTCAATTTTGGGTGCAAACATCACGATCACCATGCTCATTCAGGATCTGCTGACGTCATATAAACTATAAGTCGTGATTTTTGTTAAGCCCAGTGTGCCATGTGATCTTGATTTATATGAATACAGTTGCCCGGCGAGAGACGGGGTTCTTTTTTTATCATTGCCTTTGCTTGAAATAACGTAGTAATTGCGGTCTTGACTTCTCCCCGACTCTTCGAAGCGTCCTCCGATATCTTGATGTAATCAAATTTTGATTATGGTGTTGATTCCATGAAGAATTGAACTTCGAGTTTATATCCCTCTTAATGGGTATCTTACACTGCTTCTTATCTTCAACGTTATATATATATATACTTAATATTTATAGTATTAAGCATACTGTCTAAAAATTTTTCGTTCTGTTCCCATATTTCATTTTTTCTTAATATAGAGTCAAGTATGCTTAATACTAGTAGCATTAGTATGCGATAGTATGCTTAGATAGTATGCTTAATACTAGCAAATATTAAGCATGCTATCTAAAAATTTTTCTTTCTGTTCCCGTATTTCATTTTTTCTTCTTCTTTTATTGTGTCCTAATTTAGAATCCCCTGTTTTTCGTACATCATTTTCGTTCTTCAAAACGATAACATTCTTTTTCCTTTCACTCTTGTTTTGTATTCACTCTTCTGCTTTGCTGTAAGCTGGTTAACACCCACTTCAAAAAGTATTCGATTAATAACCAAATTTTCTTGGCTTCTTAAATAACTATAATTTTTTGAGAAAAATACGGGTAGTTATTATTATAAAAGACATTATTCATTTTTATGAAGAGCAATATTCTTAATATGAAACTGGTGTAGGAAATGTGATTTGCCCACAAATACTTTTTTCAGAGGATGTATACGTATAATCTGCTGTTATGAAAGGGAAAAACCTTTTAGTCTCTTGAAACGTACGTTAAGTTTGCATTTTGCTGTTTAAATATTCAACTAATACACGAAGTAGGTATTCACAAAATGTACAAATACGAAAAATTTATTTATAAAGAAAAACCTCTTAGAGCTACGTAAGTTATGATGCACTATTGAGCTACTGCAGATTTTTTAAACAGCCTAATTCTATTTTCCTCCCTGCACGAAATATGTTCTTAACGAAGAACACATATTCGATATTAAAATTTTAATTTAATAAATGTGTTTTCTTAGCTTGATTTTTCCTTTAATAACATTGTTACAACAATGTATATACTTTTTACATGAAAAATCGCGTTAACGAAGTTTTCTTATGCTCTAAAAATTCATTTAGCGTCCGCCGCTGAAAACAATGTTTCTCGGCCATGACTAATTGCTTGACAGCAAACCAGTGAGATTTTTGGATTCAACTTGACAAACGTAGCGGATACACACTTTAAAAAGTAATTTAAGTAAAAAGTGCTTTATTTTTACGACACACATTAATGGATTTCCGGTGGAGTAAATTTAAAACTAAAAATGCAGATTTTAATAAATAAATTTAAAAAGCGGCATAGTGAAAAATTACTTCTTCTTTTAAAGCCTTTTAAGATGTCTTAATAGAATTTGAAATAAATGAATAAAGTTTGCTCGTTTCAATTAATAATCGACTGCTTTTCAGTCAGAGAAAAGGTTAGATTACACTTTAGAACCACATACTGATGTACATTACTTACACACGATGAAATAGGTCTTTATGTTAGCATAAGATATGTACAATGTTTTTAGCAATATTTTAGCGCTTGATTTAGAAGGTAGGCTTACTTTTAAACTGAAAAGAGAGAGTTGCAATCAGCATTATACTCAATTATCCTACAGTTAATATTATCGACAATGACTCTTCTCTGTTATAATCAATTTAAAGTAGTATATTAAAAATATCAATATGGAAGTCGCACACAGATATGTATGAAAAGAAATATCTGACCCATTTAACAGATCAGGTCAAGACAATTTGTTTAGGCTAGGAATTCTAAAAACTCAAATTCTCAAAACACCTGGTAAAATGCTTGACTTGATGAATGGGACTGACAAATAGTTCCTTCAATACATGATGCTGCTCCCCTTTTTATTTAAAAAAAAAAAAAAAAAAAAAAAAAAAAAAAAAAAAAAAAAAAGCTTTTATTTTCTTAGTTTTTGTGGTTATTCGGCTAACTTTTCTTTGTTAAAAGTCTATTCACTGCAAGATTAAGCTGCTGTAATCCAGACGTTAGATTATATAAACTATTGATAACGCGTTTAATCTCCTTTTGTCTATTGTTCCCGAAAGTCACAGGTATACGTGCGGTAATGCACCCTAATTCCATGGCGTCGCAAGTCCTCTCGTCTTGCAATCAAACTATGAGGCATTTTACATATTCTGCAATATTGCGTGAAGTAATGCTTTTCGTACTAAATCGAGAATGCTCCAGAACGTTATAATGGAACTTCGTTTTCCTTATCTCATACCGCTTTCAAGATTGCAATGTTGACTTTGTCGTTTGCTTCCAAATCTCGTTGCAAGCAGTATCAATATGCAGCTTATAGCTAGTTTATATATTACCTAGACATAACATGTAACCTAATAGATGTCGTTGTTCTCAATTTAGGGTCATATTTATATGTATGTTAGATTGAGTAAATATTGAGTTTAGACAAATTATTAAAGTTCTAAATCTTTTATATCAATTGCAACATAATCAGACATATATATACAAATCGGTGAAAGTCGGGAGAGGGAGGGGCAAGAAGAGAGATATCTAAATTAGATTTTAAAAGCCCCTTTCCACTCTGTGCAACCGCATTAGTATTCTGCATTCTGCGATCATGTGATACATTGGGTGGTTAAAAAGAACGCGATTCGCAGTGACGTCAATGCGCTCTTTGGTCACACGATGGCATTTGAACCAAAGATGAGGCTTGGGCGGTAAGATGTCGCCCATAGTTGCCAAGAGAACGCGGAGGAAATTCTTGGAGAAAAGTCTGGTTTTCTGACCAGGTGTCATGAAATGAATTTGAAAATAAGAGTACATTTCTTGTGATTTGAGATGTAAGATGCTAAGTCTGAAAATGACTTTCCTTTTGCAATAAATTGCGAATGAAAACACTACACACACACACATAGATATATAAATATGTATATATATGTATGAAGTCTTTTTTTTTAATAAATAAATCAAAGTAAAAGTTATATTAAACCTAAAGCATGTGAAAGTTATTTTTCTTTAATTAATTTCATCCAACTTAATTTATAAAATTTTTTATCACATAAAATGCATCCATCATTCAGTGTGAACGGATTCTGCAGTTCGAGATCTTAAGCTTCAAATGATAATAACGGTTTCCCTGAGAAGAACGTGAAAAGATACCGGAATAAAATAATAAACTCTTGTATAATTCTTAACGCTTGCTTAATGAGAACTCTAATAAACAACTTGGCGGAACCTGTAATTAGTATTCCCGTTTTGTCTACTTTTTCGAAAGAAATGTGGTTCCATTGTTCGTTTTTCTGTGCAGTTAGAACATAAAGCCTCGAACGCTTTCAAAAGTCTATTTCATCATTTCCGTATGTGAAGTTCCTCCGAAAGAAAAGAAGTGTCTATACTTCGATGTTTTCGAATAACTCCCCCTTTTATTTTTTTGAGGGTTGATGTCTTTGTTCAGATGTTCCTTCACGGAATTTCCTGAAGATGATTGATTACGTAATAGTCTAGAGGGAAAATTAAGCTGAAGAGAAACACTTCGGCTCAGAAAAGAGTGTTTTGTAGCAAGTGTTATGACTATTGTTCTAAGCTAGAATGTTCAATCAAGAGGATGAGACAGTTGGTTATAACAGGGTGATTGGGAAACTTTTCAAAAGTCATTTTACGGTAACGAGCTAAAAACAAAAGGCACTTTTATAGCGACAAAACATAACATTGCCTCACTTTTGAAAATGTTATAGTTAATTATCCAAACTTCTAACAAAGAAGTACTTAAAAACCTTATGTTGATAAAAATTATGAAAATTGAGGCATCTTCCATTCATACTCCAATTCATATATCTTAAGTATTGCATATACATTATGCCCATTAAAGTCCCTTGTCACCCCCTTAATTTCGGAACGGCTGCTGCTTCTTTTATAAACGTGGTGTCTAAGTATAGTAAATAGGATATGCGCTACTGAATGAGACCGCTCAGAGGGCCACCTGGTGGAAAAATGCGGAGTTAGCTTTCGTATCTCGAAAACGGTATGAGATAGGAGAAAAAAGTGAATTGCAAAGTTGTAAAGCGTTATCGATTTAGTACGAAAAGACACCTCATTGACATGGATGTGAAAAACAGAACGGTTCAAAGGTGTATTTGTATTTTCGTGATTTCCTACACTATGAGTCACGAAATGTGAACAAAAGGAGAAAATACTATCTTTTGGGCTAAACACGAAGCCGCAATGTAGCACAATGGTACCGCTTGCGATTCCTAGTCCAAAAGACTCTGGTTCAAGCCCCGAGAGCTGCATCCTTGTACTGATCTGAACATCAACTCAAGCAACTTGCTCTTAATATTTGAAATTTTTGCAGTATGCAAATACGTAAGAAACGTCACTCCTGTTCACTTGAGACCACTAGTATAAAAAAGATATCTTCTTGGGTTCCTACTATGTTGAAGGTCATGGTCATGGAGCGATTTTCCAAAGCTGAATAATGTGAGATGGTTTTACCGTACGGTGAATGTGGACTCAAGGCACGATCAGCAGCAAGGTTGTACCGGGAACGTTTCCCTGCAGGCCCGCATCTTTCTTATCAAACCGCCCTATCTGTTGTAAAACGCTTAAGGAAGACAGGCTGCGTGACTGGTCGAACTCGATCTGGCAGACCAGCTAAGGTAGAACGGCAAGTTCAACCAGATGAGGTACTAGCATACGCCCTCGCATATCCGAAATGCAGTACAAGACAGATCAGTGAACACTGTGGCCTCTCAAAAAGTCAGGTTTGGAAAATCCTACAAAAATCAGGCGCTTATCTATTCCGACCAACAACTCAGCAGGTTTTACTGAACGGGAATGCCGAGCGACGCTATTCATCGTGCAACTTCGTTATTAATCAGATACAGGTCCAGCCAAGATTCTTTGCAGATGTAGTGTGGACGGACGAGGCATGCTTTTAACGGAATGGCATGTACATTTGGGAACACATTCTTACTAGGCTCTGGAAAATCCTAGATGTTTTACCGATGTTCGACATCAAGTGCGCGGCGCCGTACAGGCGCAGGGTTTTTACAAGGGAGCACTGCTGCACTGCTGCAGAACGCAATGCCCAATTTTGTGGAGAACCTGCCGGTGTTTAATCTTAGGAATGTATGGTTTGAACATGACGGAGTGCCTACTCACAAGACATCTCCCTTGAAGCAGTACCTCGTCACGGAATTCGAGAACCAAATAATTGGGTATGGCGGTTTCAGAGAATGGCCTCCGCTTTCGCCTGATCTGACTCCACTTGACTTTTTTCTGTGGAGATACCTAAAACAGCAGGTATATGCGAGCCCTTACCCAGGACCTTAAACGACGCATTACGGACGCTTGTACCAACATGTCACCCTCTATGTTCCAACGCGTGTAAGTTCAAACGAGGATCCAAATGTGCATTTGAACTGACGGTGCTAAGTTTGAACATTTTAAAAAAGGCATATAGTTATAAATAATTGTTTTCTTCTTTCTTTGATCGTTTTTTCACCTCTGCGGAGTAGGGAATCACGAAAATAAAAATGCACATTTTAACCATTCTACTTTTCGCATCCATATTAATGAGGTATATTTTCGCATTAAATCAATGACGCCCTACAACTTTGTAATTCACTTTTTTCCCCTATCTCGTACCGTTTGTGAGATACGAAAGCTAACTCCGCAGTTTTCCCCAAGGTGGCGCTCTGCGCGGTCTCATTCAGTAGCGCATATCCAATTTGCTATACCTAGACACCACGTTCATAAAAATAACAGCACCCGTTCCGAAATAAGAGGGTGACAAGGGACTTTAGTGGGAATACTGCATGTTTTAGTTTTACCTATTTTGAGCCTAATTTTACGGAGAACCAATAATACGAATATTTCTCTTTAAATATTTTCCTTTAATATTGAAAATCTATATTTGATTGTAACTCAATAAACTTATGTTTACCAATGGAATACGGCACTGCAAAGCGTATTCGAGCTTAACGCAAAATCCTTTTGAGATCAAGACCGTGCGGAAGAGCAAAATTATGGATATCTGCGATTATCTTTTGTTGGACACTCCCAAGTCGTAAAAAGTAGTTCAACTAGCATTCAAAAGGATCCCTCGCTGCTGCTGTCGCGCGTATTATCAGCATCTGTGCACCGGCTTTGTAAGTTTAGGTTCAATATGTTTTGAAACTTAACCTCTTCAAAAAATATGATTCTATTTACTTACAGTGTGAACCACCACCGTAGAAAGAAATAATTCTTCTATAACTTCTCGCACGTTTTTGTGAATTTTTACAGCTTGATAAACTCCACACATGTTCTTGGTACGTCAAGCGTTTCAAATAAGATAAAAATAATATTCAAGGACTATGCAATGCCTATTCATACGATATATAGCACCGGTTTTCCCTTTAGCTTAGCATTTGAAAACTAGGAATTTATTATCAGAAAAAGAAGCTCTGTGGGATTTTCAAAACAATATTTCCAATAATCCTTTCTCTTTAATTATAACCCTCTTTGACTTCCACTTGTTAAGTTGTTATGAATGAGGCAAATATTCATGTTGCAGAATTTTTACTTTCCAAAATTATATTTGGAATAAGTACATTAACTTTCGTCATAATTATAGCCAGTGTGTGACGAAAATCATCACATATTTTGTTTGCATTAAATACTTTAATTATTTAGATGCAAAATTAAAAAGAAAGAACGCGTGACGATTTTCGTCATATGTTGTGTTTACATTACACGTTTTTCAAAAGGCCCTGAGTCCTGCCCGCCTTTTTATTAGCGCCAATGCGCCCTGTTCTTTATACGAGGTTCATCCAGAAAAAATAGATCCCGTTTAATAATTTTAAAAAATGTCTTTATTTAATTCCAAGGAAAATTAACGTGGTTTTAATTTCCATTGTCCTTACTACTTCCTTTATGTATAGTCCCCGGACATGCTCTTTTATCCTTCTATATAAAACGAAAAATTCACATCAAGGGATAGTGCTCTCTGCTAAAAAAGTGGATATATTTTCTTTTATCTCCGGGGTGCAGAATTATTTTAAAATACATTAATCTTAATACTTCAATGAAAAAATATCTGTTTTCAAAAAAACACTACGAAAAACGTCAAGGGCATTTTTATCAGTATTTTTATTTTATTTACAGCATTAAATAATACGAAACTTTTTGGAATCAGAACGAAGCATACATCTTATTTCAACAACAATTTTAAATAGCGCATCTTCAGCAGAATCGGGATTTCAATTTGTCCATAGGATATGATAACACTGCATGGCCTTAATAACAAAAACAAAAAAAAAAATATCTAATTTCAGATTGCAAGACCCAATTTTCATTTAAATAACGGAAATAAAACTTCGCATTTTACAAGCGGAAGCCATCGCAAAATAAACTACGTCACTATTTGATATCGAATTGAAACTTTATCGGACGTCTAACTGTAACAGACCGGAATACACCAAATGGCATTCAAAAATGTAATTACATGTCCTACACCAGTTACTACCTCTGGAACCGGA
>JAWZYV010012273.1:0-166573 GCA_038373885.1 Cheiracanthium punctorium
TTTTTCAGTCCTCCAGAATCCATAAAAACATACTAACCCCCCCTCCCCCAAACCCCCAAATCTACTGAATTGCTACACGCTACTGCGCCCCTATCGGATTGAGGGGAGACCTAGGCTGAGCTATGGCTTATTATTACTGGTTTTCTTTTTATAAGGGCAAGAGTTTATTCTGATTCATGGTAATTTATTTTGTTAGCTCTTGGCTTTTAAATAAGAAAATTTTAGAATAAGGAACATTTATAAGTATATATATTTATATATAAATATTTTTATTTTTGAAAATATTCAATTTAAACATTGGTACTCTTATTTTAAAGATGCCTTTTTAAAAACTAAATTATGGTATTAATAAGTCAAAAACAATTTTTTAAAAAAATCTTCTTTAAATTAAATGTTAGTGTAATTGTAATGTTTTTAAATAAATTTTTAAATGCTGAAAAAAAAAACAGCATCACTTTTTAAAGGAAACTGGTTTAAAATCATTTAAAACTCATTTCTTAAAATGTAAAATATTAGTTATATATAACTGTGATTAAAATTATTAGTTAATTAGTTTTGTTAAAATTAGTTGGAAAAGTTTCAATAATACTTTCTAACTTTTGTAACTTTAGTTTTTTAAACATTAATTTGATCAGAAATAGAGCCTTTGCTAAAGAACCTGACTGAGAATCAAAGACGACCTTGTAAGTGAACGCGTCCGTTAAATATGTAGGGCCGTCTATCCTTTTGCTGGGTTGTGAGCATTCAAAACTGCATTATTTTGTTAAAACATGATCGATTCCGGTTCTTGTACTACAAAACAAACATACAAAATTTGCAAATCAAATTATTAATTTATAAGTTTTTTATCTAAATAATTGATTTACTTATTTATTGTATTATTTTCAAGACAAAGTACATATTCATTTAAAGATGGAGAACAATTCTTTGTAGTGTCACCGGATGTCGACACCCGTACTCATTTTTAGGGTATACTGTTTTTTTTTTTTTTTTTAAGTGTCAAACTCAGAGCCTGACAAAATCGAGGGCAGACGGGGCAGCTACCTTGGGTCCCCAGTGAAAGGAGAACACAAAATGAAAACGCCCCTGTCCTAAAGTAATGTAATATTTTTCAGGAGAGGCTACTTAAAAGAAAAAAGTTAAAAGTGATTATTACCAAAATAAATTAATAATTATATCAATTACACTGCTGCCACCCAAATTGCAAACACCAAAAAAACAAGAGATATCACAACAAAATTTATTGTGTAGATAACATGTTGGACCAAGTAACAAATGATTAAATTTACAGCATTCTATGAAGCGTGGTTCCTGCCAAAATCAGTACCCAGAGTAGCCGCCGTTGTTGGAGATCACAGCTGCCACACGCCTCGGCATTGATTCAAAGAGACTTTGAATGTGTTCTTGGGGTACAGCAGACCAAGCAGCTTCCACACGTTGCCAAAGTTGATCTGGTGTGACAGCTGGGGATGAACTCTGGTCAGTCGTTTGAGCAACCATGGACCACATGTTTCTATCGTGCGAAAGATCCGTGAGAGCGCGCCGGCCAGGGAAGCAATTCAATCTGGTGATTGACGAAGAACCCTTTGGACAATGCGTGCCACGTGTGGCCGTGCATTATCCTGCTGAAATATGGCTGTTGGCAAGCCCTGAAGGTAAGAAAGGACAACTGGCTCCAACACCTCGGAGATGTAGCGCTGGCTGGTTAAAGTACCGGCATTGCGTACTAGAGGAGTGCGAGAGAGATATCCGATACCGCCCCATACCATAATACCCGGTGCAGGACCAGTGTGACGGTGCATAATGCAGCTGTTCAGCATCCTCTCTCCACGGTGTCTCCAGACTCGAATCCGACCGTCGTGGTGTTGCATACAGAAGCGTGACTCGTCAGTAAAGAGAATTTCATTCCATTCTGTCGTCCACATCCTTCTTTCATCGCACCATTGGCGGCGGAGACGTCTGTGGTTCCGCGTCAGAGGTAGACAAAGCAACGGACGTCTTGCGGACAGACCATTCTGCTGTAAACGACGTCGAATGGTACGCGCAGACACTGGATGATGCGTTACAGACTGAATCTGCTGTGATATGGTTCGTGATGTGACTGAGCGGTCCGTCACTGCCATGCGTACAATCTGCCTGTCATCACGTGACGTGGTGCACTGAGGTCGATGCGGTCGATCACGTCTGTCCGTCGTACCCTCCTGCACCCAACGATCACATATCCGCATCACAGTTGTTTGGTTTCGTCCAATACGACGACCGATTTCCCTGAAGAGATAACCCACAATCTCGGTATGCCACTATCCTTCCTCTGTCAAACTCGGATACTTGATCAAAAGATGATCGTTGTTTCCTACGAGGCATAATTTATCGTTTTTTTGAAAAAAAAGCAAGAAAAACACAATTGCTGTACTTGAAACCGTCGAAATCTCCAAGCCTTAAATAGCGCTTTGAGGTGGCGCCACAGGCGCGCTTGATGTGCGTCTGCGCTGAAGTTCTAATCATTTGCATATCTCACCTCAGCTAATGCATGTTGTAAATTTCATATTATTTGCATGCTTCCTTCAGGGTGTTGCATTTACGATGGCCAGCAGTGTATAATCAATCTTTGATTGCTATTGAATTATTTTCTTCCGAATTCTTTGATAACAATTTTTAAGTGAATAAAATTGAATAATATATTAAATTTTAACACATTTTAAGTACTGATTTGAGAATTCTAACATTTTGCTTACAGAAATTTAGTGAATTCTTTTTCATACTGCAACATTTCTTTCCAGAGTTTATATTACTTTGGTAGAATTATTTAGCCTGTCATTTAGAATTTCTGTAGTTAGCACATTTACAGATTCTGCAGAAGGAAAAGAAGTGTTTTATTCAATTTTTATTAGTTATAGAAAATCAATATTCGTAATGTTATCCTTATAAATGACTCACTGTAAATAATAATAATAAATAATAAACAATAAATAATAATAATAATAATAATAATAATAATAATAATAATAATGAAAAAAAAGTTTTAAACTAGAAATTTTTAAAAAATTTGAACTCGTTTAAAAATTTAAATTCTAAATCACATCCAATAAACTATTACCTTTTTAAAAGTTATTTAATGTTTCTTCCTATGAATAAAAATCAGATAGTTATTTTCTGTAAAAAAAAGGAATACAAGTGATACACTTTTTTACAAATAAAATAATTGGTATATTAATAACTTGTACAAATATTTATAAATTGCGTAGTCATTTTATAAATGAATTTTCAATTTATCTACACGAGAATGCTTTTCAAAGATTTATCGCTTTTTCGCCCTTTTCTTTTGGGATTTTCGGAGTTTTAACATAGCCATAAGTAGTTGTGACATGATTCCAAAAAAAAGAAGGGGAAAAAAAAAAAAAAAGAAAGAAAAAAAAGCCTCTGCGAGATCCTCTACCTCCGCTTTGTTCTTTTTTGACCCCAGGACATGTATATCTTACCTCTTTGTCTAATGGTCATAACATTAGGGGTCGAATGCTATTTTTGGAATTCTCCTTTGACCTTGAACAAGTGTTCTCACTGTTCTGCAAAAGCGGAATTTTCGTTTAACCTTGAACAAGTGGTTTTGTTTGACGGATTATTGCAAGTTTGTCGAGGAGGGGGGCGGTTAGTTAGAAGATTGACATATACATCCAATAGGATCTTTTACATTAATTTCTTTTTTCTCGGGGGGGGCGGTCGCCCCCCTTTAATCCGCCCTTGGTGGCGGTTGAGGAGGGAGGGGGTAATTCTTCAGTAAGAAAAGTCACTTCAGTAAGAAAAGTCAAAATTCATTTGATATGCCAAAAAAAAAAAAAAACCATTTAAACATGAAAAAAACAAACCCTTATCCCCCACCCCCACCCACACACGCACACCTATGTGTTAATTAAAATCCCTATTTAACAAGGATTTTATTTCTTTGCAATCTTAACACTTGTATGTCATCAGCGTACCTTAGTGGCGTAGCCAGGAATTTTTCATGGGGGGTGGGCGTTACGACTACTGCAACTCCCATATATGCATATTTGCTGTGATAAGAGAGTGAAGAATATACATTTTGTATGGCAAAAAATTCATCATGTGGGGGGGTGGTATGACCCCCCTATCCCCCCCCCCTTGGCTACGCTACTGGCGTACCTGAATGGTTTTTTGGGGGTCATACTCCCTAAAAGCTTCATTTACTGTTAAGTAATTGGAAATCTATTTTTTTTTTTGTTAGCGGAAACCGAAATCTTTCTAGGAAAGTATCCCCCTCCCCCCTTCCTTAACGCCTACCAAATTATACACAAATTGAATTATTCAATTAGACATGTGTCTTCCCCATTTCTGGAAAACAAAGTACATTAAACCTCATAATTCAACTTCATACCTCCCCTTTTCTGCAAAAGAAAAGAAATTTTTTCAAGTATTTAAATAAATTATTACACAAATATCTTTTTAAGTGGCGTTTTTTCCGGCGGCGTTTTATCCGGCGGCGTTTTTTCCAGGTGGCGTTTTTTCCGGCGGCGTTTTTTCCAGGTGGCGTTTTTTCCGGCGGCGTTTTTTCCGACATTCGTTGAGTTCGAACGCCCTCTCTACATTTTTGCGACCTTACGCGAAGTGAAGCTGAAATTCCTTCCGGAATGTAGGAAAAAACGCAGAGAAAAAGATCTCCCCCCCTTTCCCTCCATTTTTATTTAAATACTAGCTGAAGTACCCGTTCTTCGCACGGGAATGAATGGACTTTTTGATATTACGATTTGTGGTGATTACTATTCATTGTAATAAACAGATATAGCAAAGTGGATATCGCGTTATATTGTGTCCAATAATCATGCATACCGAATTGCAAGGCAATCGTTTGTACGGTGCAGAAGGCCATGCGGCGTAGCGCAATCTAGTGGCGAGTTTTAGCAAAACGGATACGGCGAAAATATGTTTCGCATTCAGATATCGATGTATACGAATTTTCATGACTATCGGCAGGACAGTCCTGAAGTTCATGTGTTGACGCGACATCTAGTGGCAAGTTATAGGAAAATGGATAGCGCCAAACAATATCTATGTATACCTATTTTCATAGCGATTATTTGCACAGTCAAGAAGTGATACACTGCAGGGAAATCTAGTGGTTCAATAAAGTAATGATTTGCTACAGCGCCGTCAAGTGGCGAGTTATAGCAAAATGGATAACGCCAAAATATTCTCATTGTTCAAATAGCTATGTATACTGATTTTCATAGCGACCGTTTGAATGGTCAAGAATTTGGCCTGCTGCAGCGTCATCTAGTGGCGAGTTAAAATAATAATGCATTGCAGTGTCATCTAGTGGTGAGTAACATCAAAAGGAACGCAGTTAGAATATATTCTTCGTGCTCAAATGTGTAAGTATAAACAATTTTATGCCGATCGGTCGAACGGTATAGAAGTTGATGCTTTGCAGCGCCATTTAGCGGCAAGTTACAGCAAAATGGATAGTGAAAAATATTCTCCGTGTTCTAATATTCGCGTGTACCAAATTTCATCGAAATCGGTTGGACGATATTCGCATAGCAAACGGCTAAACGGAATAGAATTCAACGTTGTGCTGCGGCACCAAGTGGCAAGTTAAGGAAAACGGATAGCATAAAAACCTTCTCCATCATAAAAGACTTAGGTGAACCAAATTTCATCGTGCAACGGTGCTCAACGGTGCTGGAGTTTTTCAACCTCATAAACACATACCAACATTCATTTTTATCTATAACCAGTGTTATTATATATACCAGTCTCAAATAAAATCCAGTTTCAAATCTAAGCCTCGCCATAGTGCCAACATACGCCATTTTGCAAGAGTTTTTTTCAGGGAATCATTCGAAGCATTGACTTAGCAGCAATCAATATGGGAAATGGTTCGACCGCCAAAGAGTAGCCAAAGAGAGTTATTTGAAAATTGGAATCCCTTAATACAGCCGATTTTTTTTTTTAAATTATCAACTATAATGTGTTTTATTCATCGTTACTCCGATGTACTAAATGAGAAGATTTCAATTTTCTGAAATTTGGCGGAATTCCCCCAACTTAAATCAATGTACTCAATTGGCGAGAATTCTGAAGTTAGATCGCTTGAAATCCCTTAATAACTGCATTATTTCTTCACGGATCATTAAAATTTAACGCTGTATTCTAATAAAACCTTTGCACTTGTTTCCAAAAATCTATTTCCTTAAGCTCTCAATAAATTGCGCAAAGCCGAAAACTGTGCAAACCGCTAGAACTCACTTACTCAAAATCCATATTTCAGCCATTTTATTTTTTCGCCAAACTAAAAGAATTTACACATTAGCCTCGGAAATCTTCAATTCTTATTGTTTTGCGTGTAAAGCATTACATTCCCGCTCTGATTTCCCATGCACACGATATTATAATTTAAAAAAAAATAACCTGACGAATATAAACTAACAAAAAAAAAAAAATCATTATTATTCTTTTATTTTTACTTTGAGAATTTAAAACATTTTATTCGGCAAAATCGCCACACATGGCAACCACGATCCTTATTTCACACTTTTTTCACTACAGGGGTTACAATTACGGAAAGCTTTTTGCGTGAAGAGCATAAAAATTCTCTTAAATTCCGGGAACGGGTGGACTTTCAAAGTTTTAAAGTGGACTACGATTTATTCTATATTATTTTACATATCTGTGCTAAATTTCAGGCCGATAGGTTCATTTTTGTGGATTTGTATACGAACGACATTTTATTCGGCAAAATCGCCACACATGGCAACCACGATCCTTATTTCACATTTTTTTCACTACAGGGGTTACAATTACGGAAAGATTTTTGCGTGAAGAGCATAAAAAATCTCTTAAATTCCGGGAACGGGTGGACTTTCAAAGTTTTAAAGTGGACTGTGATTTATTCTATATTATTTTACATATCTGTGCTAAATTTCAGGCCGATAGGTCCATTTTTGTGGATTTGTATACGAATCAAATCCACAAACAAACAAACAAACAAACAAACAAACAAACAAACAAACAAACAGAATTTCATTTTTATTTATAAGATTGTACATAATATATACATACATATACATACATACATGCATATATAAGGTGTGTGTGTGTATTACGATGTTTGAACATATGTGAATTATTGTTTCAAATATTATAAAATACAAGCAACTTTTCTATATTTTGAGAATCCACAATTCTGATCTATTATTATAATCACTGAAATTAACCGCATTAAGTACATAGGTATTCCCTTTTTGTGTTCGAAACGATAAGTTAACTATGTGAAGGTCAGCAAGTTCGTGGAGTGGAGATCTAAGAATTGTAGCAGGGGGGAGGGAATTTTCTTTGTTGAAAGACGAAAACGTCCGCGAATACACTCATTCAGGTCGAAATGAAGAAAAAAATGGGGTTTTCTTATGCCTTCTAGAATTTAAGGATGTCACTTAAAAGATTTTGTCTTCTGCATGAAACGTGCACTTTTTATTGAAAATAATTAAATAAAGACGTAGTTACTTATGCAATTAATTTAATAAATTGATCGTTTCATTTTATTATTTGTTCAATTCATTTGTGTTAGGAGAAGGACCACAACACAGGGAGTAGAGGGATGACTTGGTTTTATAAATAGTTTTTCTGTTTTTTGTTTTAACGTTAATAAAAGGCATTTTTTACAAAGTGGTTTTTGAGAATCCACTTTTGAGAAGACTTCCAAATTTGCACCACTGCAAACTTCAAATGATAAGAGAATACTAAAAGTATTGAGTTTTAAGCAGTGGCGTAGCCAGAAATTTTTCATGGAGGGTGGGGGGGGGGTTACGACTACTGCAACTCACATATATATGTATGTATACGTGTGTGTGATAAGGGAGTGAAGATTATACATTTTGTATGGTGAAAAATTCCTCATGGGAGGGGGGGTTGTTAAACCCCCGGGGTTACGCCACTGAGACACACCTACACGTTGGGTATCTGCCTAGAAGAGAGCGCCTTAAGCGGAATACTTTTTAAAGGGTGCAGGCTCGTATTCATCTGGAGAAAGCCAACTAAAATTCTAGACCTTTAGATAGATAGCGGGGCAGTGAGCCACAACCCTCAACCTTCATATACCATATTCACTATCTTATCCTTTCGGCCACGGTTGGCCCCGAATTAGAGTACACTATAGTATTTATTTGAACCTACTTACTGAAAAGTTAAGAATCAATCATTCATGCTGTTTTTTATTTTAATTTATATGGGGTGAGGAAATCAAAAGAAAACCCTGATAATTCATTGCATTGGTTTATTTTTTTTAATTTTGAATTAAGTTATCTCAATAAATGTTTTAGTAAATTTCTACTTCTTATTTATTTAATACTAGCTGCGTGCCCGTTCTTCGCACAGTAGGAAACGAAAAATTTCCTTACATGTGTAATTCGAAATTATTCGTGATGTGGAATTTAAAAAAAAAAAGATCAAAATTATTTGACTCTTAATGTAAAGTTTGTGTCATGAGTACTAACCTGATCATTGCAGTATAATGACTCAAAAAAACTACGTCAGTGTCATTCACTATTAAAAAAGTGGAAAGCTTAATAGTTTGCAGAAAACTCCTGGCTTTCAAAATGTCCTAAGACACTACATGAAATGGAGCACCATTTATTTCTTTCCGAAAATGTACCATATAAGGAAAGTATTGCAATCATGAAAAAAATTCGACTTCGAGATTTTGGTGTATTTACACGTTTTGAGGTCTTCTGAATTCATTTATGCTATTTTCAAGAGATGTTTTTAAAATAGCTGCGCACCGGCTCTTCATACGGGAAGAAAGGAATATTTTACTACTAAAATCATATCTGCATGTAACAAAACAGAATTTCATTTAAAAAAAAGTTCAAGTAATCCCCTCTGTTGAAATGACTGCGGGATATATTAACGCAAATTAGAATTACTTTTCGTTTAGTTGGTTGTAAGACAACCGTTCAAAACGGATAAACACTTTTAATTTCATGAAATATTTATTAACGTGGTACATTGCGATTTATTCATACTATCTTTACAAATCTAATAATACTACCTATTACGTACATTAATACTATCTATACTCGCTTCTCCCTCTTCAAGGCTCCCTTAAAAGAAACAGCTTAGATTATTTGGCCTCAATGGGATCTTTTGATTCTGTGGCGATTCTTTGCAATTTACGCATTAGCATAAATAATAATCATTTCACATAATGGTTGCCATTAAGGAAACTCTCCATATATATTTAATTTATACATAGTTTTATAAGATTGGCGTATTTAGCGCCGTAAACCATTTCATCTTACTGTGGGGAGAAAATATCCAAGGGGTGCCATTTTAAATATCCAATAGCGATATCTTTTATATCCTCCATAGTCCTGTCTCCTGAAAAACATCAAACTGTGTAATCTCGAGGAGCTACTTATTCCCATTTTAATTGTGACAGGGCGTTAGAGTTGCAGAGTTTACAAATTTCACACATTTTTTTTAATTTATGACGTCACTGTTTGACTGCCGTAAAGGATACCCCGGTAGATTAATTTCGGAGTTACTTTCGATATTTCGCATAATTGTTTTCAAACGGTATCATTAAAACTTTGCGTGACCTTTATGGAGGAACGTAATTCAACGTTAAAATAAAACTATACTCGCAACCTGCATGCGTATGTTAGGCAACGCCTGCGCTAAATTAAATGCCAAAAATAAAAATAATAAATAGAAAAATTTTAATATATCGCGCTTTGAAACGAACTTTGTAACTTTTAAAATGAACATTTTCAGCGCCGTGAAAACATTTCAATTTTTAAATAAGCACCGGATTAAAATACCACTTCTAATAATAATAATCGTGAATTTCTTAGTTTATTTCTACAGTAAATTTTAATCAAAATATCGTCTCCCTGTGTTAAAAATAGAGCTGGAATAAATGAGTTAAAATTATGGCGTAATTTTTAGGTATCTTAAAGCATTTGACGTCATAGATCCTCACTTGCGAATTGAAATTCTGATATCCCATTTAAAAACTCGATTGGTTGAAAAAACCCTTTTTTCTAATCCTTTCTGTGGCAACAGCCGAACATAAATTCTCGTGCCGTGATCGCAATGTAATGAATGGCGTAAGATCGCGTTGATGCTATTAAATTCTAAACATTAGGCTGCATTAAAATTCGTAAAAAATCATCTAATTTACATAATTTTTTCGTTTTTATTTTAAAAGAGGGAGAAAAGAATGTTTCACGATTTGTCAAAATATCTAAAAGTTATGACGGATAGAATTCAAGATGCGACAGTTTTAAAATTATTTTACGAAAAAAAATCGCGAAGCAGGTGTTTAGTAAAAAAATTCCTAAAAATCGGTAAATCAGGTTAAGTATTCAGAACAAACTGTTTTTAAAAGAAAATTTTCTCCTCTATCCGATGATACAAATGCCGTTTTGCTGCGAGCGTAATTTCCGCCGTTATTACGAATTAGGTGAGAAAAAATGCCAAAAATCGCATAAAACATAAAATAAAAAAAAATCTAGGTCGAATTTTGAAAAAATCGCTTCGAGGTGCACAACTACATATTTACATCTTCCCGAATACCAAATTTGGTGTTTCTAGGTGTAGCCGTTTGTCCGTAACGCTGCAGACAGACACACACACACACCCACACACACACACACACACACACACACAGACACCTTCTTTTATAATAAGTAGAGATTCCGTTATTTGCTAAGAAATAACGATTATTTAAGTAAATAGCATAAAAAAATATTTCTTAGTTTGAAATGTTTATTTCAATTTACACTCTGTCCATTGTAAGAAAAATAAAAATGTAATTTCTCTCTCTCTCTCTCTCTCTCTCTCTCTCTTTTAACTAATAAAGAATCAAATAAAGGACTACTTTTTCTTATTATTTAAAACAACAAGAACTTTGCCAACTAAAAAATAAATAAATAAATAAAATAAAATTGGCTAAATAGAACGAATAAAAGTATACTATAATATTTATTTGAACCTTTATATGAAATCATAGAAAATTAATATGAATTCAAGAAAGAAATCTTACAATATGAAAAATAATTCTCTAATAAAATTCTAATTCTTATAAGGTTCGAATGAATATTCAAAAGCTATTAAAATTTATAAACATGAATTTGATTTAATTGAACCCCCAACCCCCCCCCCCCTTTGCATACACCACTGTATATATATATATATATATATATATAAATTTTTTCTGCATACACACAAGGTTGTAAGCAGAAAAAAAATAGGGGAAGGGGTGGAGATGTGGAGATATGTAGCGCAAAATATTTTCGCCTATAACTTATTTTTAGAGTCCACGCAAATAAAAAACTACTAATCCATTGACAAAGATTTCGGGGGTGGAGGGGATCACGGCTTTGTAGATATACATATATTTTATAATGAATAAAACATACCCCCCCCCCCAGTGTCAGTATGCTGTACTATAGCTGCAATAAAATTGCTATAGGCTGAAGGTCCCAGGTTCAAACCTACCACGCAGCTGTCGATTTAACGGCATGGAGTTTTAGTCGACTTTTTCCAGATGTAACGTAAATACGCGTTAGAGTCTTTTGAAATGTCCTCAGACCAAGGTAACCCCCCTCCCCCCAAACCAATAAACAGATAATCCCTCGTCTAGGCTTGCCACAGCACAAAACTTAAAATTACTATTTAATCCTGAGTATTCTGAATACTTCTGAAGCTGTGATTTTTCAAGATATTAACAGCAAAAATTTCTTATTTTATAACCAATAGCGATTTTTTGAAAATTTCCAAAATATGAACCTCAAAGTTTGCATAAATAAAAAGTGGAAATGATAGTGACAGTAAAATACCTTGCGTGACTAATATTTTCCTTTTTTAGTTCTTGAAATAATTATAACATTACTGATTTTTAAATACGCATTCATAGTTTAAAACAAGTCACAATGAGCGGAATAGCAAAAAGAGGCTGCGGGGCCTGGTCCACCCCGGGTGCCAAGCTGAAAACAAATGTATCGGTAACGGCCGAACACCGAAAATTAGAAAGAATGGGGCAGCAGATTGCCGGACATATGCGCTGCACACAAAGCTATAGTACTTACCATATCCATGACTCAAATTACCGTGTTTACGAAACCCATACAGCCCTGTAGGAGTTTATGGGTAGTCGAATTTTTCTCACTGTATTGAATGCAACTATCTCTTTGTTGGGTTTGGGTGGTCCAATCTTCGCTGAAGTGAATTTAAAAGCCCCTTCTTTTCCGCTGGACAGCTATATGGCCTAGAGGCTGGGCAGCAGGGAAGAAACAGAATGAACTGTTCAAGGGATACGAAATCTGATTCCTTCTTATCAAGTTTGCACCTCGCAACGTATTGCTTCACTTTTGCGCTTATTTAGTTTTTCCGAGAAGAATTTCCAGGCGGTCGGGCTCCCCCCTCCCCCGAGAAACAAGCGCCGAACGAAGATTTTAAAAGGCAAATTTGGTTTGCGTGCTTTGAAATTTTTTGTAAAGTATTTTTTACAATACATAAAATAACGATAAATATTGGTAAACAAGTTGAAAAGCGCGGGGCCCTTACGAACGCGGGGCCTAAAGCGTACGCCTATTACGCTTTATGGGAAATCCGCCACTATTTACATGTGCGTTACTGCAAAGCCCATCAGTCTTTCGAACTTTACCACAATGGTGGTGATATTGTTCTGTGTAAAATGCCGCTCTATACATATGTATATATAATATAATATCCATATTCGTAACTTGTGGAACGGAAGGGTGGGAGGGGGGGGTGTAGGCAACCAGAACGTTCTTTTCACACATCCCTCTTCTCTAAAAAAAAATAAATATCGATAAAATTCTTGATGTAAAATACAGCCCCCGCGAATACCTAAAAATAAATTTATTTTCATTCTGAAATTAGTTCTCTAAAAAGGATCGATGACAACTCTCTCTCTCTCTCAAAAAAAAAAAAAAAAAAAAAAATCCGTATCTTGCGTTGAAATATAAAAAATACAAATCCTATGTTTAGGCAGAGCTTTGTGGTAATTAAGAACTTATTTGTTTGAATTTACTGTAAATGACATTATTTCCCGGTACACCTAATAGCAATATTACGAATAAAGCGGATATAGTACGTCTTTATTAAATCTCTACTATTTACTTTAACGTCAATTTCAAGTCTCTAAAATATGTGTAATTTTTATATTAATGAAAACAAGATTATATTAACGATAATTATAATTATTTGCCTAATATTTCCAATAACATTACCGTGTGTGCATTTTTAGATTTCATTATAGTATCTCAGTTGGTTAATAGACGTCTTATTTTTTGTTTATATTTTAAATTACTGAACAGTTAATTTGTTGACGACTATCCGTTTGTACTTTTCCACAATAATTTTTAGCGATAGTACTACAGTCGTTATGGTGGCCCTGTTTACAGAAAAATTAAACCATAATCCCCCTAATGTTTATCCAGTGTGGATTTTTAAAAAAAATGAAAAGACATCTAACAGGCGAAGATAATTTTAGAATAGGAACCCAACTGCAAGATAAAATGATGGGGAGGAAAAAAAATTATAAAAGTTTTGCAAGCCGAAGGAAGGGAAAACATGATAATATAAACGAAAAGAGAAATAGTTTTTAAAAAAATTGCTTGCATTTCTTTCCGTCCGATATTAATATATAAGAATAAAAAATGTCATTTTAATCTCTTTAAAATAGGCCAACGATAGGGATTTAACCGCCCCTAGAAAGTTGTCACCAGGGTGCCCCCCCCCCCTACGCACGCCGCAACGTGCGGGAAAGTTTGAGGATAATATCGGTACAAGGATATTCAACCATATTTCAACCTACTCAGACTAAGCATCAATGCGAATGCAAATTGCTCTACTTCTAATCTCTCTCTGATATACCCGAAACGCGATTATCACAGGGGCAAGGGGGGGCGGTAGTCCTGTGCCCCTGAAGAAAAAGGGGGCCCATATATATCCCGATTATCTAAATTATAAATTCATATGTACTGAAATAGTAATTGTGGGGAAAAAACTGAATTTCCTCTATAATATAGGTATTACCTAATTGTCTATCACTAGATCAAGTTAGAGATATTTTTTGGGGGTGATAAATACGATTTGATTAAAGTATACAAAAACTACAGTTAACTGAAATGCAATTTTCGAGTACAACAGCGGTCAAAACTGGGTTAAAATGCTTAAAAAAGGGGGGCTCAGTAAAGGGGCTTAATGCGTAAAAAAGGGGATAGTAAGGGGGGCCCCAAACTTAATGCCCCGGGCCCCGTCTAAAAGTGGTCAGATTTGAACATACCGTACCGCCTTTCCTATTTACTTATTATTTTTCTTTCAACTCTTCTCTGTTTTCTTTTTTTTCCGCCTCTTTCTTTATCCTCTCCTTTAAGTGTTTTGTATATATCTCGTCTGTTCTAATTTTAAATGTTACGTGTTTGTGCGTATTGTAGAGTGCTGATAGTACACCAGGACCGAAAACGAAGGAGACGCAAGTTAAACGGTAGAGGCTTCAGGCAAATTGTCGCTTTTCAGATCGTATTTATGCGAGACGGAAAAAATGGGAGAATTCTCGCGAGAAATCTCGCGCGAGACAAGACTCTGTCTCGTCTCGCGTCTCGTCCCGCAAAATATTTTCTTTCTCATCTCGCGTCTCGTCTCGCAAAAAAATGCCTGTCTCGTCTCGCGTCTCGTCTCGCGAGACAATGCGAGAACGCGAGACAATGCGAGAATTCTCGCGTCTCGCGTCCATCCCTAATTATATATATGGATTAAATCTGAAATTTTGTCACTTCAAATGCACATATGAGTTAATATGGTAACTAATATATTTACTACTAGCTGAGTGCCGTTCTTCGCAAGGTAGTAAACGAAAATTTTCCTAACATGTGTAATCCCAATTAATTCCAGTGATGTGAAATCTAAAGTAAAAACAAAATTATTTGACTCTTGACTGTAAAGTTTGCGTCATGAGTACTAACCTGGCATCATTGCAATTAATGACTCAAAAAACTGTCAGTGTCATTCGCGATCAAAAAAGTGAAAAGCTTGGCGGTTTGCAGAGAACTCCTGACTTTCAAAATGTGCTATTTCTACATCATACTGTTTTTTTAGGTTAAAGTTGTAGCATTAAATACTTCAGACACTACATGAAATGAACAACCGTTTATTTTAAAATAGCTGCACACCCGCTCTTCATACGGCAGGAAGCGAATATTTTACTAAAATCACATCTACATGTGGAAAACAAAATTTAATTTTTAAAAAATTTCAAGTAATCTCCTCTGTTGAAATTACTGCGGGATATATCAACGCAAATTAGAAATACTTATCGTTCAGTTGGTTGTGAAACAACCCTTGAAAAAGGATAAACAGAACACTTTTAATTTCATGAAATATTTATTAATGTGGTATATTGTGATTTATTCATATTATCGTTACAAATCTACTAATACTACCTAATACGTATATCAATACTCAGGCGCGTCGCCAGGAAAATTTTCGGGGGGGGGGGATATGAACTTATATGTGTATAAATAGACGGAATTTCATCATTAATCCAAAAATTTCGGGGGGATATATCCCGATATCCCCTTCCCCTTGGCTACGCCCCTGTCAATGCTATCTATCTTCGCTTCTTCTTCAAGGCTCGATTAAAAGAAACAGCTTAGATTATTTGGTACCAATGGGATCTTTTTATTCTATGGTGATTCTTTGCAATTTACGCATTAGCATAAACAATTATCATTTCACATAATGGTTGCCACTAAGGAAGCTCACTCTATATATTTAATTTATGCATAGTTTTGTAAGATTTGCCTATTTAGCACCGCAAAACATTTCATCTCAACGTGGCGGAAAATATTCAAGCGGTGCCATTTTAAATATCCATATATCCAATATAGCGGTATCTTATAAATCCTCCATGGTTCTGTCTCCTGAAAAACATCAAACTGTGTAATCTCGAGGAGCTATTTAGAATCGCTTTAATTGTGACAGAACGCAGTTGCAGAGTTTGCAAATTTCACGCATTTTTTAAATTTATGACGTCACTGTTCAGCTGCCGTAAAAGATATCACGGTGGGTTAAGGGAGTTAATTTAGATTTTTCGCATAGTAGTTTTCAAACGGTATCTTATTAAAACATACAAAGGCGTTGAAAATTTTTTTGCTTTATAAAATACCCCTATGGAGGAACGTAATCCAACGTTAAAATAAAACTATACTCGCAACATGCATATGTTATAAAACCTATAAACATTTTTAAATAAGCAACGGATTAAAATGCCACTAATAATAATAATAATCGCTATAACTGTGATACAACGTTAGAGTTGCAGAGTTCAAAAATTTCACGCATTTTTTAAAATTTATGACGGCACTGTTTAACTGTCGTAAAAGGTACCTCGGTTGGTTGAGGGAGTTAATTTGATATTTCGTTCAGTAGCTTTCCAACGGTATCATATTAAAATTTACAACGACTTTAAAAAATTTTGCATTGTATAGGAATAGGACATTATAGAGGAACGTAATCCAACGTTAAAATAAAACTATACTCGAAATATATATGCTTGCGACATAATGAAATGCGAAAAATAAAAAAGTAAATAGAAAATTTTTAATATATCCCACTTTAAAACAAACTTAGTAGCTTTTAAAATGAAGAACATTTTCAGCTCGTTAAAATACACTGCCCTGAAAAAGTTAAGGTACAACCTGTTTTTTGTGAATAATATGAAAACGAATGAACAGAGAAGCAAAACATTTGGACTGACGGAGCACTAAATAGTTCTTTATTGAGTACGACGTAGAAATTTACCTAAATTCAACACAAACATGGTGTAAAAGCAAAAGAAAATTTTGGTAGAAAAGTCCACTTTTGGAGAAAACAGTTTATCAAAGATTTTTGTGGAAACACGTAGTGAAACATTACAAAAATGAGTTCTAATAAGGAATGTGTACACCCCTAACTGCAAAGCACTTGCGGCATCGATTCTCCATCCTGCTAATAAAGTTGTGGACACCTCAATAGGGAGCGAAGACCACAACACGGATTAGTTCTTGTTCCAGCTCTTGCACCGATCTTGGAGGAGGACTTGAAACAGCCACTTGTCTGCCAGGGTAGTCCCAAACATGTTCTATCGGATTGAGGTCTGGGGATTGAGCTGGCCATTCCATTCGCTCCAAACCTTGACTCTCAAGATAATCCTCAACAAGCACAGCTCGGCGAGGTCGGGCATTATCATCCATCAGAATGAAATCATTGCCAATTGCACCGGCATATGGGCGAGCACATGGATCTAGGATCTCATCCCGATATCTCACACCACTCACAGTTCTTCCCTGGAACACATGCAGGTCAATGTGACTACCGAGTGAGAGCCCTGCCCAAACCAATATTCCGTCACCTCGGTAATTGTGTCTTTACAAGATTTGGATGGATGGTATCTGGTGCTTTGTTCCCTCCAGATCAACAGACGTCCTGAATCGCTCTCCAGTGTGAATCTGGACTCGTCTGTAAAGAGTACAGAAGTCTGCTCCAGGAAACGTGCTCTCTTGATCAAGATAAGTTGACCCCTCTCTGTCGTCCGTTGGGTGGGACACAGACAACTGGTCACCTTGCACAGAGACCTGCATTGTGAAGACGCATTCGCACCGCACCAGCGGATATTCATCTCTCTGATGCTGCAGAGTGGTCTGCAGCAAGTTGCGGCACAGAAATGCTTCTTCTTCTTCGGGCCGAAAGAGCTATAAAGCGGTCTTCTGCAGGTGTCGTAGCTCGTGGTCGTCCTGGAACATGTCTTCTGGACACAGAAGCTTCGGTTCGATATTGATTCCAGGGACGGTGGACCACACTGCGAGACAGATTAAGACGCCTAGCAGCATCAGCCTGTGACAACCCCATTTCCAACCATCCGACCGCCCACCACCTTAACGAATGGGGCAAACGGCTTCTCTCAGACATTGCGGACATCCCTACTGCCTATTGTCGACGAATCTGCTAACAAAAGTTGTCAATCAACAAAAATTACACGCGTAATTACGGAAGCCCGATACTTGCATATTTTTCTCTCACTCATATATGCCTGTTCTTTTCTATAAAAAAAAAGTGGTAGCTATCATTTTTGCATGAATTTGCATAAAGTTCATTTTTATCATTTATATAAACTATAAATTTGATTGTTAGTGTCATTTTTTTATGGTGAGCTTTGAAAAGCGTGCTGTTCCTAAACTTTTGGAGGCCAGTGTATTTCAATTTTTAAATAAGCAACAGATTAAAATACCACTGATAATAATAATAATAATGAATTTTTCTGTTTATTTCTAAAGTAAGTTTTAATCAAAATATCGCCTCCTTGCGTTAACAAAAAGAGCAAGGATAAATGAGTTAAAATTCTGGCGTAATTATTACGTATCTTAAGCATTTGACGTCATAGATCCTCACTTGCGAATTGAAATTCCGAATCCCATTTAAAAACTCCATTGGTTGAAAAAACCTTTTTTTCTAATCCTTTTGTCTCAATGCAACAAAATTATCTCGTGCCATGATCAATTAATGTAATGACGAAAACTCTCTGAGTTGATGCTATTAAATTATAAATATTAGGTTACATTAAAATTCGTAAAAAGTCACCTAATTTACATAATTTTTTCGTTTTTATTTTAAAAGTTGGAGAAAAGAATGTTTCACGTTCTGTCAAAATATTAAAAAGTTATGACGGATAGAATTCAAGATGCGATAGATTTAAAAATATTTTACGAAAAAATTCGTCAAATCAGATACTTAGTATAAAAATTCCTAAAAATTAGTAAATTAAATTACATATTCAGAACAAATTGTTTTTAAAAGAAAAAAAATTTCCTCTATCGATGAAACAAATGCCATTTTGCTGCAAGCGCAATTTCCGCCGTTTTTGCGAATTAGGTGAGAAAAAAAATGCCAAAAATCGCATAAAACATAAAATAAAAAAAAATTTTAGGTCGAATTTGAAAAATTCGCTTCGAGGTGCAGAACTACATGTTTAGATCTTACCGATTACCCTATTTTGTGTTTCTAAGTGTAGCTGTTTGTCCGTAACGCCGCTGACACACACAGACCCACACACAGAGACATCTTCTTTTATAATAAGTAAAGAAGATGGTAATATATGACTAATTGTAATTATGAATATTAATTTTCAATAAAATTGTATTAGCGTTAATAAAAATATTATGTCGCCAATCTTGGCGACTTTTTGGCGAAATATGGACAAGTTTGGCTCCAAAAACAAGTCACCAAAAGTGAGGTTAGCGAAAGCCTACGACCCATATTTCTCGAGATTTCTAGAAAACGCTATGTAAACCAGTGGGGAAACCAAAATCTCCACATTTTCGATTCTAGTTAACCGATTTTGATGCAACAAAATGCCAAATTTAACTATTTGACGCCTAGAACACAAATTTTAAACACCCAGAACACATCCTGTTTTCCCGAAAATTCGTAACAGTATGTTCCACTTCAGACACTTTGGAACAAACGTCGACGGTAACCACCGGGGACACTGCCTGCCTATGCGGCCACATATCGGATATCCAATTTCCATCAACTGTGATTGATCATCGACGACTTGTCGGGTGGCATGAAGGACATAATATTCTTTATAATCACTTCTTTTGCGACGTTCCTTGGCATATTCCATTGTTGTAGGTGGAAAGAACTTCAACAGTTCTTGATTGAAGAAAGTATCGCTAGACATCTAAGCCTCTCCCTAGTAACACAATTAGTCCAAAAAACGTTTAAAACACGTTTTTTAGCGTCAAAAAACGTGTTTCCAACGTAATTTAAACGTTTTTTGAAGTAGTTGTGCTACTAGGGCTAGATTCACCATTTGTTCATCCCGGCATCAGTTATACTGACCCTCAACTGACAAGTTTAAGGTTCGCAGCAGCTTCAAGATGGAAAGCAGCTGGATGCGTCCTCCTTCTAGGTATACACAAATCCCTCTGTGTAGTATAGGACTTGGGGCAGCCAGGGTCTGGGACACGAGAGTACCGGACACATCTGTTTATGTGATATGACGAATATTGACTTCACATAATGCTTGTTGTTCTTATTATTGGCTTGAATTATCGTTGCAAACAGCTGTTGGTCGGATATCGGAAGAGTGGGAGGCGTGCAGTCCCTGTCGCTCGAGATTCCCGGCTGCATGAAGAAAGGCGTCGTCATGCACGAAATGATGCACACCCTGGGATTCCTGCACGAACATTCCAGGGTGGACCGGGACGACTACGTACGAGTGGAGTGGGACAATATCATCAGTGGTAAGTGTGTGATGCTGATCATATAGTATTGCATATAATAAATATGTAAATATGATGAAACAGCGCCTTTTCATTTGCCAATCGTTACTTCTCGGCATGGGGTTTTGAATGCCTTGCACAAATGCAAGGACCACACAGTTAGGGCATTGAAAGTCTCATACCGGGACAGAACGATGGGGGCACGAAAGAAATCGTTTACTCTCAGCGGAGAGAGAGAGAGAGCAGATCAACTATTCATTATTCAGTAGTGTACGCGTAAAATAAAAGTGTGTTGGCAAAAATTTTTGCATTCATACTGGCCATTCCGTTCCCTTGATGACGTCACAGAATCGTGGAGTGCGAGAGTGCATAGTTAAATATCTTGCAAGAACAGATGTTCCGCAAGAAAGAACTGTTACTGATGACAGATCGAGCTGAGTTTTTACTCTAAATTTCATTGGAATTACCATTAAAATAGGTTGTATAATTTCTCGTCCGCTAATAAACGTTATGAAAGGGCAAGTTTTCGCAGGGGTGAGGTTCAACGGAATGGTGCGACCATTATGAGTCCAGATTTTTATATCGGAACATTCTTAACGTCTTCTCTCTCTTGCTTATTGTTCTTACTAGATATGGCGACCAATTTCGAGAAGCTCCCTCCTCTGTATATAGACGATTTAGGCCTGGCCTACGATTACAGTTCCATCATGCACTACACAGCTTACATGTACGCCAGCGACAGATCGCAACCCACGCTGAGACCGACGGACGGAGATGTGCCGCTGAGGGATCTGGGATCGGGACAAGCCAAAGCGGAGTTCACAGACCTGGACCTTCAGAAGATCCGCAAGTTTTACGAATGCCCCTGAGAAAGAGAAAAAAGCGACATATTGATATTTATTGAAAGGTGTACAGCGCAGTTGGTTTTGATTTTGCATAGTTCTTTTTTATTTGTTTCCGATAGATAAAAAAATTGTATATATTATGATAATAAATAAGCATTTCTTCTAATTATTACCAATCCCTTTCATTTGAATCAGTTAATGAACGTGATTCAGAAACATGAGGTTGTTCTCCTTCACCTCTAATAACAGTAACTTCTCACTACTGGCCGTTTTCGTTATGCTAGTGGGCTTTAAAAACCCTCCAATTCGTCAACACAGTGAAAGTCTTTTATAGCGGACACTTCTCTCTACGGACCGTTTTCGTTTAGGATTTTAAAAAACTAGACACAGACTCTAGTTCTCGTGCCCGTCATATTTTCGGGCAAGAGTGTTCAAATGCTATGAGTTGTGGGTTTTAAAAAACTCGACACAAAAGTTATTCATTTCATAACCCCCCAAATGCTGTCGACCCGTTTGCTTTCTGTCACCTTTATTCGGCCGACACTTGGATTGATGCACTATTCATGATGATGAATCAAGAAAGACAAATGCTGGCCGACGTACCGGATTATGATACACTTTTAATATACAGTGCTTAAATGCATATTTTAAATATGAAAGCGTTTCAGATTGTATCTTTTCTTTTTTTCCTTTCCTTATCCTTTTAACTCACCTCCCCTTTCTTTTATCTAATAGATTTATTTCATTCGTGTTTTCGAGACGGATTGTAGCAGTAATGCAATGACTGCACACGCTTCCCTTCTTATCTGCATAACAAATGATCATCTCATCTGATGTTTTTTTTTTTTTTTTTTTTTTTTCTTTACCGCATGTGAATCCATTGTGACGTTGCATGATCATGAAGAATCTTCGAATTACTTGAAACAAGATCCTCTCATTGATCACTTTGCATGTTTTAAGCGGTCGTTTATCCTTTTAATTCAGAATAGAGAAACAAACAAATTTATTAGACTTTTTTGATCGAATTTTTAAATTGTAAAAAAAATCTTTGTTAATATTTCTCATATTATTTGATCATTGGACGACTTGGATAACAATTTTTATATTATAAAATGTCTCTTGCATATTTTAACCTTTTCTAAGGCCGTGGTAAGAAAACTTACGACCCACGGTTTGTTCATTACATAAATCAATTATCATTAGTGAATTTTATCATTTTTGTTCAGTTATGGATAAGTATTTTTTTCCATATATATTGACATAGGCGCCGGCAGAATATTTCCCAGAGGGGGGGGGCAAATACTACTTCAACGTATAGCTACCATGTTGGAAAGAGCAAAAAAGCAAAGGAAAACACTGCATACAAAAATCCAGGGGGGGGGCGACTTTTTTTCGACCATCTAAAAATAGATCGCTGCGCTAAGCAATTTTTCTCCTGTTACCATCAGCCTGCTACTGTGTTAACCCGAGCAAAATTACGAGCAGGGTGGGCGTTAATGGATTTAATTCTCCTGGAAAATTTATATGCTTGTGTAATACCTGTTTCTTTAATTTTCACGTCGAATATTAAAGTATAGAAAATATTTATGAATTAATTCTAAAAAATGGGCTAGAAAATTCCCAAGTACTTTCGTTTCTAAGCACATAAACTCTCCCGTAAAAAGGGTTAAACTGAAGCTCTTGGTGATTGTTTTGCTATGTTTACCATTAAACCAAAATCATATCAAATTAGCTAAGTATCCGTTCTTCGTACGGGAGGAAGTATTTTTCTAAAGCACGTAATTATTGTTTCTGAAATCGGAGCAGAACTGATAAACCGTTCCGCTATTAATCTGACAGCCCGATAGCTTAATAAAATAAATAATAAATAAATTCACTTTCTCAGTTCGCTTTGTGGAACTTTGTAATACAGTGGACGCCGTTTAATTGGATCAGTCGTTTTATCGAATGAAATCACGGAGAACGGAACGGAATTACTCTTTTCAAAGCCTCAATCAAGGCCGTCGGTTTTTTGAATCAGCCATTTTATTGGATCAAAAATCGATGGCACGAACGGCTACGAAAAAGTGAAGCTTCCCAGCGTGTGGACGCTTTTATCAACTATTTGAGACAGTATCTCATAACCCATGCACTTTTCATTATTTGGTCAATCCTAAATCTGGGTTACAGATTTTTCACGGGTAGTTTCGACTCTGAAGGAGCCAGTAAGATTGCTCGAAGGAACCGTTTAAATGATTACAAAGGATTGTCCAGGCATTGTGTAGTAGTTGCGGAATAAAACGATTTTAGATCAAGAATTTCTTTTGTTCTCAACTACGCAGTTTGAAAATTTTTAAGTACTTTAGAATTTTAACACTTTTTGATTTAGTGTGATATATATATATATATATATATATATGTGTGTAGTGCCTAAACCCGACTTCCCTCAGATCAAAGTCAACAGATAGCACCACCTGACGGACTCGTCTTTTTTTTTTTTTTTTTCGATATTCCCAAAGCTGCAGTAAAACTGCACCTGTTTTTCCCGTGCAGATCAGCTAACACCGACGGTGATTGCCGCACTAGACGAAACGGCTAGAGGACTCTATAGCTGTAGACGATGTGTATTTGCAATTAATCCTGACGTGTACTTATTTGTTCGTTTTTAAAAAAAAAAAATGTTTGTAAATAAAATATTATTAATCAAGATTTTTGATGTCTCCTTAATTAATTAAACGACCGTCCTGGCTTAACCCAATATACATTAGGGTGGAGTGAAAATGGCAAAAAAATTTTTTTTTTTTATTTTAATATTTCCTGACTCAACAAATTGTGCTGTTTGGCTTAAAAGTCACAGAAAAATAATCCTAGTCCATTCACTGATTGTCTTCAGGTTCCACACTGGGCTCAAAGAAAGGAATGTTAACGTAAAAAGCAAAAAAATCAATTTTTAAAATTTAATTTTAATTTTTACCTTAACTTTATTTTCTGACTCAAAAACAGTTCAAACTACTAAAAAGAAATTGCCGTTAACAAAAAAAAAAAAAAAAAAAAAAGAAAGATAGAAAAAAAAGTCACTAACTTACAACCGAGAGTCATAAGTTTTGGGGTATATTTTGAATATATAGCTATTAAATATTTACATATTACTTCATTTTTAAAGACAATTAATATTTAGAAAGCACACTAATACAGAAAAGGAAATGATACCAAATTTACCTTTCGAGTATTATTGACTAATAAAACACTTCACTTTAATCAGTCTTCAATTTTGAAGTTCACATGCCGGGCAAAATAATTAACATTGGTATCAAACTTTGGAAGTTCCTTTCGTGATTTGATTCCACAACGAATAGGTATCCCTCTGGCTTCTGCTCCACATGTTACTAATGATGCTTGTGTTAGTAGTCTTACATGCCTGTCTACATGCCTGAGAATGGCAAGGAAGCTTCTCTATTTCAAATTCTGATCATACTTGCTACGTCTTCGTTACTGAGGTTCATGGTAGCTGGTGGTTTCAAAGGATTGTCCCAGTGAATCATTTGAAAATACTCCTCTGCTTTGAAATTTATATTTGGAAGATCAAACTGGCGTATTTTCCCCTTCCAGTCATTTTTTCTTGCTTTCAATATTCTTCTTAGGCCAAGTTCTCGAATATGTGATCATTCATCAAACAGCATTGCCAACAGAATATTTTCAGAATGAGCAAAATAAAAGTTCCTCTGAATAACTTCATGAACGATTGCTTTAAAATCTTCTGGCAAGAATGAACTTCTTTTCATCATTCCATGCTCCATGAATGTAGCTCCAGGGATTTTCTTTATTTCAAACCAGGATGGCACGTAAACTTTCATTACATAGTCTACTAGGAGATTAAAGCATTGGTTCAGCAGTTGACACGTACAGACGCAGTATTCTGTTCGCTATAGTGGGTTAGTTTGAATGGTACATCCTTTTTGGACTTCTATTTGCCAAATATATGGATGGCACTGTCCCGAGCATACTGCCCTAGAAATATCGGAGAGGTACTTTTGGTCTGTACTAAAGTCTATTTTACCAATTTCAGGCTGAGCAACAGGAATAGAAACAAAATTATTTACAGAAAGGGTTTCGTACGTTTCCAGAGATTTTCCTATTGTTCCAGAAAACTGGTGTGGCCCAGATGTTTTTTCGTCAATCTTATGGAAAAGGTGGCGAAGAGGTAGTTCATTAGTATGCAATAAGCATACAAACCAGTGCAATTTATGGCCGACAAAGATTTCAAGCTGCCTAACTATGCCATTTTTCTTCTCAACGTTGATTTTCGTTCCAGCACCCCCAACGGCAACAAGATCCGAAAGTGTAATCTCTTTCAGCGTAACGAATTTGATGAGGCTGCAAGTAATATCAGCACTAGAGCTTAATCCGAAGTCACATGTCCTATGTGAACAGAACCAGGTTCTGACAACATAACAATATGCTCTTCCACAGCTACTGTCGTATATAAAGAGCTTCCCTCTTGGATTATAGTTTCGTCCTTTCTTCCATCGAAGTATATGGCGTACAAAGACTGTGTTACTTCTGCAAAATTAAATTGTGATCGTATCTTTCATTATAATTTTTAATAACAGGAATTACTTCTTGGTGACTTACCACAGGCAAGGAGGCTTTCTTCAAATTCTTTCAATGTCCAAAGAAATAGTTTCGATGATCTCTCTTGCTGAAGGATCCTTCTTGTTTTCCTAAGCTTCCACAATATATCATTTTTTGTGAATAAGAAATGCTTCATTAAATCAGAATACGTTGGTAATGCTGTCTCTTTCAATTGTACTGGAATTCCGAAAAAACTACAAAACGTTTCACTTCTATTCGTGGTCATAATTAAATTCAAAACTCCGTATTATTTTGTCAAATATAAATCAAAATTAATAAAACGCATCGTTTCAACAACATAGCTTCGTATCACAAATTACAAACAAGTGGTTGAACCAAAGGCAGTCGCAAAAACGAATCATTCCGCACCATAAAAGTCTAGTAGATTTTAGAGTATAATTTGCCTTTTTTATGTACAAAAAGCCATTTCTGGATCTGATGTCTGGCAGTAACGTTTCAATAAAACAAACAATTTATTAATGAGAAAGTAAATAATTAATATTATTTTATTAATTAATTAATTAGTAAAATATTAAATAAAAAAATATTTTTTACATAAAAATCACTAAAAACTTGAAATAAAGCCAATATAAATATTCACTTGAAGTGTGTGTAATAAGCCTGTAGAGAGCGCTGCAAACGCCGTGAAACGGCGCAGTGTGATGTAAGACGGAGAACGAGTGGAACCGTTGTTCTGGGAACAACGCATGATGAATACTGCGGTGCGGCAGTGCAATTATAGTAAGATTATTGTAAATATATGTAAATAATGACAATAAATTAGTCAAGAATACCACCGAGTAATTACTGTGTGATAACGAGCAGTTGTCTTGTGAGAGGAAGACAACAAAAAATTTCAGAAGTGGGATAAGATTCTATTTAGTGTCTTAGATGCGAGACCTCATAAGCTGAATGCAAACTGTAAGTACAGAACTTTTCATTTAAACTGTTGTTTAAAACATTATTTCGATTATTCTAAAGAGTTAGAAAGTATATTTGTTTTACTTGAAAAGAATACTTGACCAAAATATCGCCGAAGATTGAATTTTGAGTCGTGAATATATTATATTTTTGGATGTTAAGATGGCTTACCTAGCTAAAGGTAGGAAAATTGATTTGCTTGAAATTGCTTCAGAATTGGGCGAAGAGGTATCCGCCGATATTAAACTCGTTGATTTAAAACGTATTATTGTTGAAAGTAAGCAGTATGAAGAGGAATTTGTAAAAGTTTTGCTAGAGAGAATTATTAATGATAGAATCAGTTCAGAAAACGAAGTGAAACTTAAAGAGCAGCAAAATTTTGAGCTAGAAAAATTGCGGTTAGAAACACAAAGTAAGAAGGATGGAAGTGTGTCCAATAGTATTGAAAATAAAAATGTAACAGAAATGCGTTATTTAATGCATAAATATGATCCAAAAATTAGTGATATCAGTCATTTTCTAGTTCTGTTCGAGCGTCAAGCTAGACGTATAGAACTAGATGAAGAATTTTGGGTTTCTCAGTTGTTAGGACTGTTACCCTACGAGATAAATCAATTAATAGCACGCGAAAGTGAAGAGAAAGCTAACGATTACAAGCATATTAAGCAGTTATTATTACGGAGATTTAAATTAAGCCCAGAACAGTTTAGGCAAAAATTTGTTGACCATGTCAGATTACCACAAGGTACATGGAAAGATTACTGCTTCGAACTCTCAAATTATTTCCATGAATGGATAAATGGGTTAGATATTTCTACGTTTGAAGAACTAAAGAATTTGATCATTTCCGATCAATTAAAAAGGAAAGTCCCTTTTGCGATACGCGAACATTTTATCGACGAATGGTCAAAACTAAATAATCCCGAAGATTTAGCGGAAAAACTTGACTCATATGAAACGGTCCGTTATGGAATGAAGATGTCAACAGGATTTTCAAACTATAGAAATAATTCAAAAAATTGCTCGACTAATGAAAACACCATGAATCGCGATTGTACGACAAAAACAAACAGGCAATTCAAAAGCGAGTATGGAAGTAACACGTTTCATTCCAATCAGTCAAATGATTTTAAAACACATACCAAACCTAAACGCAATTCTAATATTCTCAATGAAAAGGGCGAATTTAAATGTTTTAATTGTTTAACTTTCGGAACCCATTTTGCTCGTGATTGCCCGAAAGCAAAAGTCTTTAAAAATTCGTCCGAGCTGAAAAGAGAAAAAGAAAACATCTCTTATACAGCATCACATTCTGAAACTTCGAGTTCAGCAATTTATCTCAAAAAAGTGCGCATCAATAATGAAGGCCCGATAGAATGTTTATTAGACACGGGGAGTGGTCTATCTCTGTTGAAGAATTCTGTGGCGAAATCATTACAGTTAAATGTTCTTCCCGACCGGCGCCAGCTGTACGGTATTGGGAATATATTTCAGCCATCTACGATGACCTTGGGTAAAGCAAGAGTTTGTTTGGAAATAGACGATATAACACTGGAAGCTACTTTATTTATCGTTGATGATTCAGCACAGTCCTATGACCTACTTTTAGGAAGGGATATTTTGAACGATAAGAGAATCTCATACGGAAAGTTTGGTGAACATTTTAACTTGTGGTATTCTCATAGCATTCCGTTTGCGAGACTAGAGAATGAAGTTAGGAATGAAAGAATTGTACTTCGCACGGACAATCCAATTGAAATTAAAAGTAACTCTATAAACTTTGTTCAGGCTAAAACTTCCGAAATGAGCCAAGGAATGGTTTTGTTTGAAGGTAAAAACGGAAGTCCGGATTCGGTGTTAGAGATAAAAAATAATTCCACACTAGTGCCAATTATGAACATAGGGAATGTTGATATCGAATTAAAGGAAGGTCAATGTGTCGGAAGGGTATTGGACATAACCGAAGATTGGGAATTGAGAGAAGTAAATGAAAACTTAAATGATAACATTTGCGTCAAAGAAAATGAAATATACACTGTACTGAATAGTAAAAGAGCTATAACACTTGAGGAAATCAAATTTGACTCGTCAATGAATTATAACGAAAAGCTTGAAATTCTTAACTTAATAAATGATTATAGAGACTGTTTTGCACTTGATTTGAGTGAGTTGGGGTGCACTAATTTGACAAAAATGGACATTAAGGAAGTTGAAGGTAGTAAACCAGTTTTCGCAGCACCTTATAAGACAAGTACTGAAGAACGAAATACAATAAAAGAAATCGTTGCAGAGTGGAAGAAAAACGGGATAGTGTCCGAAACTAGATCCCCTTACGCGAGTCCTGTATTGCTAGTTAGGAAGAAAACTGGGGAACAGCGCTTGATGGTAGATTATAGAAGGTTGAATAGTCAGACTATAAAGGATAAGTACCCCTTACCCCGAATCGATGATATTTTAGAAAATTTAAGTGGTTGCAAATTATTTTGTACTTTAGATCTTGCGCATGGTTATTTGCAGATTCCATTAACAGAAGAAGCAAAATCAAAAACATCTTTCATTACACCAGATGAAACAGGACAATTTGAGAGAATGGTATTCGGATTAGCCAACGCTCCAGCCGAATTTCAGCGCCTAATGTCGCATGTTTTAGGTCCATTAATGAACACAAAAGTTTTATGTTATTTAGACGACATATTAATTCCTGCAAAGTCTTGGAGAGAAATGATTTCAAAATTAAAGGAAATATTTGATCGGTTGAGGGATGCAAATTTAACTTTAAAACTACCCAAATGTGAATTTGGAAAGAGGGAAGTCGAATTCTTGGGATTTGTTTTGAATAAAGACGGTGTCAAACCAGGGTTAAGAAAAATAATGGCTATTAAGGAATTTCCAGAACCAAAAAACGTACACGACTTAAGGAGATTCATTGGGTTGACTAGCTTTTTCAGACGATTTGTGAAGAAATATGCAGAGAAAGCTGAACCTTTGACGAAGTTAACGCGTAAGAAAGAACGTTTTAAGTGGGAAGAAGCACAAAAGAAAGCGTTTGAAGTACTTAAGAGGGAACTGACAAAACAACCCGTTCTTGCACATTATAATCCAGATTCTGAAACCGAAGTCCACTGTGATGCCAGTTCGTTAGGACTTGCTGGAATGCTTTTACAGAGAGGTGAAGATAAGAAATGGCATTTAGTATACTGTATAAGTAAGAAAACGACTGAAGCCGAGAGGAGTTACCATTCTAGTAAATTGGAACTTATGTCTATCGTGTGGACTTTAGATCGGCTAAGACAGTATTTAATCGGAATAGAATTTACTATAGTTACTGACTGCGAAGCATTAGTATACCTCAATGCAAATAAGACCAAAAATCCTCAAATCGCTAGATGGTCGAATCTTATTCAAGATTATCAATTCAATATTAAGCATAGAAAGGGAGAGAAAATGGTTCACATTGATGCTTTGAGTAGGTCACCCGTTGACGAAGAAGCGGACACCTTGGAAACGATCATAGAAGATAGATTAGAAGTGAACTTGACGTTGACGATAGAAGAGCAAATTTTGATGATACAACAAGCAGATTCGCAATTAAAAGAAATAATTGAAATCTTAAAGAAAAAAAGTAGCGAAAGAACAAAAGACGAAAAAGGAAAAGTGAAGGATTATGTATTGAAAGAGAATAGATTATTTCGTAAGACTAAAGTAAAAGGTGAAGAAAAGTTACTTTATGTCATTCCCAAGTCTATGAGAAAAAGCTTAGTAGTGAAATTTCATGATTGCTTCGGACATTTTGCAGCTGATAGGACAACCGGAAAAATAAAAGAATTATATTGGTTTCCTTCTATGAAACGATATGTCAAACGACACATAGCAATGTGTTTCGAATGCCTGGTAAACAAGATACCATCCGGGAAACAACAAGGCCTACTTCATCCAATAAGTCCTGGTAAGAGGCCATTTTCTATTATCCACCTTGACCATTTAGGTCCATTTGTTCGAAGTTCAAAAGGCAATCAAGAACTGCTAGTTATTATCGATAACTTCACTAGGTTTGTACGGCTTGTTCCTAGTAGAAACACCCGAACGAATTATGTCCTGAAAGCACTGAAGGACTTTGTTAACGAGTTTGGATTACCTGATCGAATAATAAGTGACAGAGGATCATGTTTCACATCGAAAGAATTCGAGGAATATTGTAAAGTCAACGGTATAAAGCACACATTAAACTCGACACGACATCCACAAGCTAACGGGATGGTGGAACGCGCGAACAAAACGATACTGGGTGTTATTACAACGTCTATGAAGGATGAGAAGCAAAAGGACTGGGATGCAAAAATCAAAGACGTAGAGAAGTATTTAAATAATTCTTTAAATAAAACTTCAAATAAAACACCATTTGAAATGTTACATGGTTATAAGCCGCATTTTAACGACGGATTGCACAGAAGATTAGCTGACGAAGAAGTTTGGACAGAACCGAAAGTCGTGCAAAATGAAGCAAGGCTAAACATTGAAGAAAATCAAACAAAAATGAAACAGTACTACGATAAGAAAAAGTGTCGAATCGCCAAATATGAAGTAGGAGAAATTGTGGTGATGAAACGAGCTCCAAAATCAACAGGAGAACCCACAAAAACTCAACCAAAATATCGAGGACCTCTAACAATAACTGAAGTACTTCCTAACGACACCTATAGAGTAGAACATTTAGAACCAAAGAAGAAAGGTTATATCTATTCAACAACTGCTCACGTAAGCCAGCTGAAACCATGGAGAAGTGAATCGTCTCTAGACAGTGACAATGATAGTGATGACGACCGCGACGAGTCCAGTGATGATGACCAAAGCCTCCTAGATGATGACGATGACTCCAAAAGAGCACCGAGACGCAACCCTTTCAGAACAGTTCGTACGAAAGACTGACAGACTTTTTTTTTATAGCTGTGCCTATGGTAAGAACATTCTTTTTATATCTTATTCCAGAGTGACATTTAGCAGTGACAATAATGAAGAACTTTGAACTCTTTAAGGACTCTTAAGTATAGATATATTATTATTTTTAAAAGTAAATGCTAATATTTTGTGTGATGTTGATTTTTCCTATGCATAGGTAAGTAACTTTTATTAGATATGTAATAATATTCAACAATCAGGAGATTGTATTGTCAGGAAAGGCCGAATGTAATAAGCCTGTAGAGAGCGCTGCAAACGCCGTGAAACGGCGCAGTGTGATGTAAGACGGAGAACGAGTGGAACCGTTGTTCTGGGAACAACGCATGATGAATACTGCGGTGCGGCAGTGCAATTATAGTAAGATTATTGTAAATATATGTAAATAATGACAATAAATTAGTCAAGAATACCACCGAGTAATTACTGTGTGATAACGAGCAGTTGTCTTGTGAGAGGAAGACAACATGTGGAACCTCAAGATGTCAACATTTTAAGCTGAAATTTGGAGACAATTAGTTTCAGCTAGTTTGACACCATATAATGACTCAGGCAATGTGAATTTCGAAAAAAAGTTTTTTCGCTCCACCCTAATATACATATATAACTCGGCTGTTCGAGCCTCGTCAGGGGGAGACCCCCTGAAGCCCCCTAATTTTTTAGTTTCATTATTGCCATATTAAAACGATATTAATTGACTATGTCATTTTATCTCTCACCCCTTTTTCTTTTATTCTTCCTTTACATTTATTTCATCGACTGGAAGTAGGAGGAATTCCTGATCTTTCCTTGCAATTGCAAACGTGGGTCGATGATAACTGAAGTAACTTATATAATTTTTAGTATCTATGTTAAAACACGAAAAATTTTGCTTTTCGTTATTTGATATTGATGAGAGAGCTTTAGGCGAGTAGGGTTGCTGTATTTCGCCTGGTAACCCTATTGGCGTGTCATCCAGAGTGGATAAGAATCCCAGGCTGTTAGGCTTATATTTAAAATTATTCTTTTTTCCCCCTTTCATATTCGCTGGCCCAGTGCCCGATGCGTTTACACTTTTTGAAAGTTATTCTTGATGCATCCTTAATGAGTCCATGTTTTATGTTTCCATGTTTCGTAATTATCTTTATCCAGCGTTCCAATTCGCCAAGTTCCAGTCGCCATTTTGAGGATGAATGATGCAGCCTTGAAACGAACGTTGAAAATCATCAAATAAATAAATAAATCCATCTGGTGTCCACAACCTTTTAGAAATGTTAGCAGAGTTATGCACAAACGTAGTAAGCGTGAGATTTTAACACAACATTTACTTTATTAAATTAGAACGGAAGAAACAGGCACATCAAATAACAAGTTAACATCAAGATGGAAAAATGTATAGAAGAAGTAAAAAGAATGCGTGCGCGACACAGTTACAGTTAAGTGGATAACTGTTTAATGAGGGATACAGGATTCAGTAGGATAAGACATTGCACAGTAAAAAAATAAACAATCAATACTCAACAATTTTCTTAAGCTGTTAAAATTTTTATGATTGTAACCTATTTATAGAAAAATACATGTGATGCATATTCTACAGCTTACGAAATATTGTAACAATACATTAAAGCTGTTGTGAACTAATAGTATTTAAATATATTGTTGCGGAATTACTCAGCTACTCCTGGGGTTCGTCGTTCTAAAGTCGAGTTCGTGTAAAATGTTCAAGTAAAAAGTCACTTGTCAGGATGGAACACAAACTTTATTGCTTCTAGAACTTCGTAGAACAATCAGCTGTACACAATTCACAAGCACAATCTAGCAGTAATGTGCTTTTAACAGTTCGCTTAGATCAGAAGCTCTCACAAATGCTGTATTTCTCACACAAAATAGAACACTTTTACAGGCAAAAATTCCGTGGAAATATTCAAGGGATATAGTACACTATCCCTTAAGACACAGCAATGAAGAATTTACACACAGCACTTTAAAAACAGCTTCACAAAGCAAGCTAAAACACAGCTTCTATAGCACTATCAGTTCACACAAAGCAAGCGTACTCAGAGCTCTTTACACATTGAATGTTCAACTCGCAACTGACACTTCCGGGCGATGCGCGCCTCCATAAATAGCCGACGCAGGAGGTACAAGAGGTTTCCAGAAAAGTCAATTTCTCAAGGGTTCTACATAAAGCGTGAATTTTGACCACGTCATAGAAGAGAAATGCTAGGTTATTATGCGTTTTAGTGCAGGAAAAACAACTTCCAGGCCCCACCGGGAAAACCGCGCCAAATGACCAAAAAGTCGCTAAGCTTGGCGACTTTTGGCGAAATATCGCCAAATTTGGCGCCAAAAATAAGTCCTCAAAAGTGAAGAGATCCAAGCTCCAGGACCAACACCTCTCGAGATCCCTAGAAGCCCACAGAAAAACACATGGGAAAGTGAAACCCCCGTATCTCCGGCTCCAATTGGCCGACCTTGATGCGACAAAAAGCAAAATTTATCCATTTGAAGCGCAGAATACGAATCCTAAACCATTCTAAGCCACAGAGCAGCGGGTCGCCCCGAAAATTCGTAACAATATGTAAAATACTCAACAAATTTTATGTCCCATACTTTAATGTCGGATTTTTATGTTGCATTTTTGGGATACATTTTTCGGGATACAATTTTCAATAAAGGGGGTGAGAGATCAAATGACATAGTCATTATGTATGTATATGTATATAAATATATATATATGTAATATAAAAATCCCGTTCAGGCTTTTTAATTAAGTTTTCCAAATTAATTTTTGTATTAGTCACTGTTATTAATATTTTTCTCAAAAGAAAGTCAGTTTGCTCGCCTCGTCGGAGCCATATGAGTTTTTTAAGCCTTTTCCCTTTAAAAATCCGCCAGATATGGTTTTTCCTGGTAGACTTTGACTCCGCTGCTTATTGCAGACTGCTTATTTTAATAACTGCTTATTTCAGAACTAACTATTTTTGACTATTTTTTATTTTCTCTTCTGTCTTAATTTCAGTGGCCTAGCGATGCGTATTCTGCAAATCCTCGCTATTCATTCATTGATATCCTCGCTATTTCATTCATTCCAACTTGGCTTTATGAATTTTTAAAGTTTCTACGATTTTGTTTTGCCCACCCTGTACATTCGTACAAATATTTTACAACATACTCCGAACCCTATACGTATGCACACATACTTTAAACATAATGCACACTTATTTTTTCAACACAGACGGCTGTGCCGGCGCAGCTAGCTGTGTCAGAAAACGTCTCTAGTTCGGTGGTGCCATACGGGCGATTCGATCGATCGCCATATTTTTCTTAGTTGAATGGATCGATTGCAACGGCTGCACTTTTTCAGCTATGGAACGAGTCTTCGGAATGATTATGTGGATGCGTAATCGAGTATGATTACCGTAGGGCCTTATTGTCGCATGGGCACATCGGGAGTTTGCCCAGTGCCCCCGGCTCGAAAGGGCCCCCAATTTCAAATGTTGTTCTGAAATACTCTTTTTTATATCAAACTTTTATGAAAAATAAAACAAATTTCATAGATGTAGCTCCCAAATTCATCAATGCCCGGGGTTGGCCATAATCAGGCCGTGACGATTACTTTTCTTTTCCTGATAGAGTCTACGAATAGATTACGGTAATCCCAAATAATAAATTTGTCGATTACGATCAGATTATGGTAATCCAAAATACTAATAGATTACAATAATCGAACCAACAAAAACTGTCGATTACGGATGGTGAGGTTATGATTAAATTACGTTTACAAAATGCTTTTTGTTAACATTCATAGCCTTTTAATTGAACAATTTTTAAGCAGAGGAAAGACCCTTAACAGACAACACCCAGAAGAAATTGGCGTTGTAAAGATAAAATAAAATATTGTAAAATAACACACATAAAATTATCCTTGAATACAGGTATAACCTGTTTAAGCAATGCGAAACAGTAATAGAACAGCTGATTTAAGAGCGCCCATGTAGAAATGGTTCAGTGTACTAAAATATATTATTTTTGGGGGGCAGAACACTTCACTTCCTAAAACAATCATGTGGGTGTCCATGAGCTGAGCCAGAAAAGAGGAGCAGAAGCAAAAGCTGAGACTGAAGAGGACGAAGACAGCAGGAAAACGATGGAGACAGAAAGGAGAAAAAAAATCTCCTGTCTTCAGCCTTACTTTTCCTTCCTCAGATCTCGGAATGCTTTGCTGGGGCACAGAGAGGACCAAAGAGAGGAAGTAACGCTGGACAGAAAAAGGATAACTTTTTTTCGGCTTTGCGCCCTTGTAACAATGTGAATGAATAGGTTAACTCGGGGTTCAATATTTCTCTCAAGATGTTAAAGTCATGTGTTTCTTCAGACTGTCAAAAGCAGGAGCCCCAAGCAATTAAACGAAGACTTCACACGCAGATTAATGAGTTTTTTCTGTTATCTTCATTTGACATAAAAACTAAAGCTGAGTGAATGTAATTCTGTAATGGCCTCAAGCAATTACGATTAAGGAATGCTTAGATTACGACTATGCTTAGACTACGATTATTTAGAAATTGATTAGATAATTACATGGGGATTTAAGTTTTCAGATTACGATTACATTAGATTATTTGCAAACTAAATTTCTAGATTAGGCTTACATAAAAAAAGTGTCTAATCGATTAGGATTAGGAGATTACGATCACACGAAGTCTGGTTGGGACGTCTGTCCAGTTGGCTTTCTATATTGATGTGAAAATGCTTGTGATTCAATAAAGGCTCGAATTTATTATTCTTTTGATTTCCCTTATCTGCAACAAACAAAAAAAGGAAGAGTGTTCAATTTCCCACCGTGACGCAGGTAAGACTCGCAGCCAAGATTAGAGGAGATTCCGGAGGGCAGGAAGAATCTCTCATGCCTGTCTTAATATTTTGCATATCCTGATCTAGCATGCTGTGGATAGCTGTACGACTGCTGGTCGTTGGTTGCGTTGCCGTCGCTGCGGCAATTTCGGCCGAAGATGCCTTAGAAAACAGTAAGTGCCATTTTTATTTGTAATCCGCTGTGACTAGGGTTGCCAAACATCCCGCGAAAGCCGGGACGTCCCGTTTCTTGGGCTTTAGAGGACCGTACCTTCCCAAGAGGCGCTGTAACAACCCTAAAGGACACAGCTGACTTCGAGCTTTTTTCGGTCATACATTGTATTTGAATGGGGATTTTCGGCCGACGTTTTACGCCGGTCGGCAGTGGACTGTCCTCCACCGAACAACAGATGGGAGAAGCGTGAAATTGCAACATTATTCACGGTCCCCAATTACCTTTTACCGGTTTAATACTGGAGTATCTCCCTCTTTCACATCGGTGGGTAAAATTTATTGCTTACAAGTGAGAATTGGCCAAAACCAGTACGGGCCATGCGGACCCCGTACTCGTTTTGGCTGCCCGGAGACGCTCGAAGTCAGCTTTGGCGTTAGAATTTATTGCTTTTCTCCCATCATCCCCTGCTGCTAAGAGAGGGGAGAGTGCAGCTTTCACTTAAAGTACGTTCCCTCATATTGTTCCCCTCTTCTCAAAAGAGTCCCATCTTTCCTCCCCCCTGAAAATAATTACTGCTTGCTCTGGATTGCTCTTTGAAAACACATCCGCAGCAGTGAGTTGGGCAAAAACAGTAGTAAACGGATTTTATTCTCGAGAATTCTGATAATTTGCTGTAACAGAGACTTAGTGAATTCTGAAGCTTTTAAAAATGTCAAAGTAGCAGCTAGTTAATAACTATTATGAATAATAATAGTAATTAATAATGCTTATGCTAATAATAATATCCACTTAAAAAAATACGAGCTAAAAAGAGCAAATTAATTTTCTTGGAGAATGATAAAACCACCAAATGCCGGTCTTTGAATTAAGTTTACACTAAGAATAAATTATTGAAAACTTATGAATATAACTTAATGCACTGAAAGGTTCACGTCCAATTTACAAGTACTAAACAATAATTATGGCTAAGTGTTTTATCGGAGACATAATATATGAATTTTCAGTTTTAATCTTGAATTAAGGCAGCGGTTCTCAACCTTTTAACATCGCCCCCCCCCCTCAACAAAGGCTAACTTACGGTGGTGCGCCCTCTCCCCCCCTCACATTTTTCAGCACACATTCAATTTTTTAATCTTTAACAATGAACATTTAGCCGAATTTTCTACAAAATAGTGCTACCAGTAAAGTTTGAATGAACATTTTAAGCGAAAAAGGGTATATTTTTTAGTAAAAATGAGAATAAATAAGATGGTTTAAAACAAAACATACATCACTACTTGCTCTAAGGTTTTTTTCGCGACCCCCTGCATACGCTCTGCGCGCCCCACAGGTTGAGAAACGCTGAATTAAGGTTACATTGTTTCGCGCCGTCTCGCATTGAAAAGATGACCAGTATTGCTTCCCAGATTGATTTTTGAAAACCCTGCTTTGACTCAGAGTTGCTCTTAAAACATTCGCCATTTTCCAGAGGAGCATTCGATGACCCTTGCTTAAAAAGGAACTCAGATATGACAGAAAGGAAGTTTTCTCGGGACGCCAAATGTCCCGCTTTTAATAGAATAAGTAATTTAATAATTTGATAAATTATAATGATCTCAGAAGATATTTTAAACATCAGATTTCTTTCCTAAATATAAATAGGATCTCTGCAGAAGTGATTGTATACTTTAAGTTCATTTTCAAAATAAGTAGAATTAGGATTTCAGCTAAAGTGGTTTAATATTCTTAAATTCTTTTCCAAATAAATAATTATAATAATCTTAGAAGATGTTATTAAAGACTAAGATCTTTTTTATGAAGGCATATTATCAATACCTACTTATGGGTTGTTTCAATTAAATTTTAAATTGCAAAGTAAAAGTTTTCGTTTTTGTTTATGCAAAGGCTATAAAAAGTTTATTTAATTGCAAATGATAGTACTATTTTTCTTGATTATAAAGAAGGAAAATGGAAGACTCTAATAATTAATGTTAATTTTTCACTAGTTTGTCTGATTGTTTTAACTTTTGTTAACTATGTTGCATGTATAACTTATAATGATCTATTGCGTATTATGCCAAAGCAAGCATAATATGCAATAAAACCATTCGTATATTATGTTTTACTTAATACTTTAATTATGCATGCAACATATTTACTAAAAATTGAAAGAGTCAAGCAAACTAATGAAAAATTAACATTAATTATTATGGAGTTTTCCATCTCTCTTCTTTATAATCAGGACAAGTTGTACTATCATTTCCGACTAAGTTAAATGAACTTTTTAATTGCTTTCGCAAATAAAAACAAAACCATTTTACTTTGTCATTTAAGAAATGTATTAAACACACACACACACTAGAGACGAGACGGGCTCAGCCCGAGCCCGAAAGCCCGAGCCCGAGCCCGAACCTGGCTCGGGCTCTGTAATTCACAATTGCGATCGGGCTCGGGCGGGCTCGGGCTCGCGAAAAATTTCCCCTTTATTGAACATACTCCTAGAAACAGATTTTTAAAAAGTGATTCATGAGGAAAATAAAAGTACAGTCAACTCCGGTTATAGTGAACCTCTGGGGAGCAACAAATTTCGTCCACTATATCCGAAGTTCACTAAAGCCGTTATCAGACGACGCATTTTCGCCCTTCAAAATGCTCGTACAACTCTTTCGGCTTTCATTTTTCTTGTCAAAAGCAAGGTATAGGGTTGTATTGCAAGGCAAGAAAACGATCTGGTGGATTGGCACGGGGTTGCCGATTTGGTGACGTTATCGCTCGTTTTGTGACAAAACAGTTATTACGTCATCGCTGTTTTTGTCACAAAAATCACTCGTCCTGTCGCGCCCCGTGCAGTCGAACATTGACATTGACGGTGGAATTCGAAGGTTCATTTTAAAGTAAATACAGTAAAAAAGTTTATAATGGTTTTTGATTTGCACTTCGAAAATAAAACCGGCTTCTATTTCCGCCGTCCACATTGCAGGCATGGAGGTCGCCATCTTGAATGAAGGTGTGGACAGTGTCTAGAGCTCTGATTGGCTGATTTCGCCATTCATACCAAACATTTTTCAACATTGTTCGAAACAGTCCGGTGTCAAGGGAAATACTATCACACAACGGTTTTCGCCTGACTGAAGGGCAAAACTGCAGTACAAAAGTGTTGTACGTGCATTTTGCAGTGCGTAGAGCTCTCGTGTGATAGCACCTTTAAACCCAAGTGTATTCATGATGGATAGAGATACTGTGTGTGAATCGAGACTAATGGTTTGCGATCACTATATCCGATGGTTCACTATATCCGGGTTCACTATAACCAGAGTTGGCTGCACTTATAAAAAAAAAAAAATATCGGCACTGGCGCCTAGAAGGTGCGTTAAGCTCTTTGGATATTTCAGAACGGCGGCTTATTTTCATTAGTTAGTCATGAGATCCGACATTATTTGATAAACATATGGATAAATAAAGAATTGGAAAGTGCATTGAGAGTTTGCAACTATATTTATCTTTAATTTGCACAAACGGCAAAATTCATTGTATTCTATCAATGAAGTAATTGGATTTTTTTTTTTAAATCTTTAACTGAAATTTCGGGCTCGGGCGGGCTCGGATTAAAAGTCCTCGGGCTCGGGCTTCAAAAAATGAGCCCGAACTCATCTCTAACACACACACACACACACAAAAAAAAAAAAAACTGATGAGTAGATATCAATAATATATATTTTTCATTCATTCAATTCCTACTCGGCTGCCCAAATTTAAAACACAGTAAGGGACAAATTTTTCAAAATGGATTTTTTAGCATTTTTCGTTCTAAGAGTCGTGTGAACATGATTTACTTGGCACTTTTCAATAATTTAATTTTTTCGTATATATATTAAAATTGATAAAGCTAGTAAGTGCTTTTTTTTCTATTTGAAAAATTTGAAACAAAGTAACACTTTCAACAGTTTTAAAACCCTATTTTATTTTCTACCTGTTGTCATCCTGATCTGTGACAATAATCAACGGTTAATTTGTTGTGCTAAAATACCATTTCGTGCGGCTAAAAGGAAATACGTTTTATTGATTTTCTGGAAGATTTTGAATTTGTCACTTACAGTATTTTAATTTGGGCAGCCGTACTATTAGTTCACTCTCCCTATTGTTACGAATTTTCGGGGCAACCCGCTGTTCTGGAGTTTAATATAGTTCAAAATTCGTATTCTACGCGTCAAATAGCAAAACTTTGCTTTTTGTTGCATCAAAATCGGTCATCTAGAACCGGAGATACGGAGGTTTGGGTTTCCTCATTGATTTCTGTAGCAATTTCTAGAAATCTCGAAAAGTATTGGTCCTAGGTCATCGGTAACTTCAATTTTGGGGACTTATTTTTGGCACCAAATTTAGCGATATTTCGCTAGAAGTCACCAAGCGTTGCGACATCCCAGACAGCACAGCAAACTTGCATCAAACTTGCAGCAAGCTTGATTTATCAAGTCAATAAGCTTGAATTAAGCTTGAAAATTCCAGGCGTTTTAAGCTTGATGCAAGCTTGAATCAAGTGTTCTAGTTTACACTTGCCCAGCTTGCATTAAGCTTGACATTTCAAGCTTGAAACAAGCTTGACATTTCAAGCTTAAAAAATTTTCCAAAAAAAAAAAAATTCTAAATACACGGGGCACCCGCCCCACATACTTTATTTTCCCGCGCATTTTCCCCCCTCTAAGCTCTAATTTTAAGCTGTTTCCATCGAGTGTCCGTGGCTAGAATAGAACCCGGGACCTTTCGGTTAGTAGCCGCGCGCGTTATCCATTCAGCCACCGGAGCCTCGTGCAGCTGTGACTAAAGTTTGAAGTGAATTATTAAGCGGTTTTCTGGCCAGATTGATAAGAGGGCGATATGTTATTTGTTTTTTTTTAATTTTTCCATGGGATTCATCAAAATTAAAATAATTTTATGTGTGATTTAGAGACTCTACTAATAGGGAAATAAACATAATATAAACTTAAGAGCAACACATGTTTTAAAACTTTCGCAACACTCATGAGCAATACTGCCGCTGGCCAAAATCGAAACAAACGACTGATTTTGAAATCAATTTCGTAGTATAATTGTATTTTATTTTGAAGAGTTTCCATATTTGGAAATATAGAATGGGTTTACTTACTTAACACAAATTTTGTGTTAAGTAATCTGAAATCAAAGAAACAGATAGTTAAACGTTACTTCGAAATGGTATATCACAGTTGCTAACATAACATGTATGGAATACAAACACTTTAGTCATTTTTGTAAATATTTCTTATAATAAGAAATAATTGAAAAATTTTGCTATTTTTTAACGCTAAAAATTCTCGTTACAAATGTGGTTAGTTATTTTCCTACATATTGCTATGCTATATCGATATAGAGCATTTCGAAGAATTAAAAATAAGTTTAAATTAATTTATACAAATGTAAATTTGAATTATTTTCATTGTTCATACTTTATAATTAAAAAAATTATTTAACTTTCTGAATTTTTTTTTTTAATCCTTTGTAATTTTATTTTAAAACTACAAAAGTGTAAGATGTAAGATTTTTGGGCCCTAAAATCTGTAGGCCCTAGACAGTTGCCCCGTTTGCCTTGCCGGTAATATGGCACTGGTAATAAAATAAACACATCTTTTACAAACTTTAGTAAATTTGAGGACGCTACACAATTAATGTCCATTCTCTTTCACAGATGGCGCCATCAACGCTCCTTTAAAAAGGAAGTAGACGAGTAGCAATTACCAAGCTTAAATCAAGCTGTATTTAAGCATGACAATTCAACTTGACTCCTGCTTGCTGCCAGCTTAGAATGAGTTGAACTGTCAAGCTTGCATTAATGCGTCAAATTCAAAGAAATGTCAAGCTTGATTAAAGCTTATGTGCTGTCTGGGATTTTGGTCATTTGGCGCGATATTCCCAATAGGTCTTATAAAGTTAGTTTTTCTGCATTAACATGCATGATAGCCTAATATTTCTCTACTATGACGTAATCAAAATTCCCGCTTTATGTGGAATCTTCGAGAGATACATTTTTCTAGAAGCTCCTTGTAGTTTCTGTGTCACCTGTAAATACAGGCATGACAGACCCCACACTTCAGTGTGGACAGGACCGGCCTTCTTTTGGAAGTGGCCCGGTTGCAAACATTTTTTGGGGGCCCTAAACATTATAGATGCTAAAAAAAATTCATTAATTAATAGACCCATTTATAAAGCAAACATTAAGAATGAACTGAAATACCACTAATAACACTTTAATGGTCGTGGTAATTAGGGTTGAAGGCCGGCTCTAAGGTAGCTGGCGCCCAGGACAAGCTAATTTTTGGTGCCCTTTTTAAATAAATCTAACTCGTTTATGACGACTCCTTATTTAAGAAGAACCCAGATTGAATGAGGAAATCGGAAATACTTGGCTGGTACAATGTTATGTTTATGGGAGTATAACTCGCTTTTAACGAGTAAAACCTGGTTGTATCGAAGAATATTTTTGTGATTTATAAAATTTCTACTGACTTCCACCTCTCAAGCTCAGATAATACTTTCTTAGAAAATATCTTTTAACATTCCAAAGTCAATAAAGACGACGATGATAGCGAAGAATAGGAAGAAACTACAAAGGGAGCTTACCTGACCATGGGCAACTGGGACAGTCTGATGTTGGATAAACCTTCAAAAGAAAAAAAAAATCCGTTCTCTCTCCTAAGATTATGTTTTCATGGCGCCCCTAAACATATAGCACCCCAGGCAGCTGCCCGAGTTGCCGGTACCTTGAGCCGGCACACCAATGGAAGTGGGGGGGGGGTGAGTTAAAGTTTAGGTTAAATTAAATAAAATCAATAATTTAATATAAGAGGACATTTCATTAGTCAGTGCTGCCAATTTAAGGGATTTGTCGCTAAATTTAGCAACTTTTCATTGTATTTAGTAAATAAATTTTTTGGAAAGTGACATTTTTGATGATCTTGCTCTCTAATTTAGAGATTCAGATGAATTTGGAGTATTGTTTCAAACTTTCTAAGATTTTAAAATCTAACCAGTACTACTTTAGAAAAGAAATGATGAGATGAAATGTTTAAGAATGGATCGTGGATGAACAGACATATCAGGGACGTAGCCAGATAATAGGCGATGGAGGCCTCGGCCCCTTCCGAAATTCATACTTTTCATAATTGGATGTCAATAATCAAGCTTTTTCGTAGAAATGCTATCTTAATTAAAAATGCCTCCTTTTGGGCCCGCCCCGATTTATCTTTTTCTTTCTGGTTATGTGCCCGAGACGTACATTTCAATCATCCAATTTTATGTGTACTTTTATCTGCTATTATACTGTAAATATTCAAATATAATATGAGTGCTATTTTAAGTATGAGGGTTCTATTAGAAAATAGAGCAACATCTATTCGAAATCTATTATTAATTTCAGTTTTTTTTGTATTAGCCCCTTATTGGTAGGATATTTTTTCGAAATTATTATTTATTTAATTTTTTTTCATGGTTACCAATCCTTACCAACACATCTATCCACTTTTTGGAAACAGTAAATTTTTAATATCTTTTCAAAATGTTAACCAACCCACTCGTACATTTGGAAACTAAATATGATATTCTGTTGTCCACGATCTTTTTCTATATTCTATCATAAAAATCACTGTACATATAAAGTGGTTAATTATATTTCCTAAATGTTATCAACTGTACGTCGCATGGCACGCGCTGCCGACTGTGTGGGAACAAAAACGCCGAAAGTGTGAGATGCGACGTCGAAGAAGAAGGGGTTGAGATTGATTAATGTGTTTGAAATATTTTATACTTCTAATTTTCAATAAACACAGATTTAAAAATACTGACTTTTTCTACTTCAGAATAGCTGTTTCATCTGACTGCAGAACTTCGCTTACTCTACATACTCATTTATTGCTTAGGGATTAAATCGCGTAAATATAAGTTACGGGATCAATCAAAATGCATTTAAAACTTTTATAAATGTGAAACTTAACACAATTTAAAACTTTTTGACGAAAATTATCTTATTATTTGCAAGCTCGGCTATTATAAACAAAATAACAATTTACCTTTTTTCAAATGTAGAAAACATGATGATAAAATTGGTAAAGCTTAATCCATAATTTAGGCCCGTGAAAGTCATAAAATTCAGAAAAATCTTTCAAAATATATATAACATATACACAAAAGTTAATAGACTCTCACAAAGTCTAATACAAGCAGACACTTCTAATGGCTCAACTTCGGTTAGTAATTTTGAGAGGGGTATCTGCAAAATAGGATTTGATCAACACCTTTGCACAATTGTAAACTTGGGAAAAAAATGTCCCCATGCTTGCAAAGGTACCCAAATGCAGGTCATTTTTTATTCTTTGTGTACTCTTATCTTCAAATTAATGCCAGACGCGTGAAACGTACTTCGTATCAACATAGTTTAGAGGGGGCCCCCACAGGTGTTAATCAATCAGTCCTTGGTTTTGACAACGAAAAGGCCTCTTCCGCTGTTCTATGTGTTTCGGTTCTTTTCAAAGAATTCGCTAATGAGCGGTCGTTTTGACCAATGGTCCAGATCTGATAATTGTATTTTTCTCTAACTGATGTTTCGCTCTTTTTTACGGTGAAAGGTGCGAAGGTAAGTGAAATTTCATCAGAGCTGGGGTGTACTGTCAAAGAATACTGTTCGTAGAAAGACGCTTTTGTAAATGATGTTTAGCTCTGAAAGATGCAGAGTAGCCACACAACACTATCAGTCTACTTTAATTTAAAGAAATTTTTTATATTTTTCACGATAAGAGAGAGAGACATAATAAAAAATATAGAACGGATTTGGGGGCCCCTCTGAAACCGGGGCCCAGGTGACTTGCATCCGCAGCATCCCCCCCTGTGGCCGGCCCTGAGTATGGATCGAGCTTCCTATGAGTACGCTGCTTTGCTTTGTGAACTCTGCGATAGAAGAGGTATTTTCGCTTGCCTTTTTAGCGATATTTCGCTAGAATATTCACTAGTAAATTCTTCATTGCTATGTCTTAAGGGACTGTATACGATATCCCTTGTATATTTCCACTGAATTTTTGCCTGAAGTGTTTTATTTTATGTGAGAAATACAGCATTTGTGAAAGCTTTTGAGCTTAGCGAACTGTTATAAGCACATTACTGTCTGATTGTGCTTTTGAATGTTGTACAGCTGCTTGTTCGACAAAGTTCTAGACGTAATAAAGTTAGTGTTCCATCCTGACAAGGGAATCTTTACTAGAACTTTCTACACCTACTGGACTTTAGAACGACGAACACAGGAATTAGCAGAGATTTCTGAAACATTTGGTGTTAGAAGTGGGATTCTATAGAAATAAATTATTTCTCCAGTGCATGGTGTGAACAAGAAAATTGAGGACCTTAGAAAACTGATAGAGGAGATGAAAACCGATATGATGAAGGAGATGAAATCCGTCAAGAAGAGATGAAAACTGAGTAAAAAACCGCACGAGAAGAGATAGGAGCCGGAAAAGAAGAAATGAAAGCTGCACAGGATGAGGTGAAAGCCGGATTGGAAAAGATGAAATCCGGACAAGCCGATTTAGAGAAGAAATTAGAAAGCAGACTCGAACAGATGAAAACCAATCTGGAAAAGCAAATTGAGAAAGCCCAGAAAATTTTAGAGTTGGAAATTAAGCAAAACGAACAACACTGGAAAGAAATGAAGGAAGAAATGGAAGAGAGAATGACAAGTTTAGGAGATAGGCAAGCGAAAAGCGTGAAAGTGAAGAAAAATCAAGTTGGAGAAAGTGGAGAAAAATCAAGAGGAAATGGAGAAAAGAGTGTCGCTTCTAGAAGAAACTCAAACGAAATATAAACAAAGAATTGAAGGAAATGTTAAACAATTACAGCAGGATATTTGAAGAATTGAAGGAAATGTTAAACAATTACAGCAGGATATTTTCAGAATGCGTCAAGAATTTGAGAATAAAATTGAAACAAACTGGACAGTTTAATAGAACTGGGAAAATTACCTGAAAACATCATGATGTCGTCACGCCGCCCATCAGTGAAACTAACTATTTATGACGGAAAAACTCCCTGGGAAGCGTACAAGACCCAATTTTTAATTGTCGCAAAAGCCAAGGGTTGGGACGAGTCCGAGAAAGCGAACCAAATGGTCGTTTCCCTTAGCGGTGACGCAATTAACGTATTGCGAACCATAGGCGCAACGAAGCTGGGAGATTTTGTCTCCCTTACAAGTGCCTTGGAGCTGAAATTCGGAGAGAAGTGCCATAAAGCGTAGTAGAAGACAACTAAAGTCAAGGATGCAAAGACCTGGCAAGACCAAGAGCTGGTTTCAAACATAGATAGGCTGTGTCATCTAGCCTACATGGACCACCTTGATGATGTTAGAGAAGAAGTGGCAGTGCGGCATTTTATTGCAGCCGTCCGGGATTCTGAAATCCAAAAGGCACTCATGTTGGAGTATTATCAAGATTTGAAATATATTCTCGTGTTCGCTATGAATCTAGAGGTAGCTGAGCGGGCCGTGAGGAAAGATCGTCATGCTGTTAGAGCGGTGACGGTCCAAGAGTGAGCTGATTCGGTCACAGAGCGCTTAGAGAGCAGAATAATGAAGAAAGTTGAAGAACTAATGGAACGAAAATTAAGATCCGGTGGAAAGAGACAGAGCCCAAGGAAAGTAAAATGCTGGAAGTGTGGCGCCGAAGGACGTGTACAAAAGTGCAGTGGTTGCAAGTCTCATGACCAGCAAGAGAACTCTAAGAACATGAAGGAGGGAAACTAGGAGATGGCCATGTCGCGGGGCGGAGTTTGCCAGATATTCAAAAGCCCCACCTTAAAGTCTTACAGATTTCATCAGTCAATGGCGATAGTAATGGACTCTTTGTACTCGGATACGTTAATGCTTCTCGATGCCACAATGTCATCGATACTAGAGATAATGCAACCATCATAAAAACAGATCGGGCTCCGATATTAAATTTGAAGACTATTTGGACTCCGCGCTTTTTGACCCTCCAAACTGTGATAGGTGACAAAATCCAAGTGGGTGGAAAGGAGCGAGTAGAAATCACATTTGGAAATGCGGTATATGTGGTATATATACCATGTGGTATATGTTGCCAATATTACGGACTCTTTCATTCTCGGACAAGACTTCCTAAAATCACACAAATATAGCTTGGACTTAAAAAATATGAGCTTCGTTCAGATTGGTAAGAAACAGCTGCGTTCAACATTAAAAATGAAGCGGTTTTACCTGTTCATCAAATGATAGCCCAGACTGATATCACTCTACCTTCAAGAACTGATTTAATAATTTAAGGAACAGTAAAAGAAATCAATAAATTCCGATTCGGATTACTTGAACACCCAAGCAATAGTGATATTGTCAGAGGAGTACTTGTGGGAGCAACACTTGTGGACTTGTCGAGAACAAAACTTCCAGTTAGAGTAGCATATGTGACGGACAAGTCGAAGGTTATAATGAAAAATGCAGTGTTGGCGACATGCACTCCTGCTACAAGCATTAATAAGAACATCAGCCAAACGACAGCTAAATCATCTGAGTGTCTGACGAAGGAATTATTACAAGACTTGGAGTTAACGTCAGAACAGAGAAGTGCTGCGGAGAAAGTAAAAGCTGAATTTGAAGATCTCTTCTCTCGTACTTCGGGTGACTTTGACCGTAGGAGGTTAACGCAACATAGAATAGGCACAGGCATCCATTGTCCCATGAAGTAACATCCTAGACGGCTGGTGTTTGCTAAGCAAGAAGAGGTGAACAGACTTTTAGAGGAGATGCAGCGTGATGACGTCATCGAGCCATCGACTAGTTCCTAGCCCTCGCCGATTGTTTTGGTCCGGAAGAAGGATGATTCCACCTGGTTCTGCGTTGACTCTAGACGTCAGAATGACATTACCAGGAAGGACAGCTACCCTCTTCCCAGGATAGATGACACTTTGGACACTTTATCGGGAAATGAACAGTTTTCCACTCTCGATTTGAAGAATGGCTACTGGCAAGTAGAAATTGATCCCGATGACGGTGAAAAGACTGCGGTCACTGCAGGACAAGGATTGTGGCAGTTCAAAGTTATGCCTTTCGGACTCTGCAACGCACCTGCTACATTCGAGCGTCTAATGGAGACAGTGTTGAGGCGACTTTCCTACGAGCATGTCTCGTTTATTTGGAGGATGTCATCATCGTCGGAAAGACTTTCGAAGAGCATCTAGAGAACACCCTAAAGGTGCGGCAGAAATTAAAGGAGGCAAACTTGAAACTGATACTTAACATATCATTTCACCCACAACTCAGTGCTGTGCAATTAACACTACGCTTTTCTTTAAAATAGATAAAAAGTAATCAGCATTCTCTATTTACTCTAATTTTAATCAACATTAAGCTTATATTTATTTCTTAAAATTATAACATTTACTTAAAATTATAAACATCTTATTTGTCATGCTACTTATCCCTGTATCAAACAATAGAGGAAAAGTCACTCACCTTGTCTGTTGATTTATTCAGTATCAAACTTTAGGAGTTGTTAGGTTTCTGCTCCAGAGTAGCATCAACCAAGTAGTTGCTGTAACAATTTACTTAACGTCGATTCTTTATATCCGTACTTGCAGATTTATCGCACCATCATCACAGCAGCACCTTTATCCAGAAAGCACAATTGTAAGGATATCCACACTTAGATTCGGCTCACCATCACCATAATAGAACATATATCCAGAAAACACAGTTATAAGGGATCTCAGCATCGCAGTGTCTTAGACGATTTTACATCAACTTTTCTTTTATCGGACCGCTGGCAACCATTTATGTCGCAACTCTCGCGACAGTGAAGTCGCTAATGGTAGATCTACTTTACCGAGCGTGTATTTTTTATTTGAGGCATTTCGTTGAACTCGATCCACTCGCGATAAAAGAAAAATAGCTGAATAGATCCACAACCAAATTTTCTGGATTAATAAGTTTTAATATGTACACACAACTATTTACAAAATGAGGCAAACAATCCCTCTTCCATAATAAATAAAATAAGTTAAACATCTTTTGCATCCATCGAGAGGAGAGGCTCTCATTTCCCACCTCTCTCTCCCTGCATCCGTTCCAAACTGTCCCTTCTTTTTTTCTCGCCCCCTTGTCCAAGCGGAAGCTTGCTGAGCTCGGGGGTGACGTTAACTAGGGTCAACGGTCAGCATCGACCGTCCCTGGTGAGAGCACCTGTGGCCAAGGGTGTAACAATAAGATTGTTTTAACATCTAGTTGTGCATCTTGAATTTTGGTTCCAATCCACTGGAGAGTTTATTCACAGGACCACACAAAAGAATTTCAATACATTAATGTCTGTGGACATGTTAAATATATTACATCTGTAGTCAGTCATTGTTTGATCCATGCCCAAAATCTCGCCAAATTTGGCGATAGTCAGTTATATGGTCCATGCCCAAAATATCTCCATTTGTCTTCGTCCTTGGCGAGTTTTGGCGAAATATCGCCAAATTTGCCAATAGTCAGTCATTGTTTGGGCCATGCCCGAAATCTCGCCCTTTTTTGTCGACCTTGGCGTGTTTTGCCAAAATGTCGCCAAATTTGGAGCCAAAAATTATTTCACATTTCGCATAACTCTAAAACTTTTAACCGCAGAATGTTTAAATTTTGTATTTTGAACTATTGTAACATCTAACTCTGCATCTCTTTTTTTTTTTTTTTTTTTTTTTTTTCAATTCCTACTATTAGTTCTCACTCTCCCTATAGCCCAGGCAAATAAGACCAAAATAAAATCGTGCTGCCCGAAAAATAGTGTAGAGCTGGAGATGATTTTAATCGACCGTTGGCATCCCAAGTAAGTGCTGGGTGGGTTTTGCGAAGTAAATTTAGGTGGGCTTCACTTTTAGGAGCCAAAAAACCGCGAAATTTTGGCACTTTTTTCAGTTTTTCGGATATACCTTGAAAATGGTGCATCGTACCGCAAAGTGACAAAATTAAAGAGCATAAAATTCCCCGTCTAATGAGTCCTTAAAAGTTAAATTCGGTTCAGCGGTTTAGCCACAATCGATTGTCAAAAAGGGGCAATTTTTGCCAACTTTGAGGAAAAGCCCGTTTAACACCTGTAATTCAAAAACGGCCAGCCCAAATGAATTAACGCAAAGAGCTACCACATAGCTCTTTGCGTGTTATTTGAATGTTCTTTCAAGTTATTTGAATTTATATCATTATATCGAAAATCTTCCTTAAATGTGTAATTTTAATTAATTCCAGTGATGTGAAATCTAAAACAAAGCAAAATTATTTGACTCTTGACGTAAAATTTGCGTCATCAGTACTAACCTGGCATATAAAATCTATTTTAAGCTGAGTAGATATAATTTATACACAGCAAATTTTCGTGAAATTCATTGATGACTTACTGTGGAAAAACATAAAAGAGATGTTCTCTTTTCAGAAAGTTTGTGTTTGTGTTTGTGAATTAAGGCCAATTGACTGCACCAGGGTTCTAGGCCCGTAGAGAGATGCCCCTCGTGGGGGACTTACTAAGGAATCCTAGCCTGTATTTACGCGAGATTTCGGAGGAAACCACGTAAAACTCCGAACGACTAGGTCGACAGACGTGACCGGGGTTTAAACGTGGCACCTCCCTCCTTCCGGTTTCAAGAGTAGAACCTCTCAGCCACTGGTGGGGCAAAAACATAAATAACTGCCTCTTTCGTTTCAGAAAGAGGCAGTTATTTATAAAGTATTAAAATATCTTGATAACTTATGCATAGTAACGGATCCAAGTAGACGGCGATTCGCAGCTATGCCCACTGTTGAATCCATGTTTAACCCTTTGACGCTCGGTGGTTGCGCCGTGAAACCACCTTATTTCAGCTCTTTCACTGTTGGTCGCAAAAAATGGTTAAATGGTCCCAATGCTGAAAAAGTGCAGAAGTTGTCATCGATCCATTTAGTTACCAACAGCATGACAGTCGATGGAATCTGGCGCCACAGAGCTCAAGAACTTTTCTTGCACAGTTGGCTGTACTCTCTTGAACTCTATGGCGCCAGAGATGGGCAATTCGATCGACTGCCATGTTGGTGGTCGTCAAATGGCTCGGTGGCAAGGGCTGTACTTTTCAGCGTTGGGACCATTTACTATTTTTTTCTCCCCGTCTAGCAGTGGAAATAAAGTGCATTCACGTCGCAAACACCGCTCGTCAAAGGGTTAAACTAAAAATGTGTTCTCCTTGTTATTGAAAGACTCAAAAATCACTTATTTTTGCGAGGCTTTAATTTTCGCGATTTTTGCGAGCCCTTCGCAATCGGGAAAAGCCTCGCGAAATACATTTTTTTTTCCACTTCAAATGATAGTAAAACAACAGTAATTTTCACTTATTAAAATTTAATGTTTTAATGTACAGTTACAAACTATTTCGTGAAATTTTTCTTTCTGACAACTATTCCTTGAACATAAAACAGTAATACAACTAATAGAATCTAGCTCTCATTCACTTACAAAATTTATACCAGCTTCTTTGAAGCCATTCAAAATGGGGAAGCGGAGGGGACGACCTTTACGGACAAAAGGAAGTTTCTTAAAATTCCTTATGCAAAAGACTTAAATTTCGGTTCTGTTCATATAAAATTCGCGAAATTTTCAGTTCGCGAAATCACCGATGTCTTCCTTTTTGCGAAAATTACGGCTCGCGAAAATAAGTGATTTTACAGTAGTCCAAGGTGCATTCTTCTTGAATGGTTGCACTCAAAGCTGTTGCTTGTTTATCTCGGAACTCAAGGTCCCATAAAATTTATAGCCTCGATAATGAGCTGTAATAATGCAGGAAGATAACGGTTTAGACGTGATAAGACGTCAGCTGTTGGCGATATGCAAGCATCCCTGTGTACACATCCCGCAGTGGCTTATATAGGTTTTCATTTCCGAAGCGAGCGATCTAGTACCTGAATTTTTTTTTTTTTTTTTTTTACGTGAATACGTTTTTAAATTTGCTTCCGTAGTGGGAGGGGAATTCAGAAAATGGATGATAACGAAATCGGAGAATACAGTATGGGATGTTGCAGCTACATATTCATCGTCTACATCCAAAATTGAATGACACCACTCGATAGCTAAAGTATTAAAGAATTTGTTACGCCCAGTGAAGACCTGTGACGTGTTGCTTGGAGAGGGAAGCGCCGCCATTTTGAGGTCGTTTCGCTGATTCACATAACGCCCGTTTAGAATAAATTTTGACTCGAAGAAGCTACAATGTGTTCGTTTGCATTCCAGTCCTCAGCTCTCCTCAAGATCTACGGATTGCATAGATAAAACATGCGTGAGGAATAGTTGTAGTGAATATATAGAGTGTTAAAGCAAAAAATTAATATAAGTGATGCAATGTCGGCCTGTACTCTCCAAAAGCCAAATCAAAATATAGAGAACATTTACGATTGGAAAACACTTCTCTAGAGCAATCCAGTGATACCCGTAACATACCCTGTGACAGAGTGAATCCCGGGAACGTAAAAGAATGAAGGCGTCGGAGCGGATAAAGGACTGTGCCATTACATCCGCAGCTGGGGCGCACGAGCCTATGCATGTGGATAATGTAATTGCTTCTATGTAACTCGTTCTCTCTGTTTCGATATTATTTCTATATTAGAAAGCATTACTCGTTACGTACACGTATTCATGTGAAACACACGGCCGTGTCCACGACACAGCCACACCCCGTCTTTTGGTGAGTCGGGGAGAGTGGGAATATCTGGATGGAAATTGTTTGAAAACTATAAGACCTTTCGATTGTTTTTAAAACATCAGATAAATTAGACGCTCAAGTATTTTTACCGGAGTCATTTAAAACCGGATGAAGCATCCTAACTAAACGATAGTAATACTAGGGAATGCAATCCCGATCCCGCGGGAACGGGATCCTGCGGGATCCCGCACAAATGATTGCCGGACTAGTCCCGCGGGATTAAGATCCTAATCCCGCGGGATTGACACTGAGAAATAAATTATTTTTTATTACAGTTTCACGCTGCTTTCCCAATCTATAGACCTAAAAAATTTTGCATATTTATGTTTCTCATTAACAATAAAGAAATCAATAATTACAAATTTTAATTTAAAGTTTTATTTTTTAAATTATCTTCCAACGGGACTCTGGATCGAACATCTAAATCTAAACATTGTAGTATAAATTTTTCGTAAAGTTCCTAATCTCCAAATGAACTTAAATATTTCTTACTATTTATCTTTTAGCCAAAAGTCACGAATTAATTATAAAAAGTTTTTATTTTAGTTTTAATTTTTTTTATATAATTCACACTTTTAATTATTTTACTAAAATTAAATCTAGACTAGGAAATGATTAATTGAATTTGTTCGATTTTGTACGTTACTTTTTCAGCAACTAAGAAAATAACGTATGTTAACATATCTATGAATTGTACATTCCTCAGTTTTAGCAACTAATATAAGACATAACTTAGTATATTATTCTGAATATAATGATTATAATTTTCATATTTCTAAGTTATTGTATTATCTCATAAGATTAATTATTATTATTAAAGTTAAACTTCATAGTGCTTAAAATCTTACTTTTTCTACTTTTCTCTGTTGAAATGAAGTCCTAACTAAATGAAATGTCAATCCCGCGGGATTGCGGGATCCCGCGGGATCAATGAATCTCAATCCCGAAATCCCGGAAGACGAAAAACAGTGCGGGATTGCATTCCCTAAGTAATACGGCTTATAAAGTTTTAACGTTGTTTTATTTAAAATCTCATTGTTGCTGGAGTTAAACGTTTTAAAATACCAGTTATGTGATAATTGTTTTACATTTTCGGGAGGATCCTGAGCCTCCTCGACTTCCCCCTTTAAATACGCACAGTCACCGCTTCCCGCGAAGTGGCAAATTGTTAACGATTTCGTTGTCTGTCCATCTCGAGACTTTGCTGCCTGTCTGCCGAGGATGTGCAGGATCGGTTACGACCTTCTTCGTCGTGGACGCTGTTGGAAAAAAAAATGAATAAATGAATATTCAATGAATAAATTTTACATTATTAGCTTTTTGAACTCTTGTTCATTACCAATATTTTTTTTTATGTAAAAAATATGAATCCTATGTCTAGGCACAGCTTGTTTGTAATTAAAAACTTGATGAAAATTTATTTGTTTGAATTTTATGTAAGAAAACGCAATTTGTTGACTAACTCAATATAGTATATATAACAACTTCTAATATTTATTTTGAGCTGCATATGATTTTTAATTAATTAGTTACTCATAAAGTTAATGTAGGAAGTTTCTTTCATACTCGGATACTTTTTTGAAAGGGGTACAAAATTATTGATATTTCTAGAAAAATGCGAGAATTAAAATATTAAAAAAAAACACGACAAAAACCCAAAAACTTTAAGAAGCCTTCCATGTTTTTTGAATTCAGTATTGAAATATTTCAGCCATTTTTTGGAAAGACATATTTCTGTTGTGATAAAGATGCCTGATTAGATACAAATTTTCATTCTTTTTTTTCAGGACGCTTAGGTCTGTTCCATGGAGATATATTGCTAAGGAACAAATCCTACTTCACGGTAAATTTTATTTACATGTACATTGCATTCTAAAATTTCCAGTCTGACACAAACGACTAGTTTTAATTTTTCGTGCAAGAAATATTTTGTATGTTATTGACATTCCCCAGAGCAAATTCCACGACATAAATGCTGCCCTTACAAATTTTTTACAAGAACAGGGAAGAGAATTTCAATTAATTGCGGTCTATGCTCAGGTAACTGTTCCAAATACGCTTTAACAATGGTCTGTTCCAAACAAATCATTAACTAAATTTCAACGGCATGTGTCTGAACATTACCAATTTCGTACATATTTATTCTACGTATTTAAGTAAAATTATTGGTTTAACATCAAATTAAAAAGCATTGACCAGATTTCAGATTTTTAAAAATATCTCATCATAATTTCGGGTGATTTCCTCACGCAAGGGTGGGCATTTGCCCACCCTTGCCCATAGCTGGCGACGCCCATGCAAATGATAGTTATTGCAATCTATAACTATTACACAATGTCTTTCAAAACTATTTGTAAACAGTATACCACTGGCAAGTCCAAAAAAAGGTTGCTTTGTTCGAGCACTGTCATTTAATTCTTTAGAAAATTATAACTTTCCAGTGTTATGTATATGCAATTATAGGCAATGCCTTTATCTTTCACCTTAATTTGAGCAGATGAAAAAAAATAAATAAAAAATGGAAGAAAACTTGCTAACACATCTCTCCCTCAGCTATGACAAAGAATTCGGAATTGCATTTTAAAAACCTCAACATGCAATTGCCAGAAGGAAACTGAGTTTCATTCACTTGTTCTTTTTATTTACAGAGAGTAGTTACAGCCACAGGGTCGAGAAAAATTAACCTCCTCGAAACCGACATTTCTGACTGTTGTCTGGATTCCATTTTTTTTTTCTTTATTCTTTGACTAATGATGATCTGAGCTCGCCGTGAATACCTACAAAGCCTAAGAACTTCTCTTGATATGATTTCACTACAGACCTAGGTTAAAAAAAAATGAAGATACTTGATGTGCATTACCTGTAGGAACGAAAATGGGTTAATTACTTAATTTTTTATGTGCTTTCGGTGGTCATTAAAACACTTCCAGTATGCTAGAGAAAGAAAAAAATCTCGTTGCGGCTAAAGGGTGAAAGAACAATCCGATGGTAATTAGCTAGTGAGTATATTTACATGTATGAAGCACCGTTCGTTATCGTTGTGGTCCCACCAGTGGCATGACGCTAGCGCTTTGAACGGGGAGACGGAAGGTGCCTGGTTTGAAACCAGGTCGCTTCCACCGACGTAACCGTTCGGAGTTTTCCGTGGCTTCTGCGAAAATTCTTGTATACACGGGTTAGGATCCCTTAGAAAGTACTCCACGGAGGGCAATTCCCCCCCCCCTAGGCTTAGACCCTGGCGTTAACACCAGGTAATTGGCCTTAACACCATACGCAAGATTTTGTTGTGAGTGGCCAGTTTATCAGTCTCAAACTCAACTTGCGCAACCTCGGAGTGTATTACTAATCACCAGGCTCATCTTAGACACGTGAATTTGGATTACCTAAGCTATTTATTTTTTCTTTTTTACAAATATGGCCAATCTATTTAAAGAAAAGAAAGTTAAACACTGGGCCCCGATTTGATAGTCTCTGTAATGCAGAAAGTAAAAACCACGGGAAAAGAAAAAAGAAAAAAAACTTTCAGGAAAGAAAGAACATTGTTTACAAGTCAGAAAGTCATCTTCGTTAACCTATGGATGATTACAGAAATACGGCGGATTATCTGCATCAGGGTTCTAGATCGCGCGGGGGGGGGACGCTGCCCTCCATGGGAGTTTTCCGAAAGGTCTTAACCCGTATTTATGCGAAGTTTCGGAGAAAACCACGGAAAACTCCGACCGGCTAGGTCGGCAGACACGACCTGAGTTTGAACCAGTCACGTCCCATCTCCCAGTAGTCAGCGCTATGCGCTCGGCCACTAATGGGGCGCATTATCCTATGGACCTATGGATTTGTTTGTGTTGTTACGGCAAAGCTTACGCATGAGTTATCTGCCGAGGATGGAGGAAGCCTCGGTCGGAGCGTCTTTTTCAGGGGTTCTAAGGCGTATTCACTATACATCTGGAGAAAACCGACTAAAACTCCAGATTGTTAGATTGACGGCTGCGCGGTCGGGCCCGAACGTGGAACCTCCACGCTTCATTCATATGCGGTACGGATTCGAAGACATTCAGAATGCTTCTTTACCAGTTGTACTGTGTACAAGCAGTGAGCTAATAATAGTTATGAAACATTCATGAAAAAATCTTGAAGTTTTATAGCAATATTTCTCTAAACAGATAATGCCTCGTCCCATTTTTGAAGGAGGTTTTTGTGTTTCAGCATTTTTTTCTGAAAGGTTGTATCATATGGATTAATTCTTTGTATCAGTACCTATTTGGTGGAGAAGTCTCATTAAGTTTTCGAGTGTTTAACACATCAATGGTTTACTTTTAAAACAATTCAAAAGTTCTGTGGTTTGAAAAATTTAAGCGGCGAAGAATAAGGTTTTAACAGAGCTTATGGGGTCGCATAGCTGGTATACACTAGCATGCAATAACTTTGGAACGTCGCAGTTTAAATGAAAAACAATCAGGATAGATTTCGAATAGGGATGAACGCGAGACACGCGAGACGAGAAAATGGGCTGTCTCGTCTCGTCTCTCAGTGGTAAAACTCTGTCTCGCCTCGCAAACTCTTTGTCTCGTCTCGTGTCTCGCAGAGAAATTGCCTGTATCGTCTCGACGTCTCGCGAGTCTCGCAAAATTAAGGACTGCGATTTTGTTACCATATTTTCTAATAAATACTATTAATACTATTAATAGTATTATTATAGTATTAATACTATTTTATTGAAAATTAATATTCATAATAGCAATTAGTTACATATCACCATATTAGTACATATATTAGTTACCATATTAGCTCATATGTGAATTTGAAGTGATAAAAATTCAGATTTAATCCGTATATATAATGTGACATGACACTGAAAAAATATTTGTTTTTATTTATTTATTTCCGGAACTGCGTAAATGTAATATGTATGGATGATGGGAGTTCCATTTGGTTTTGAAATTATACAAAGCTTTGAATTTTATTAGAAATGAGGGAGAACTCAGGACATATTTTCCAAAACAAAATTTTAATCTAACTAAGCGGCCCCAATGTGCGGGATAGTGAATTCAAAAATGTTTCAATTGGGGATGGAATAATTATAGTGAATTCTGACTATCCCCCCTCTCGTTTCAATGTATGATATATGGGTTTCATATTTAATCGGGAACCCGGGTTTAACCTGTCCAATCACACCACCAAACAGAAGGGACAACAGATAAGGCATGCGACCAGGGTTGTTTCTCAACATGGATTTGTGAATGCTCAGCTGAGACCCAGCGTTGTATTAGCGAAATCGCCATCGTTAGATAATTCATTTACGTTTGCATAGCTTGGCTTATGGTAAAGGAACATTTTTAATAACTGATGGGACGTTTTAAACATAAATATTAATTTATTTAAGAGAAAAATATGTAATATCCGTAAGATTTATTTACATACGCATTCATCCATCTTGATGAAATGTAGTCAATATTATAAGCAAACAAAAAATCACAATTATTTAGTAAAGAATTAGAGCATAAAACATCAAAGTAAGCATAGTTGCATCAACTATTTTTAAAAACGCAATAATTATAGACAGACATTCTAAAAAAGTTTCTAATGTTTTTCATGAAAAAATAATGATGGCATACTTGAATAATTTACTCATAATTCTGGATTATGCGTAAATATGAATAAGAAATTAAAATACAACTTGCAATTCAAACTTCATTCTTAAGCTATCTAAATATTTACAAAAAACAACCATTATCAGAACTATGAAACCGAATATCTATGTTAACATAAGTGATCAGTTGGGGGGGGGCTAATTACAAGAATAATCTAAAAAAAAGTTCTCTAACAAGATGATTGAATTCCATTGGTTTTTATTTACAAGCAAATGTTACTCTGCGCAAATTAATGAATGAATGTTTTCTTTAAAAAAATCATTTGTAATCTTTATATAGATATTTATACATGTTTTCATAAAATTATTATCTAGATAGACATATAAGAATATATACACACAGTGGAACCCACTTAAACAACCGATAATACACACACACACACACACACACACACACACACACACGTGTGAGTGTGTGTGTGTTATAAGAACTCTTCCCAGATTTGATCAAACATTTTAAGGTGAAAACGTCTTAAACGGAAAAGCACTAAGCATAAATGATAAAAAATATAAACATATTTCTTTTTATAAAGGACTAGGAGCCAAGGCCCCCAGACTCGCTACGCTCGCTTTTGGTATTAGGCATTCGGCCCCAAATAAGGCTTATTCGTAAAAAAAGACATAATTTCAACAGACAAAACCCGAAGATTGGATCAGATAGAATGTTACTGAGCTACACATTGCTTGGTTCTTGCATGTTCATTGGTACATAAAAATTTAAACTTCACACTACAGTAAACCCCCTCCCCCTCATAACACAGAAGATATTTTACTATGGGAATCCGTGTTGTACGGGTCCTGAGCTATACTCCACCTGGAGTGCAGTCTCCGCTTATAATGGCTGGAAAAATTATTTGCACTCCTCAGAAACACAATGATATTTAATGTTGCCATTCAAAAGTTATATTAATTAGGAGCTAAAGCATAATAAAATCAGAACATCTGTTTCAGCTGTATTTTTAATAATGTAAAACCTATTGGACAACTTGCGAATTTGCCAATCATGGCGATTTTTCATTATTTGGCGACTTGCGTACATGTAAAGTTAATAAAAGCTACGGAACAGATAGCATAGATGGCCACAAATGGCAACTTTTCATTATTTGGCGATTGCCACATGCTCACAACCTATAATTACTGTTCATTTAAGGTTACCGGAAAACCGTTATCCATATTTTCATTTACATAAACATTTGCAGATTGGCGTACTTAACACCACGAATTATACCATCTCGTCGCGCTAGCAAATATCCAAAGTGTACTACAACTGCTATAATGGCATAGTTAACGCCGCCAAATATTTCTACTGGTAGCAAATAATCCAGCTTTACGAGAACCGGCTTTAAAATAATCTGCATTTTAATTATTTTTCATTTTCAAGATATTAGTTATTCTGATTTGAAAAAACGAATAATCGCTAATTCTAAACTCCTGTTGTCTAAGCGAACTTACTATTTGAAAATGGTCAACTTTGTGTAACATATTTTGAGTTACTTATTTCATATAGTTTTTATTTTGGAGTAAAATGGGCGTAATTCTAACTCATGTTTGTAAATTTCACGCGATTCTAGATACTTGGAAACGCTTTGTTGCAAAGGAATGAATGATTTTATGCCAAATCTGGCAACCATTCGGTTTATTTTTTCAGTTTTTTATTAATATCTTCTAAAATAATTCGATTTTCGAAATTTAAATCGGCTTAGCAGCTTCCTGGGAATTTTTCGAATCTGTGGGCACCTTAGTCGAAACTCAAATCCCCACGGTTTAGGAGGAGATAAGTCCACAAGCTTTGACAGCGCCAGCGGCCTTTACTTTTTTTTTTTAGAATAGAGAGATAATTGAAGTATTATGTAATAGTTTTATTGTTTCTTAAAATGAAATTTCAAAAGTAGGAACAGGAGTGTCATATAATAGCCGTCCCTTGACACGCGTGTCATATAATAACCATCCCTGACTTAGCGTCCACATCAGCTAATGATACAAATGTTCTAAAAATATTAAAATAAAACTAATATTTAAATGTAGCTTGCTAAAATATATGTAAGTAATTCTAAAATTCAATTTAGGAAATCTTAAAAAACGATTTGCATTGCGAAACTCAACAGCGATCAAAAATGGATTAAAACGCTTGAGATAGTAAAAGGGGCCCCAAAGTTAGTGCCTCTAGGACCAATCTAAATATGAACAGGCGTACCGCCCTATGATCAGGCATTCCGACTTAGCGTACCGCCTTTCCTCTGTTTACTTATTATTTTTCTGTATTGTACTCTTCTCTGTTTTCTTTCTTTTTTCCAGTTTTTTTCTTTATCCTCTCCTTTGTGTATTCCTTATCCTCTCCTTTCTTTATCCTCTCCTTTCCGTATATCCTTTGTGCTGTACTAATTTTAAATGTTACGTGTTTGCGTGTATTGCAGAGTGTTGATAGTATACCAGAAACGATAACAAAGGAGACGCAAGTGAAACGGTAGAGGCTTCAGACAAAGTGTACCCTCCCTTCTCAGGAAGACATACTTCCTCAAATACAGCACTGCTATTCTAATAGAAAAGTAATTCGTATCGTAAATTTATGAGAGACGAGAAATTCTCACGAGAAATCTCGCGTGAGACAAGACTCTCTCTCGCCTCGCAAAATATTTCCTTTGTCGTCTCGCGTCTCATCTTGCAAAAAAAATTGCCTGTCTCGTCTCGGGTCTCGCTGCGAGACGAGACACGAGACAATGCGACATTTTTTCGCGTCTCGCGTCCATCCCTAATTTCGAAGTAGTTTATATAAAATAATAAAGGCTATTATAACGGTGGCTGGTAGCTCCTCAAAAACATGTGTGACTTTACAGGCGGAGATGAAAGCGATAAGTGACGCAGAGAGGAGAACACAGTAAGCCAACTTGGCGATAGCGCTAGGAGCAAGAAAGAGCGGTAGCCAATAAAATTGCGAGATTGTAGAAAGAATATGTTGGCAGTTAGAGATGACAAATTGAATGTGGACTCGACAGCGGGGATAGGTAAGCAGAACTTACCTATCCCAGGAAACTCAACTAATTTTACAGAAGCCCCGTAGGAAAACAAAAGGGGAATGGATGCACACGACACAGAGTCGGCATGTAAGAAAAATAATACTTTAACGGTAAAAGCCAAAGTAATTTACAATACAGTATTAAAATAGCGTAACGAAGAAAGATGGGAATTTAAAAAGTCAAAGAGTATTAAATTTAGAATAGTGAAAGTAAAATCAGAACCAGTGGCGGCCCGGGGTTAAAAATGCTAGTGCAGCCCCCCCCCCCCTCCTCCGGACAGAAATGGAAAATCTTTGTTACTGAATTCGAAAGCTGGCGGATTAAGCCCTAACCGAGGAAAAAAAAAAGAAATTACATAAAAAATGTAAGAGATCCTATTTTACTTCCATAAAATGGACTTCAGGCTTACCTTCTTGTTAAATTCAGCAATATAAAGTCGGGAGTTTTCCTTTAATGCGTCAGCAATTTGGGTCCCACTTCTTAACAACTCCTTAAATTTTAAAGATTTTTTAAATGTTAGATTGAGCCTTCATGTGTTTTACATGCTCTTGTGATGGCGGTTAACTCATCATATCCAGTACGATTCCAAACGCTCTTTTTCATCCCAACGATTATACACGGCCAACAAAAATTTTTTTGTAAATAAAAACTGCCGCATAGCCACGAGAATAATGCATACCATGATGACTGGAAGCTACGACCATGCTGAGACGAACCTGCTGTTTTCTTATGAATGGACAATTTTGGTGTCGGTCTAATTCCTTTTAGTAGTTGTCGTTTATCATCTTCTTTCCATATGTTAAATGGAGTTTCAAGCAAGACACAAACTGGATCATAACGGGGATGCATGTTTAAAAACGGTTAAATCATAAATTTCAATAATACAGTAACAAATAAAGGTAAAAACTTTCAACCTTCCCAGACAAAAAAAAAAAATCTTTTCCTTCCGTTAGAACGGACAAGAACATATATTCTCTGTGTCTTACTCCCTCCCTCACTTTTCGTCTGAGCCAATCAGTACTCGAATTCACAAGTGCAGCCAGAGCTAGAAAATCTTTCATCAGCTGAGTCTTAGCTGCGTGTCCCGTATTTCTAGCCTAGAGGTGGAGAGGCTGCTTACGTAGTCACTGTCATGGCAACGGTGCTGCGAATTTCCTTATCAGACCTCATGGCTGTACTAAAAATTTTTCCAATTGAATTGCGGGAAGATTAAAGCGCTTTTTTTTCTGAATGAGCGATCCGGCCACAATACGTTTTTTTTTTTTTTTTTTTTTTTTTTTTGAGATTGTTTTTAATTTACCGTAGGAATTCCATAATTCTAATCTGAATTTAGAAAAATTAGTAGAATAAATTACTTTAAAGTATGTGCTGATAATTTCAAGTGGAGCCCGGCTGTACTTGCTGTATCCCACGAGCCGCCTCTGATCAACACTAATTAAAAATATATGATATACTGTATCAGATATGGCACCTGCAATTTCTGCAGAGGGACAGCTTTAAAATATGTTCAATATTCGCGCTCTTAGTTTTTCATATGAAATAATTCAAATGCAATGACACTTTTTAAGTGACTGATATACGCTCTTGATCTTATTATTATTACTATTATTATTTTCTGTAGGATAAAAATGCGATCACTAATAAAGACGGCAGATGGCCCGGTAGAGTTGTAGTGTATTCTTTGGACGATACTTATCGTGAGTGTGCATTTATTTATTTATTTATTTATTTCCAATTTAGTATTTTCTTACTTTAAGAGGTGTACAACATTTCAAAGTCAAAATTCAAAAGATTTGTATAAACAAAATTAAGAAAATAATTTTAACACACTAAGGTCTTTAAGCCCGAGCGTCAATCGGGTGCCCAATTTCGGTAAAGAGAACTAAATAAATTATTTAAGTTGTTAAAAAATATATAAAAAAATACGTAGAAGTTTGGAAATGGTAGTTACAGTATCTGCTAACAGATGTCGCTGCGCGTCGAGAAGATCGTATCATCATGTATATTTAAACTTCGTTTTTGAGAACAGTCACCAAACACAATCTTTTCAAAATGTCAACCGTTCGTCATGCAGAGGTAGTGCAAGTAAAGGAGCAATGAAATTTGTCCTCACAGCCTGTATAGAGTATTTTCACGTGACGTCAAATAATTTTTTTTTTTCGTTCATCTCGGATATTTAGGAATACAAAACCATTTTTTCGGCCAATCACCATTCTCAAATTAACGAATATTTGACCAAATGATGTTGGTTGCTAAGGTGCGACGTAGTGATAATGACGTAGGTGAAAGAGCTCTATAATGTCTGAGCGGAAAAGAATTCCCATCGTCCATAGGAATTTTTCTAGGGGGGGGGGCAAACTTCACAAAATTTTTCTAGAGGGGGCCAAATTTCAAACTTTTAACAAATTTAGTTCTGGTTTTTCCATTTGTTTACATCAAGTAACAACTTAAAACTCTAGGGAGGGGGGAGGGGGAAAGTGCCCTACCTTGCCCCCCCTTATGGGCAGGGGGTCATCATGCAGGGGTTTGCATGCCCATCGCACACAAACCCGATGATTCAAGCTCATCTCACGTGTAGGTACGGTTCCGGTTGACAATGTGTCCCAAGAAAGTTGTCACGAGGAGTCAAATCAGGAGAATGTGAAGGCTTGCGATTGCATCGCAGTCTGCTAGAGGGTTTTGTAACTGCTATTTCGAAACTTGTGTATAATAGTCTTACAGCTTACATTAGTAAACATACCGTTTGCTGAATTCTTCTATTCATCTTCCTTTTTGAGATTTTTAACTTTGAAATCAGGGTGTTATTTCATGGACACCCTGTAGGAAGTCATTGAAATGCCGATTACAAAATAACTAAACGTCTGCTTTATGTTCTTCACTAATCAGGTGACAGTGATCGAGATGTCATACGCTCAGCGATTGAGGAGTTCGAGCGACGTACTTGCATACAATGGGTCGAAAGGACGGACGAGGACGATTACGTCGAAATCGAGAACGACATAGGGTAAAGTTTTTGCTGTATCAAAATCACTCGAAAGAGCTGATATTGACAACAAATTAAAAATAAGTGAATAAGTTTGTTTAACCCTTTAACGCGCAGTGATCCCGCTCTGGGAACGCCAAACTCTGATGTTTTGACTGTTGCCAGTCACGAAGAAACGATTTGATTTCTATAAAAATAGTTGCGGGTGACATAGCCCCACGAGAATCCTTTCCTTTTTAGCACGTCATTTCCCGTAAAAAAAATTGTCACTATTATTTTTAACAGCACTGACATCTTCTGAAAAATGGGGTGCGAGGAATAGCTGGATAGATGGCCCAATGCTGAAAAAAGGGCAGCCGTTGCCATCGCTCGACTTAACTACCAGCAAGATGGCGGACGATCGAAACGTTCATCGCGTGCCACAGATCTAGAGACTCTTTTTTGACGCAGCTGGCTGTGCCCGGCTGATAAATAAATTACCCAGTCGATTGCAAACAAAAAAGAGATGCACAGTTAGATTTACAGTAGTTCTAAATACAAAATTTCAAACTTCTACGGGTAAAAGTTTTAGAGTTATGCAAAAGACGAAATAACTTTTGGCGCCAAATTTGGCGATATTTTGGCAAACTCGCCAAGGTCGATGTCAAATAGCAAGAATTTAGTCAAATTCGGCGATATTTCGACAATACACGCCGATGATGATGATAAATGGCGATATTTTGGGCATGGACCAAATGACCAGGAAAATTGCCATTGACCGTCAGGTATTGGAAACCTTTTCAGTGTTCCTGTAGCAGAACTATAAATCTAGATCGAAGACACTTTTTTTCAATTCAGAAATTCATTTGTAACCCTTAATAGCATATATCACTTCTCAGTCGTTTGAAATACCCTAATACCTCTAAAATATGCTTAAATGAATTTGTGCCCATAGAGCGTAATGTATTTAAAATCTTTTGGGCGGCCCTGTAGAAAACCATCATGTCGAATGGGACCGAAAGGAGAGGTGCACAACTAGATGTTACAAAAATCTTAAAAATAAAGTTTCAACATTCTACGTCAAATAGTTTTTGAGATATGCGAATGTAATGATTTTCGACCCTTATAGCGTAATGTATTTAGAATCCTTTGGGCGGCCCTGTAGATAAACTATCCAGTCGAACGGGACCAAAAGTGGAGGTGAACAACTAGATGTCACAAAAATCCTAAATAAAAAGTTTCAAGAGTCTACGACCAATAGTTTTTGAGATATGCGAGTTACACACATACCTATGTACGTACAAGCCCCTCATTGTAGTAGAGGACTTGGGGCAGCCAGGAACTGGGACACGGGAGTACTGTACACATTTGTTTATGTGACGAATATATTGACTTACATAATGCTTGTTTTTCGTACTATTGGCTTGACTTCTCGTCACAAACAGGTGCTGGTCGGAGCTCGGAAGAGTAGGAGGCGTGCAGTCCCTGTCGCTCGAGAGTCCCGACTGCATGAAGAAAGGCGTCGTCATGCACGAAATGATGCACACCCTGGGATTCCTGCACGAACAATCCCGAATGGACCGGGACGACTACGTACGAGTGGAGTGGGATAATATCATCAGTGGTAAGTGTGTGAGGATGATTATATAGTACTGCATATGGGTCATTTTACGTCAAATGAAGCACAAAATTGGAAAAAGTTCACCACACCATTTCAGATTTTCCTCAAATTTTGTGTTAAGTATTTATAGAATAGGATAACTCCAAATCTCAATTTTGAAGATTCTGCGATAATTAATTACCGAGAAATTAATTATGCAATTTTTAGTTTTCTACAAGATACGCCATTTTTTTTTCTCAATTTCTAAATCAGAAGTTACTGAAGTGAAAATTTGTTTCTAGGAGTAACCTTGTAAGCCGATTCTATAAATGTTATCAAAATTTGCGTATCTTCTATAGCTTATGCATGAGCATTGCATTTGCTAAAAAACATTATGAATTTTTTCTCCATGTTTGATCAGAAGCACATGTTTTAAATATTTATGTGTTCTTAAGATGGTATGCCACTACATCTAAAGAAAAATGCATCTGGGCTTTCTGCTCAGACGCTGAGCAAAATAATTATTAAACTTTCATTTGACTTCCATATATTAGGTCTACTAATAAGTTTTAAAGAGCGTGTCAAAGAAATGAATATGGAATAATACCTTTATTCGTCAAAGTAATCTGCATTATTTCCCAGCACCCAACGCCAACGGTCAGGTAGTACACGGATACTAGCAGCATAGAAGGATTTATCTTTTGATGCGATGAAGTAAGTCATCAATGGATTTTCGTACTTCGTCTACTGTGGGGAGTGTACAGAACACAAGGCACTGTTCATAGAAAGAAGTAGATGATAGTCCGAAGAGGCTATGTCAAGGATATACGCCAGATGTTCCATAACTTTCCAGCCAAACTATAAACGTGTTTTTGACCGGTTTTTGCAATATGAGGCCTTGCATTGTCATGGGGCAAATAAACGGGCTGCAAACCTTTGCCAGTAAATGGACGTTTACGATCGATTTTCTGCTTCAGGGACAGCAATTGTTGTTTAGCGTTCAGCAGTTACACTTTCATCGGGCTCCAATAGTTCGTAATACAGTACACTATTCATATCCCTCCCGACAATGGAAGGTATCATGTTGCAAAACCGGCCAAGGACATGTTAGTAAAGTTCGGCTGGGAGGTATTTGAGCACTCGGCGCGTAGCCCTGACACAGCCCCTTCGGACTATCATTTATTTCCGCCAATGAAAACTACCTTGTCTTCTGTACTTTTCCCACAGTGGACGGAGTATGAAAATCCATTGATGACTTCAACGCATCAAAAGATGTATCCTTCTATGCTGATGCGCTACCTGACAATTGGCGGTGACTGCCGGGTAAAGGTGGAGATAACTGACGAATAAAGGTAGTATTACATATTAATTTATTTGATACGCTCTTTAAAACTTATTAGTAGACCCAATATACGGAAGGTCAAATGAAATTTTAATAATTTTTTTGCTATGAGCTTCTGAGCACAAAGCCAAGATGAATTTTTGTGAGATGTAGTGACATACCGTCTTAACAACATTTAAAAATTTAAACCATGTGTTTCAGATCAAACATGCCCAAAAAAATTCATGATATTTATAGTTAATGTAATGTTCATACATAAACTATAGAAAATAGGCAAGTTTTGATAACATTTTTGGAATCAGCTTAAAACGTTACCCCAACAAACAAATTTTCACTTCAGTAACCTCCACAGATAAGAAGTTATTTACGAAATTCAGAGAAAAAATGGTGCGATTTGCAGAAAATTAAAAAATTTTAATAATTAATTTCTCGGTCATTAATTATCGTAGAACCTGCAAAATTGAGATTCGTGGTTATCTTAGCATGTAAATAATCAATATAAAATTTAAGAGAAATCAAAGTTGGTGTGGTGAAAAGCACTGTTTGATCTGACGTGGAATGACCCGTATAATAAATATGTAAATATGATGATACAGCGTCTTTTCTTTTATCAATCTTTACGTATCGGCATGGGGTTTTGAATGCCTTGCACAAGTGCTAAGCCGGGACACACAGGGCATTCAAAGACTCGTACCGCGACGCAACGATGGGTGCAACAAGGTAATCGTTACCACGCAGAGAAGACAGCGAGCAGATAATGTATTCCTTAGTCAGTGGTATATGTATTGTTGCAGAAAACTCTGCTTGCTTTCTGGATTCGTCGATCTGCAGTCCAGTACGTGTGGAAAGTTCTAGTAAAGAGTCCACTTGTCAGGATGGAACAGGAACTTATTGCTTCTTGAACTTCGTGAAAAAATCAGCTGTACAAAGTTCACAAGCACAATCTGACAGTAACGTGCTTTTAACAGTCCACTTAGTACAAAAGCTTTCACAAATGTTTATTTCTCACACAAAATAAAAGACTTCCACAGACAAAAATTCAGTGGAAATATGCGAGGGATTTCGTAAACAGTCCCCCCAAGACACAGCAATGAAGAATTTACACACAGCACGTAAAAACAAAGCTTCAAAAAAGGCAAGCAAAAATTCCTCTTCTATAGCACAATACAATTCACAGAGCAAAGCAGCGTTCTCATCGGAAGCTCGATCCACACTGATTGGGATTGTCTGTCATACCTGTATTTATAGGTGACGAAGAAGCTACAAGCAGCTTCTAGAGGAATGCATCTCTCGAATAAGCCACATAAAGCGGAACTTTTGATTACGTCATGGAAGTTGGCAAAATCGCGCCAAATGACCAAAACGTCACGAAGCTTGGCGACTTTTGGCGAAATGTCGCCAAAAATAAGTTCCCAAAAGTGAGGTTAGTGAAGGCCTAGAACAAATATTTCTCGAGATTTATAGAAACGCCATACTAATCAATGCGGAAACCCAAACCTCCGTAACTCCGGTTTTAGTTGACCGATTTTGATGCAACAAAGAGAAAAATTTAACTATTTGAGGCGTGGATACGAATTTTAAACATTCTAAACCCCAGAAAAACGGGTTGCTCTGAAAATTTGCAACATTGCCCGCTTCGAAAGGACTGCACATCCCGGACAGTACAAACCTCAGTCAGGAGATCACACTAATATCTGATAACCTTTAACAAGAATTTAAGCAAGTGATCGCTAACACAATAAGCAAATACACACCAATCAATAAACAATAAACATAATAAACAATTTTACTGATAAGTAATAAACATAATAAACAAATATACATTAATAAAATCCAATATTACAAATATATACACTAAACCTGGCGTAAGTGCTGAGTAAAAGAGAGTTGAGGGAAAAGGAAGAGAAGAGAGAGGCACGAAAGAAATGGGAGATGAAAAAAAGGAAGGATTACGCCATAGTTACCATGGTCTAATATTCATTTAATTAATTATAGCCATGGTAACCGGCTAGCTGATCGTAATGAACAACTCTTGGTTTTGAGTTAGGTGGCTTACGAATCCGTACGACGACATCGTTCGGTCTGTTTAAGACTGTGTAAAGACCGTCCCACGGCGATTGCAGCTTGGGAGACAGGCAATTCCGTCGAGAAGGATTCCACAGCCTAACTTTGTGACCTACGTTGAACTCGTGTCCCGTATCCTTCGTATCGTAGCCAGTCTTCATCTTCTCCGTGTTCAGGTTGATCCGCTCCCGAGCAAAATGATGCACATCTTCAAACCGTGCCCGAAGGTTTTCCACGTACTCCTCTGGCGAGGAAGGCGTATCTGGAGGGCAACCAAACAGTAGGTCAGCTTTAAGACGAAGATCTCTTCCGAATAGCATCTGGGAAGGTGTGAAGCTGGTAGTCTCATGGACAGCACTATTATAGGTCAGCAGGAAGAGGGAGAGTTTCTTGTCCCAGTCCTCTTGATTCTTAGACACCAGGAGTGAGAGGTTGTTCAAAATAGTGCGATTAGACTTCTCAACCATGGTGTTGGATTTTGGGTGTAAAGGCTTAATCTAGGTTTTGTGTATTCCGAGAAACTGACATAGTCCTTTAAAAATTGCAGAGGTAAAGTTCGTTCCTTGATCGGAATGGAGTGGGTTTCCATACCTGGAAATCCATTCTTGCTCCAGTACCCCTGCTGCGGTCATAGCTTCTTAATCGTGAAAAGGAAACTCTTCTGGCCATTTGGGGAAGAAATCAATAAAAACTAGGATGTACTTGTAACCATCTGCAGTTCGCGAAAGGGGCCCATGATGTTGAGGGTACTTTTCATCATCGCCTCGAGCCCTAGTCCAGTAGAAGCGCTCTCGGACTTTCTACGGAGTCTCCATAATGCCAAAATGGCCCCCAGTTAAGCCGTTATGCAGCTCTTCTAAAACCTTCGGAATATTCGAACGGGGGAGTGCTATTTGCCATCGAAATATTTTGACGTCATCCGACTCCCTTTTCGAATCCGTACGACGACATCGTTCGGTCTGTTTAAGACTGTGTAAGGGATACAGGGCTCCGTTTCTCAGGCGAAGAGAATCCCAAAAACCCCAGTATTGTTTCTTTGCTGGACTACATGATGATATTTCTTGCCAACTGGGTTTAACGCTGAATTTTTCAATTAACTCCACAATGGATTTAATGTCGCTTTCAGATAACTAGTCCGCCCGGACATTTTCGTCATTCCAGGGATCTTGTGTTGGTACCGATGTTGGTAACTTGGCGGACAATGCTTTGTTTCAGATCATAATTTTTCTCTGCCTTGCAGCAATAGCGACAACTGTCTACGCAGGGCCTTCTCGATAAAACATATGCGTTTCCATGAGATGTTCCTTTCGATGATGACGTATTTGTATGTTATATTCTTGTAACCTCTGCATCCACCTAGATATCAGGCCCTCCGGATTCTTGAAGTTTAAAAGCCACTTTAGAGAGGCATGTTCCGTTCAGAGCAAGAACTTTCGGTCTTACAGGTAATGATGGAAATGCTCCACGGCCTTAACGATAGCAAGAAGTTCTTTTCTCGTATCTCAATAGTTACGTTCTGCCTTCGAAAGGCATTTCCGCCAGTAGGCAATGACATGTTTTTGGCCATCTATCTCCTGGGACAAAACGGCTCCGATAGTCCCCTTACTTGCGTCTGCGTCCAGGATAAATGGCTTATCAGGATGAGTATACGACAAAATCGGAGCAGATGTTAAGACCGTCTTCAGTTCGTCGAATGCATCCTTGTGTTCTTCTGACCATTGGAATTTTTTTCCAGTCTCGGTCAATTTGTGAAGTGGTCTTGCAATTTGAGAAAAACCCTTCACGAATTTTCAATAGTAAGTACACAGTCCGAGGAAACTTCGCAGCTCATGAACATTCATCACTGCAGTTCTTGACTGAGGACGTCTTTTCGGGATCGGTTCTGACTCCGTGGGCAAATATTATGTGCCCTAGATAACGCACTTCCCGACGAAACAGACTGCACTTACAAGGAGGAGGAACGGATTTCAATGATCTTTGACACAGTGGTAGTATACCATGTGAATATACTACGTGTAAAATACTAAGACGCAATACTCAAATACAGTCGAGAAATATTAATATTTATTTTCGAACCACTTTACCAACACCTTAAATATAAGTTACGTGCAAACCAGGTTAAACGCCGTGGCGGAATGGTTAGAACGGTGGTTTTTCTGTGCTGGGGTCCCAGGTACGAATCTCGTGCTGCGCAGGTGTTTTTTTCCCCCCCGTTCACTCTTTTTTTAAATACAACAATACTGATAATTAATTAATTTTTAGCGAAGTAAATAATTTACTTATTTTTTTATTCATTTACTATTTATTTATTTATTTATTTTTAGTACCTACTTATTTTTTTTATTATTATTTAAATTTTATTTCTACTTGGAAAATCTTTACTTTGGGATCAGAATTTTACACATTCAAAATAATTCACTTTTAACATTCGCAAAACTCAGTATTTATTTAAGGTACATATCTTTTTGTCACAATCATGAGACAGTCTTTTTTGTCTAATTTTCACCCGTTCAAGCAACAGCATTATTTCTTTTAATCGTCTGCCCTCTGTTGATGAGTTTTCAATTTAAAATATCACATGCGAAAATTTTACATAGACGTATTTAAGCAGTGAAACTTATTTTGAAGAATTATATCACAGTTACAAAATATGCCACGAGGCCAAGCAAGTTCTTATTGTTGTGATGAAAAAGCTACTGATAGTTCTACATACAGTGATGTTTTGAAGCAGTGACTAAAAAATGAAGTAGCGTATCACGAAAGTTCACTTCTCAAAAAAAGAAAAAAATTAATTGCAACGCCAGCTTCTGATGAACTAACTACCTGAAGAAGCTATGATGATTGGCACAGAATTGTACAATAATGCATAGGATGTGTTGAATGAAAGGAAGTTTGTAACTGATGGGAAATTGATCCATACTCAAGAAGAGTGTATAGAAGAAAATTTCGAATCAGTTAAAGATAACTCATCTGATGACTATGTACCAGATGGGGAGAAAAAAGAAATTCATTTGTGATAACTATATTATTCATTATAATTATTCTATTCAAATAATCATAACTATAATCAATTGTAAAAATAGACTTCGAATAGTAGAAAAAAAAAATGTAAATAAGTAATAAAAAATTCAATAAGTAGTAAAAATAAACAAATGAAACAGCAATTAAATATTTACTGGACTGAAAAAAAATTAATTACCAGTATTCATGTATTTAAAAAAAGAGATAGAGGAGAAAACGCTTGCGCACCACGAGATTCGAACATGAGACCCCAGGGTAGAAAATCGCCGTTCTAAACATTACACCACGGTACGCAAGCCGATTTACGCGTAATTTATATTTAAAGTTTTGGTGAAGTCGTTCGAAAATGAATATTAATTTTTCTCGACTGTATTTGAGTATTGCGTCTTAGTATTTTACACGTAGTATATTCACATGGTATACTACCAATGTGCCAAAGATCATTGAAATCCGTTTCTCCGAGGCCGTGCCTCCTCCTTGTTAGATGGACTGAGTTTCAAGTTTGCCTCCTTTAATTTCTGCAGCACCTTTCGGATGTTCTCTAGATATTCTTCAAAATTCTTTCCAACGATTATGATGTCATCCAAGTAAACGAGACACGCTTCGTAGGAAAGTCGTCTCAACACTGTCTCCATCAGACACTCGACTGTAGCTGGTGCGTCGCAGAGTCCAAAAGGCATAACTTTGAACTGCCATAAACCTTGCCCAGTAGTGAACGCAGTCTTTTCACGGTCATCCGAATGAATTTCTTCTTGCCAGTAGACATTCTTGAGGTCCTTATGGGAGAACTATTCATTTCCCGATAAAGTGTCTAAAGTGTCATCTATCCTGGGAAGAGGGTAGCTGCCCTTCTTGGTAATGTCATTTAGATGTCTATAGTCAACCAACGCAGAACCGGGTGGAACCATTCTTCTTCCGGAAAAAATCAATCGGCGAGGTCCTGGGACTAGTCGATGGCTCGATGACGTCATCACGCTGCATCTCCTCTAAAAGTCTGCTCACCTCTTCTTGCTTAGCAAACGGCAGCCGCCTAGGATGTTGCTTGATGGGAGAATGGCTGCCTGTATCTATTCTGTGTAGCGTTAACTTCGTACGACCAAAGTCACCGGAAGTACGAGGGAAGAGGTATTGGAATTCTATAATTTTTTTCTCAGCAGCGCTTCTCTGTTTAGCTGTTAACTCCACGTCTTGTAGTAATTCCTTATTCAGACACTCAGATGATTTAGCTGTCGTTGGGTTAATGCTTTTATTAATGCAGGTAACAGGAGTGCATGTTGCCAACACTCTTTTTTATCACTTTCGACTTGTAAGTCACGTTAGCTGCTCTAACAGGAACATTAGTTTCCGACAAGTCCACAGTATTGCAACCAACCCTAGTAGCACAATTAGTCCAAAGACGTTTAAAATACGTTTTTTAACGTCATAAAACGTGTTTTCAACGTTATTTGAACGTTTTTTTAACTAGTTGTGCTACTAGGGAAAAGTACTCCTCTGACAGAATCACTATTGCTTGGGTGTTCGAATAATCCAAACCAGAATTTATTAATTTCTTTTACTGTTCCATAAATTATAGAATCAGTTCTTGGGGGTAGAGAGATATCAGTCTGGGCTATTATTTGCTGAATAGGTAAAACGGCTGCATTTTTAATGTCGGACGCCGCTACTTCTTCAGAGTCTGAACGAAGCTCATTATTCTTAACGTCCAAGTTATATTTATGTGATTTTAGGAAGTCCAATCCGAGAATGAAAAAGTCCAGAATATTGCCGATATTTACCACATTGACATATCTGGCATTTCCAAATATGGTTTCTACTCTTGCTTTTCCGCCCACTTCGATGTTATCACCTGGCATAGTCTGGAGAGTCAGTGAAGGCGGAGTCCAGATAGTCTTCAAATTTAATTTCTTGGCCAGATCTGCCCTTATGATGGCTACATTAACTCCAGTATCAATCACCATGTGAGACGGAGAACAATTTACGTATTCTAGTACGAAGAGTCCATTACTGCTGCCATTCACTGCTGAAATCTGTAAAACTTTTAGGTGGGGATTTTGAATATCTCACAGCCTCCATTCCGCAATATCGTTTATCTTCCTTCTTCGTCCACGGGCTTCTCTGGTGTACTGCTGTCTGTGATCTTCACGACGACAGTTCTTTTGTACGTCACAGTATTTTCGTAAATGCCCTTCGCCACTGCACCTCCAACATTTCACTTTTCTTGGATCTAGCTGTACTTGTTATTCCAACAGATCTTCGAGACTCTTTAACTTATTAACTAATTTTTCCATATCTCCATCCGCAGGTTTCTGGAACGTCAAACTTCTAGCAGTATACCGCTCTTTACTCACGGCCGACTGAGCTGCTTCCAACTTCATAGCGAATACGAGGGCGGAATTGAGATCTTTAATATCTGCCAAGATCAATATTTTCTGTATCTCCGAGTTCCGGACGCCTTCAATAAAATGTTGCACTGCAACTTCTTCTCGAACATTATCAAGATAACTGCCGTAGGCTAGATGACACAGCCTATCTATGTCCGAAGCCAGCTCTTGTACGATCTCGCCAGATCTCCGCATTTTTGACTTTAGTTGTATTCTACTATACTATTTCTGACCCTTTTCTCCTAATTTCAGTTCCAAGGCACTTGCAAGAGCGCTAAAATCTGCTATCTTCGTCGCTCGAATGGTTCGCAATACGTTAATTGCGTCTCCACTAAGGGAAGCGGCCAGTTGGTTCGCTTTCTCGGATTCGTCCCAACCATTGGCTTTGGCGACGATTAAAAATTGGGCCTTGTACGCTTCCCAGGTTGTTTTTCCGTCATAAATAGTTAGTTTCACTGATGGGCGGCGTGACGACCTCCTGATGTTTTCAGGTAATTTTCCCAGTTCTATTAATCTGCCCAGTTTGCCTTCAATTTTATTCTTAAATTCTTGGTGCATTTTGCAAATATCCTGCTGTAATTGTTTAACCTTTCTTCAATTCGTTGTTCATATTTTGTTTGAGTTTCTTCTAGGAGTGACATTCTCTTCTCTATTTCCTCGTGATTTTTCTCCACTTTCTCCAACCCGGATTTCATCTTTTCGTGAGCGGCTTTTAAATCATCTAATCCTGCTTCAACTTTGTCCATCTTCCATTTTCTTCTCCAGTCCGACCAATCCGGCTTCAATTTTCTTCTTTAAATCGGCTTGTCTGGCTTCAATTTTCTTCTCTAAATTGACTTATCAAGCTTAAATTTTGTCGTAGGTTGCTTTTACTTCTTCTTTTCCGGCTACTATCGCTTCTCGTGTAGTTTTTAACTCTGTTTTCGTCTCTTCACGTCCGTATTTTATCTCCTTCATCAGATCCATGAGCTTTTGTTGAAATTGTTTTTCCATTCTTTGGGTCCACACCATTCACTGGAAAATTAAAGTCTATCTTTAGAATCCCGATTCTGACACCCAATGTTGCAGAAAACTCTGCTTGTTTCCTGTGTTCGTCGTTGTAAAGTCCAATAGGTATAGAAAGTTCTAGTGAAAGGTTAACTTGTCAGGATGGAATAGGAACTTTATTCCTTCTGGAACCCCGTCGAACAATCAGCTGCACAAAATTCACAAGCACAATCAGACAGTATCGTGCTTTTAACAGTCCGCTTAGTACAGAAGTTTTCACAAATGCTGTATTTCTCACAAAATAAAACACTTCCACAGGCAAAAATTCAGTGGAAATATAAGAGGGATTTCGTAAACAGTCGCTCAAGACACAGCAATGAACAATTTACACACAGCACTTAAAAACAAAGCTTCAAAAAGGCAAGCGAAAATACCGCTTCTATAGCACGATACAATTTACAGAGCAAAGCAGCGTACTAATTGGAAGCTAGATCCACACTGACTGGGGGTTGTCTGTCATACTTGTATTTATAGGTGACGAAGAAGCTACAAGGAGCTTCTAGAAGAATGTATCTCTCGAAGATTCCACATAAAGCGGGACTTTTGATCACGACATAGAAGAGAAATATTAGGCTATTATGCATGTTAATGCAGAAAAACTAACTTTACAAGCTTCATTGGGAAAATCACGCCAAATGACCAAAATGTCACCAAGCTTGGCGTCTTTTGGCGAAATATCGCCAAATATGGCGCCAAAAAATAAGTTCCCAAAAGTGAGTTTAGTGAAGGCCTAGGAGCAACATTTCTCGAGATTTCTAGAAACGCCATACTATCTCCGGTTCCAGTTGGCCGATTTCGATGCAACAAAAAGCAAAATTTAACTTTGACGCGTAGAATACGAATTTTGAACTATTTTAAACCTCAGAACAGTGGGTTGCTCCGAAAATTCGTGACAGTGCAAATAAGAGTGTGTTGGAAAACCTTCAGGTGCATGCATACTGGCCGTTTCTTTCCGTGATGACGTCGCAGAATTCCTAGAATCGTAGAGTGCGAGCGTACGTTGTTGAATATCTTCCAAGACAGATGTTCCGCAAGCAAGAACCGATATTTTTGACGGATCGAGCTGCATTTTTATTAAAAGTTTCGTTATTCCAACCATTAAACGGGGCTGTATAATTTCTTGTCCGCTATAAAATATTATGAAATGGTAACTTTTTGCAGAGCTGAGGAACAACGGAATGATGCGACCAGTATGAGTCCAGCTTTTTCACATCGGAGCATTCTGAACGTCTTTCCCCTCTTGGTTATTGTTCTTGCTAGGTATGGAGCCCAATTTCGAGAAGCTGTCTCCTCTGCAAATAGACGACTTAGGCTTGGCCTACGACTACAGTTCCATCATGCACTACACAGCCTACATGTTCGCCAGTGATAGATCGCGACCCACGCTGAGACCGACAGATAGACATGTGCCTCTGAGGGATCTGGGATCGGGACAAGCGAAAGCGGAGTTCACAGATCTGGACCTTCAGAAGATCAGCAAGTTATACGAATGCCCCTAAAAAGAAAGCAACATACTAATATTTATTGACAGGTGTACAGCGCAGTTGGTTTTGATTTTGTGTTTCTTTTAATTTGTTTCCTATAGATAAAAATTGTTTATAATGATAATAAAAAAGCATTTCTTATTATTACCAATCCCTTTCATTTGAATCAATTCATGAACATGAATTTGTTTCCTTCACCTCTTATAACAGTCACTTCTCACTACTGGCCATTTTCTGTTATGCTAATGGGCTTTTAAAAACCCCCCAGTTCGTCGACACAGTGAACGTCTTTAACCTCTTCCTTCTCGCTCCCGTCAAAATCGCGGGCTTATCTTTTCCACGCTTTTTCTCGTGCTCGTCACATTTTCGGGCAAGAGTGTTCAAATGTTATGAGTTGTGGGTTTTAAAAAACTAGACACAAAATCTATTCATTTCATATCCCCCCAAAAGCTGTCGACCCGTTTGCTTTCTGTCACCTTTATTCGGCCGACACATGGATTGATGTACTATTCATGATGATGAAACAAGAAAGAAAAATGCTGGCCGACGTACCGGATTATGATACACTTTTAATATACAGTGCTTAAATGCATATTTCAAATATGAAAGTGTTTCAGACTGTATCTTTTCTTTTTTCCTTTCCTTAGCCTTTTAACTTACCTTCCCTTTCTTTTATCTAATAGATTTATTTCATTCTTGTTTCCGAAGCAGATTGCAGCAGCAATGCAATGGCTACACAGGGTTCCCTTCTTATCTGAATAACAAATGATCATCTCATCTGATGCTTTTTTTTTCCTCGCGTATGTATGGGGCATGATTATGAAGAATCTTCGAATTACTTGAAACAAGATCCTCTCATTGTTCACTTTGCAGCTTTAAGCGGTCGTTTACCCTTTTAATTGAGAATAGAGAAACAAACAAATTTATTAGACTGTTTTGATCGGATTTTTAAGTTGTAAAAAAATTTTGTCATAATGCATTTTATATTATATGATTCATTCATCATTGGATGACTTGGATAATACTTTCATATGACATAATGTCTCATGTATAGTTAAGGCTTTCTAAGGCCGTGGTAAGAATACTTACCTTCTACGGTTTATTCATTACATAAATCAATTATTATCATTAGTCCATTTTTTCGTTTTTGTTCAGTAATGGATAAGTATTCTTTCCATATAAAGAGATTCTAATTCGTATTTGGCTTATAAACTTTCCTTTTCTACATATTTTTAAAGAAAGCACGCATAATTATTTCAAAAATGCGCATAAGAATCTGAGCATAAAGCTCTTGGTGCTTGTTTTCTTGTTTGCGGAACACTAAACTTAAAAATATATCAAACTATCTCAGTACCCGTTCTTCGTACGAAAGAAAGCATTTTTATAACACGCGTAATTGGTGTTTCTTACATCGGAGCAGATCTGACAAACCGTTTCGCTATGAATCTGACATATCGGTATAGCTCTAACCTAAATTAAAATAAATAACCTTTTTCAGATCGCTTTGTGGAGCTTGTCGCGATATAATAGTTTGTTTCACGAACTGCTTAGAGTTAGAGCCCCCATATAATTGTTTGTTGGGGGGGGGGACAAGTCAGGGGTCTTGCTCAGAAACGCACTATTAGTAGGGGAGCCCGTGATGCTAATTGGGTAGTTACTCGAGCGTCGTCAGGACCTATTAGATTTTGTAGTTTAGATAATAAGAATAATAAAAAGTTACATAATGTTTCCTTTCAGTGGTGGGGGAAGTATACAGACCTTCAAAGATGTAAAAAAAAAACAGTTACATGGAGATACTCGAGCGCGTCAAATATTGATAGTTTAGATGCCGCAGCGTGTCTTTGATACCAAAGTATGTTCATCTGCCGACTTGCGTGGTGGGGGTGGCCATCCGGAAGGGCAGAAAATAGAAAAAAAATGTATTCTGTCGAGCGCGTTAGATATTCAGAGGGGATGTTAAGTGAACCCTAAAAATGCTCCATTCAAAAGACTGACGTTTCGGAAGTGACGCAAGCTCGTAGGGAATTTATGAAAATGCAAAAAAAAGAAAAAAAATCGCCTTATTGAAATACTCGATCGTGTCAGATTTTGATACAGAAGGTTTAGCTTGATGTTCCAGTCATGGTAGCCTAAAATCTGACGATTATTTTGAGGGGTATCATTAATCTGACGGCTAGAAAAAAATTATGATTTTTTTTTCAATATCCATAAAATGTGACGAATAAAAGCACGTAAAATTATTTAAGTATTTACACTTTAATTTATTTAGAAAATAATATAAAATAAAATACATCTGTTGAAAAAATTATTTTCAATCTTCGTCGTCATCCGAAGAATTATCATACTCCAAATCTAATAATTCAATTGACCTCCAATATTGTCTGCAGTTTTCGTATCTGTAACAGGAAATCGTTATAACCGTTAACACAATTTTATTGATTTCATGAATAACATGCTATCAAAGTATTAAAAAGAAATATACCTAAATCTGAAGTTTCGTCAATAACTGGTGTTATGACATCTTCGTATGCATCGGTAACTGATTGCCAACAAACCAAGTCGTTTGAAATTTTCCATCAACATTTGTCCACCCGTAATCTGTTGATGACATGTCAATCATAGTTTTATTGTGTGCATTTCTCCACAAGCACACAATATACTTCGTTCGCAATAAGTGCTGCTGTAGCTGAGATTGGCAAGGAGGCAAGCAACAAGCATCGTACTTACGGACGTTCAGTGAGAAAGGCTGCGACGTATCTGACACTTTGTAGGTCTTATTAAAGATTTCTATTCTTGCAAGGTTGACATCAGCTAATTTTTTCAAACCATACAAGTGGCAGATAAAAGATTGTAAAATGTCAAAAGAATCTTCTATACTATGATCCTCTGACCCTACATCGGCAAATGTCTTCTGACAAACATTTGAACCCATAAAAATTTGCAGAGTTTTTTTTTTTTGCCTCGTCTGTAAAGTGCCGGATTGTAATCGCATCCTGTTAGCGCGTGAAGAGCTGGTAGCGCTAGCGAAATTATTGGACCGAGCTTAGCATAAAGAGCAGATACGTCAATATAACGGCGTGCATTGTGAACTCCAAGATCCCTCCATATTTTAACCGATGCTTGGAGATGTCCCAAATTGACCAACATGATGACAACAATATCTGTGTCTGAAGTTCTGATTGTAACTGTAGAATCTTCGTTTATTTGACTTGCCAAAAATACAATTTTTGTATCTTCTTCTTCATGATCAGGACATGAGAGTTCAGGGTCGATTGTTCAGGTAACTTTATTGTCGGTAACTGAATATACATAACACATATCATGATTAAGATGAATTGTTTCTTTACAAATAATAGTAGCCATCTCCTGATCAGCTCAATGATGAATTAAAAACTTGGCAAAAGCTTCTTTGAATTTGATATTTCTTAATTCTTTCTGAAAATTTGCTGCTCTTGTTTATTGAGGACCAAAGATGTAGAACTCGTTGTCATCTACACTAACTCGAAGAGCGTGCTCGTTATCTTTGATCGAGCTATTGTTGCACGCTCTAATCTTCATTGACGATCTTTATTGCTTTGGTTCTTATTTTTATTGCTTTGGATCGTATTTTTATTACTTCGGATTGTGGAAATCTGCAGATTATATTTTTTTCGTGATTCTTGCATCATTTCCTTCAAAATAACAAAAATTCAACCGCGCTCGAGAATGTCAGGACAGCGTTTTTTTTTTTTTGCAATTTTTTAACCCTCCCACTCCCTTACGTTACATACAAATCGTCAGATTTTCTGAATGTACACTTTTTAGCTAGTAATTAACCTACCTTATCTTAATCTGACGCGCTTCAGTATTTCTTACGATCAAAATTTTTTTACTAATCTGATGAGCTGCCCTAGACGCACGTCCCTACATACAGGACTTATATATGGTGGAGGTACTCAACATGATGCAAGGTTCCCCCATATGTTCATCTGACGCGCTCGAATAAATCCCCAAAAACACCATGGGTTTCCCTACTATATATTTTAGTGGTGAAGTACATCATTGTAATACCAGTACTAAGTCATTACAGTTATATATATATGTTTTTCCTGGAAGCTAAGGGGGGGAGGGTATGCCCCTACTTGCCGGTAGGTATGTTCGCCCCCAGACAGCACATAAGCTTAAATCAAGCTTGACATTTCTTTGAATTTGACGTATTAATACAAGCTTGACAGTTCAATTCATTTTAAGCTTGCAGCAAGCTTGGAGAAGTCATTTGAACTGTCAAGCTTGAATACAACTTGATTACTGCTTGATTTGGAAAGCCACATGCACATAACAAATAATTTATCATCAGTCATAAATGTACTTGACCATAGAATTAAAAAAAAAGGATTCTATATTTCCAAATATGGAAAGTCTTCAAAATTAAATACAATTATACTACGAAATTGATTTCAAAATCAGTCGTTTGTCTCGATTTTGGCCAATATTGCCCAACATGAGTGTCGCGATATTGAAAGTTTTAAAACGTGTGCTGCTTTTGAGTTTATATTTCACTTATTTCCCTATTAGTAGAGTCTATAAATCTCACATAACATTATTTTACTTTTGATTCATCCCATGGAAAAATAAAAGAAACAGATCGGCATCGGCCACTGATCGATCTCGCCATAAAAACGGCGTGACAACCATAACAGTCACTTCAAACTTTAGTCATAACAGCGCGAGGCAGATTGGCTGAATGGATACGGCGTTGGCTTCCCAAACCTTAGGTCCCGAGTTCGAGCGCGGACGCTGGATGGAAACAGATTAAAATAACTTGAAATTTCAGCATAGAGGGGAAAATTTGTGGAAAAATGAAATATGTGGGGCGAGTTCGCCGACAGGCTCCCCGCCCCGTATATTTAGGAAATTTTTTTTAGAAAAATTTTTTAAGCTTAAAATTAAGCTTGCTATGTCAAGCTTAATGCGAGTTGGGCAAATGTAAACTTGAACACTTGATTCAAGCTTGCATTAAGCTTACACGCTTGAAATTTTCAAGCTTAATTTAAGTTTATTGACTTGATAAATCAAGTTTACTGCAAGTTTGATATAAGTTTGCTGTGCTGTCTGGGCCCATGTTTGCAGACGTACTGGTCAGTCGACCACTCTCCTATAATTTTACACTAAACTGTGCGATTCAGAGGCAAAACTGGATGATAACAATTCACCAGCCTGCAACAATTTCTTGTTTCAAAAGTAATAGTTATTTTTCATGTATTTTCGCATGCTTATTTCAAAAATAATATCAGTTTTTACGTATAACGTACAGTTTTTTTGAAAATTAAATTTTTTAAATAAGTAAAAATATACAGATTCTTTGTGATTTGGATAGGATAAATTAATAAAGTATGTATGTTCATTTGTTTAAATAAATTCTGGAAACCTCTTACTTCATTGAAATTAAATAATAACGACACATACGTCGTTTAGTCTGTACAGGAATCGAGAAAAGCAATTTTTATCATTTTTCAAATCTGATAACTTCTTGGTTTATTGTGCTGACATACCTGGTTTGTTACATGAATTAGAAGATATTCCTTATAATCCGAATGATTGACGACTATTTATAGATTCCTCAAAGAGGAGTCTAAAAGCAGTTTTATTGTATAACGAATCTAAACTTGCATCAGTTCCAGTTGCACATTCTGTTTTCATGAAAGAAACATATGAAAGTATGGAGATGCTTCTCACTAAAATTAAATATACTGGCAATATGTGCTGACTAAAAGGTTATAGGTCTGCTTCTCGGGCAACAAAGTGGATTTACTAAATTTTCGTGCTTTATTTGTGAATGGGATAGCAGGGACAGAGAAAGACATTGGGTAAAAAAGGTATGGCCGAAGAGACAAGAATGGATTCCTGGTAAGAAGAATATTTTAAATGAATATTTAATAGATCCACAAAATATTTTATTGCCCCCACTTCACATAAAATTGGGACTCAAAAAGCAGTTTGTGAAAGCTTTGGATAAAGGTGGAAAATATTTTGAGTATCTTATATCGAAGTTCCCAAAATTGTCTAGCGCTAAAATTAAAGAAGGTGTATTTGTTGAAACACAAATAAAGAAATTAGTTAAAGATTCCAATTTTGAACAATGTATGACAAATAGTTTGACAAATAGAAGTTTTTTTGGGAAATGAGAGAAAAGAAAATTACAAAGAACTTGTAACTGAGTTATTACGTACTTATCATCTTTTGGGTTGCAATATGAGCATTAAAATTCACTTCCTTCACTCACATTCGGAATACTTCCCAGACAATTTAGGAAAAATGAGTGACGAGCAAGGTGAAAGATTCTACAGGATATAAAGGAGATGGAACGCAGATATCAATAGTGCTGTAAAAGTAACGACAAAATGAGTATCGGTATGTATTTGTTACTTAGATGTTCGCTATTCGTTACTAAGTATTCGTTACTCGTTACTTTCGTTACTACTAATAGAATCGGTAATAGGGTGTTATATGTGCCCCATAACAACACATCCGGGACAGTGTTGTTATGGGTATATGCCGCCCATACATAAACCCATAACAAAACCTAACCCAAAAGAATTTTTTTTAGCGAAGTTGTACAAAGTTGTATTTAGAGCTTATTTTCTCTGACTTACAGATTGTTTTTATACACATTTATGGTTTTATACAATGCTAAATTATCCGAATTACTGAGTACACATAGAAATCTTCCAAAGACATATGCCATTCTTTTTTTTCTCAACCCCCCCTTTTTTAAATTCTTAACGCTGGTTTAACCTGTTCACTCTTTTCATAAAAAGTGTAAAGGAAAGCTTGTGACTCGTGTTTTTTTCTGGGAGCGGGTTCTCGAATACTGAGATCCAGGGATTGGGCCATATATATTAAATTCACAGGGCAGGGGATCTCAGTATGATATCAACTACTTTGCGTCTCTACAAGCATAATATCTTTATTATTTGTGAGTTCATATTTTATATCAAAAACTTCTTTTGCTGGACGATTTTTCGAAGTAAATTAAAAATTACCATATTTTAAATTAAAATTGTTTAATTCAGTGAGAATTATCTATTTTTAAGATATTTCCAGTTCTATTTCTGCACTTTTGGGATGAAAGGGGTTAGCCCCTTCTGTGGGTGCATTTATGAGAGCATTCTTTAAACAAAAATTATCACTCCTTTCATACAGAAAGAATGGTTGCACCGGACTATGCGTATTCCATGAGTTCATGGAATATAATGTGCCATAAAATAGGGCAGATGGCCCCCTAAACGCCGACATTTTAGAAACATACTGAACTTTATTGAATTATTTTAATACCAGTGGCTTACGCAGGAGTGGGCATAGAAATCCCGGGTAGCTCCTAATTTTTTATATATTTTTTAAACAATTACTTAAAAAAATGTGTTTAGGTTTCCATGCTGAATATTTTTTTTAGTTCCAAATAATATTTTAAATAATAAAAATGTGTGAATTCGTTTACTTTATAAAAAAATAGTTTTTTTAAAAGGTGTATTTAAACAATTTGTTATTTATTACTCATATTTCGATTCTAGCTAAAAAAAAGAAAAAGTTAAGTTCGCAATCCTGCTTCGGAACCACCCTGAAAGAAAGAATTCTGATTGCACCACTATTTAGTACTAAAATGTTAGTAAGCCCGAAATTAGCACCCCTTACTAACATGCTTCTCTTATATGTATTGCTCCTCTACAATTATAAGAACACCCCCTTCCCCCCCTGCAAAAAAAAGTTCAACTGCGCATAAGAACGCACTATACACCGGATCCTATCCCCCCATTGTACGACCCATATCAATAGAGCAGCAGATAGTATATCCATCTCCATAACTGTAACGAAACATACGGATTCTTCCAAACCTCATCAAAACGATACCATTCGGCTCGGCACAAACGAATTGCAACCAGAACATACTACTACTCAAATACCGAAACTGATTTTTCCCTTCAAACAGCGAGAATCCATAATACTTCCGGTATCTAGTAACGGAACGGAACATACTATTACTCAAATACCGAAATTCATTTTCTCCCTCCGGCAGTCTTGTATTCGAAGTTCGAACCTGGTCGATCCGAAATGCACACTCAAAAGTCATTTTCCCCCTTGAAACCGCGATCCGATATCCAGTAACAAACAGAAGATATTAGTACTCGATTACTGGAACCCGTTTCCCCCGTTGGTTCGCCTCGCCTGGAAGTCTGTATTCGAAGTTCGAAGCTGCTCGATCCGAAACAGCTTCGGATCGAGTAACGAGTAACGATATCAACCGAAAAGTAACAATTCGTTACTTCGAGTCTGAGTGATTATCCGTATCTTAGTACCGAATACATGCGGTTTGCTTCAGCTCTAGATATCAAGGACGGTAGGATGTTAACATGATGGCCGATTACTGTTGGTATTTAAAAAGGGACAGTGATGTGGACCATAAACGAAAAACCCGAAAAAGAAGCTTCTTGACTTCAAGAAAAACACAAAAGTTATCATAATATTGTAAATGAACAGTATTATTGTGTTTAGTTAATAGTAACTTCAGTTGCAAACTACATAGCAACTGTAGTTACAAACTACAGTTGTAACTACAGTTGCTATGTATGCATTATACTGCATTATGCTAATTTTTTCATCGTCATTTGTAAAAAAATCCTTACGTGTTACATAAAATTTAGTTTGCATTATGGAATGACATCATCATTGCTGATATAAATCAATTAAAATTTTACAAACAAGAAAAAAAAATTTTTTTTTGCAGGCTGGTGTTATTTTTATTACCTCATTACAACCGAAAGGTATACAGATATATACTTATACATGTGGAAGAAAAAAAGATAAAACATGAAATTTTCAGGGATTGTTTTTTAGCCGACGATATTTTGAACACACTTCAGTATTCTGTTTTATATATATATATATATATAATATATAATAGCTAACTTACGTAAAGTGAAATCCCAAGACAATCCATTGATAAAGATAAAAAAATAAAAAAATAAAAAAGTAGATAGCACATGGTTCCAATTAACGAGCTTATACCGAATAAAGTGTTTAAATATAGCCTTTTAAGGCAATGAACTAGTGGATAAATTGGATATAAAGCGCCAAAAGAGAACTGGTGGGCTTTTAAGCCTAATCACATGTAACCACAAATAGTCGGAAAATGGAAAGGATAATTGAAATGGTGTGCTCTATCATCAGGCGCCACCGCACACACATTCAATTTAATCGAAAAAAACAATAATAGCTAGGTTTCTGCAAGTTACCTGACCAAAATTAGGGTCCTTTTGTAACTTGGGGGCGCGACCGTAGCTATTAGAAATAAACAACGAGGAAGTGGACCGACAAGAAGATCGAAGCTCAGTAATGGAGGCAGTATTAGTGCATGTTGCCATCAGAGAAGACTTAATGCCATCAATAGACAAGTAATGACATGGAGTGGGGGAAAAAATGATATATTATTAATAATTTGGAAGTATGGAAAGGAAAGGAAAAAATTAAAAAGTAATAATTAAATGAATAAATAAAAAGAAAAAAAGTAATAATTAAATGAATAAATAATATAACACTAGTATAGCTAGCCTATGTTTAACGTAGTACAAGCTGCAGTAGCTAAGAAGTACTTAGTTGAAGTTGTGGAAAAGGAGAAAAACTGTAGAAATTAATTATAATAGTAATGATAATGATAATAATTATATTAATATTACACATTTATTAATTGCTATTTATGCTAATATTATTGTAAAATATTAAGGTAGAACAGTACTCTGTATGGCTTCATTAGTTACAGACTCACACAAAAAAGGAAAAGTAACAGTAATCAACTATTCTTAATTATAGAATTTTTTTTTTTGTATAAAATATATAGATACATATTTTATGATTTTTTTTTAAATATAGAAAGAACCAACAACCAACACCATCCTCACCAACCAATCAGCTGGATTCTCCGCTCGTCGTTAATTTTTCGCAGTCCTTAACTTTGCCCGGCCTTGAGGTGGAGTTTTAAGGAGGAGCGTCAAGGGGTTCATGCGATTGGCTAAAAGACCTCCCGTTTTCCTCCGGAGTTGTTAGCGCAGTCGGTAACCAAACAACTGGTTCTGCCCAGTTGACAGCTAACAACCGACGATTTCGTGAACCACCGGGGCAGAATTCCATCCAATATTCTGATTAGGACATACAGTTTCTTTGATTACATAAAGGATATAAAATTGAAGTTAGAAATTTACTTGGATAATTATATTTTAGAGCAGTTTTATATAGGTCAGTTAAGTTACTGGCCTTAAGACTATTGGTACATAGTGACTCTATTCTACATTTATGATTAGAGATAATATTTCTAAATACAGAAGTGTGCATACATGAAGTGAAATGAGTGAAAACATTTACTTGAAAATTAAAGTCATTTCTTTTATTAAATATATTAAAGGATAGACTCTTATCATCCTTAATTCTAATTTGTAAGTCTAAAAAATTTATTATTCTATTATCATTAGGATTTTTTATTAATTCTAGGGCTGAATGGTAAGCTATGGGTAGGTGGTCAGTAATATCACTATAAGTATTGTCAGTAGCTATTGTTATTACGTCATCTATGTACCTATATATTATAAGAGAAGGATTATTGTAATTTTTTTCATAATTATATAAATATAGGTCTGCTAGGTAACTGGAATTAGAACCACCTTGTGGTATTCCTATAACTTGCTTATATAATTTATTATTATGTAGAATGTAATTATTATAGACTATGAACTTTAAAAGATTTTCGAAATACATAGTATCTATGTAAGAAGGCAGGGTTATATTATTATTACTATGTATAAATAGATTCAATATTACATTGTATAAGTCGTCTAGTGGTATACTATTGAATAAGTCTTTAAAATCATAAGTTGATACACTCTATAACAAATACATTGACGCACCAGAAGGAGGTGTCCGATTGAGACGAAAATTGGTGGATAGGAAGACAATGTACAGAATAGTAAATAATTAAAATTTCAGAACAATTGAATAATTTATTTCAGAGTTACAGTAACAAGTTCAATAAGGTGTTGACCCGCCGCTAGCCTGGATACAAGATGCCACACGGCGTGGCATAGACCGATAAAGCTCCCGGATGGTCGCCTGCGGTATTTCCTGCCAAATTCGCTCCAATTGTCGAACGAGGTCATCAACAGTCCGTGCCAGATGCAATCGCCTTCCCATCATATCCCAGACATGCTCGATGGGAGAGAGATCTGGCGATCTGGCAGGCCAAGGAAGAGTTTGACAAGCTTGCAGACAGTTTAGAGCAACACGAGCCGTATGTGGTCTGGCATTGTCCTGCTGAAAACCAGCCCAGGGCACTGCAAAAGGAACGGTAGCAAAACAGGTCTTAGGATGTCGTCCACGTACCGCTGTGCAGTAAGTGTACCTCTAATGACGACCAAAGGGGTCCGGCTGTCAAAGGAAATGGCACCCCAGACCATAATGCCTTGTTGAGGGCCGGTGTGGCGTGCAATGATGAAAGCAGGATTCCCCCTCTGCCCTGTGCGTCTTCAAACACGTCTTCGATGTTCGTCAGGACACAGTTGGAAGCGGGATTCGTCGCTAAAGACTATACGTCCCCAGTCGGCATCATTCCAACCTGATCGAGCCCTGCACTACTGTAATCCGGCTCGGCAGTGTGCAGGCGTGAGTGGCAGGTGGCGTAACGGTCGGCGCGAGCGTAGATTTCGCTCTCTCAACCGTCTGTGAATGGTCATGATGGACACTGGTGTTTGGGTTGAACGTCTGATGGTTGATAGAGATGAAGAAGGCACTGTGACAGCTGATCGGACCATCACTCTGTCCTCACGATCTGTTGAAGCCCTAGGTCGCCCGCTACCATCCTGACACTGCACTCTGCCATTTTCCACCCATCCTTGCCAGCATCTTCGAATCGTCGCATCGCTTCGACTCAAATGACGAGCGATTCTCCGATTAGTCCAACCGGCCTCTTTCAATCCAATCATACGACCTCTGTCAAACTCTGACAGTTGCTCGTAATGAGCACGAATCCTGCAGCGAGGCATTTTTTAAGTTGTTGAAAGGTTATCTGAATCGCAATCAAACCGAAAGTTTTAACAACCGTTGAAGAACTGCTCCTTATATACGTCTGCTGGATGCACAGTTCCGATGCGCTAGAGATCAAACTATTCATTCATTGGACACCAAATTTGAATCATTTGCATACCTGTTCAAAACATTCATGCATACGAAATTTCAAAGCAATCAGATGATTGTTTCTTGGTGCGTCGATTTTTTTGTTATAGAGTGTATATTAATTACATCGTGTAGAGCATTAATCTTATTTTTTAGTTCATAGCTATTACCTATAGATATAGAAGAAGTGTTACATTTTATATACAGATCATGCATAGAAGTAAGTATTTTTAGTAATATTTTACTTGCTACATTATTATAAGAGTTACATCCTATAGTAACAGTTCTGAATTTTAATGGTGTTTTATGAAACTTTGGTATTAGCTCTAAGTAAGGATATTTTAGATTGTCATGCTTGATTTTAAGTAACTTGTGGAAAGCTAAGATCTTTTTGTTCATTGTTATCTCAGAGATGGATTTTAGACTGAAATTAGGATTATTGTTAATGGATGAAGCTAAGAGATTGTGATATAACAGCTTACATATTATAGCATAGTTATTGCTAGACTTATCAACATTGCTAGACTTATCAAGTTATGATAAAGTTATTCTGTAACTCTGCTATTTGATTACTTAGTTTTATATTTTTAGTGTATCTAAATTTACAAAGTAGTTGTTTTTTTAGGTCAGCAAGAGTATTAAATTTCCATTCATTAAAGAAGGCAGAAGGTTTGCTGTTTTTTATTGAAGTGTTATATATATATAAGTCTATATTATATGTAAAAGTATCTATTATATCATCTATACAGTATTTAGTGGGTAACCTAAACTTAGTACCTCTTTTCATGATCCGTTGAAATTTAAGATCTTTGATAATAGAAAGATCTCCGGTAACTATATGTCCAAAATCAGAATTAACATAAGAATTGTATTGACCACTGGTTATATATATATATATATATATAATATATATATATATATATAGAGAGAGAGAGAGAGAGATAATATATAGATGATTTAGAAAAAGATAAAAATATAGATAATTTGCAGAAAAACTGAGTTTGAATAGGCCCAGCAGTTATTTAGTTTAGGGAAGAAACACAAATTCCAACAATGTAATAAGATATGTGCCGACAATTTCTTTATTTTCAATGACTAACATTTAAAGATGACAAAAAATGTAAAGGAGTAGCATTTTACCCCAATGTAACTATGCACTTTTGGATTGCTATTAACTTTGGTCAATAAATACCATTCGCCTAATTACTGGATGATATTAATAGTAAGATTAAAAATAAACACTCACATAAGCGGATGAAAATTTGCATGAATGTTTCCCTCCAATCGTGACCTTACATGAATAAGGCCCACAGGGGGAGTAATATATATATATATATATATATATATATATATATATGTATATAAATAGTGAAAGTCGCGAATTTTAGATTAGAATATCTCTCGAATATTGATATGCAATGCACACACTGCAACGGTTTCAGATTCCGAGCGCACTTGTTATCTTTATCTCTCTGCTTACAACATACACATATGTCACCGAACATGTCATCTAAATGAAAGTGAGTACTTGCACTTGGAGATAGTTCAATGACTACTTTCTCTTCTGGCCTTGAATTAAGGATTCAGAAAATTAGAAAGGCGTCTCTTAATTCGCTCCTTGAAATTCCTATTAGTACACCCGAGACAAATCATTGATCAGCCTTGAACCTGAAGACTGTTCTTCAACAAATTCGCAGAAACGTAGTCATATTTTGAGCTAGTTAATTCGACGAATGTATTTTTCATTTATCTTCTTGCTGTTGTTCTTGAATTTTCATTTCTAAATTAATGTTGAGTTCCTTTAATAGCATCTGCGTCTGCGTCGTGCATGAAATTCTGATGTGTAACAATTAAATAACCTGACTAGTGCTACAAAAATTGTTATTCATCACCAATGACGTTAGAAAATTTATCACCTTCAACTTTGCCGCACTACAACGCTTCATACGAATTTTCCACTGTTCAAAACAGTTCTCGTACTTAGGCACGTATCCAAAAAAAAAAAAAAAGTGTGGAGGGGTCCAAACAGTGGAAAAGACAGAACATTTCACAATAGAACTAACTTCATCATTATGAATTCGTTAACAAAAATCAAAATTTTGGAGGGGGTCTGGACCCCCTGGAAATTTCCTTTGAATACGTCCTTGATGATAGTCCATTTCTGTTAGCTTAGTCGAGAAACACCGCTGATTTTGCTTTCTCCTCTTCCACACTGTCAAATCTTGTCTCGGTTTTGTCTTAGTTGTGGGGGGGGGGGCAGGTCAATTTTTGAGAGTGCGTCTTTATGCACTAATTTATTCCTCATTTTTCAAAGAATTATTTCCTTAATTATTTACTCCTTGGAAACGCTATATTTCTGCAAATTCTTCTCGAGAGTCTGAAGAAGAGCAAATATTTTGGTGAATCTGAAGAAATTTCTTCAATTGACAAGAGAAAGAAGAAACGGATATATTCTGACAGCACTGCTGCCAAATTTCCGTAAATTGAAGAAATAATTTTTGAGAATGTAGATTATGACATTACCAAACGCACACAGATTTATTAGTAGATTGCTAACACTAATCACCTCTTTTAGACTATGATTATTTATTGTGTGTGATTATGGCAACGCTACACTAGGGCGATCTGCCAAGGGGGGGTGCCTTGGTAGGAGGACTTTCTAAGGGGTTCTAACGCGCATTTACGTTACATCTGGAGAAAACCTACCAAAACTCCAGACCGTTAGATCGACAGGCGCGCGATGGGACCCGAACCCGGGACCTTCACACTTCCTTTTAGACTCTGAATGTTCAGTGAGTAGGTGGGGCTGTATGACAACACTGCAGGAGGTCGCTACGTAGCTCCCTCATTACGTAGAAAAATGTTCTATTTAATTCGCAATTTTATTAGCATTTAAAATATTTTTGATTTTCCTTAGTTCTTTGTAACTTAAAAGAACCCTTTTATTTGAAATTAGTTGGACCCCAAAATGGTAATTTTTAACAAAGCACGGCTAAAAGATATTCGCACTGATCAAAAGAATGAGAATACGGGACAACACGGGACCGCTTTTAAAAACGGACAAAACCTCAAAATATGGGACTGTCCCGTATAGTGCGGGGCGGTTTTGTTCACTTTATAAAAAAAGTTGATTCATTTTTTTAATGGATGATCGATAAACGCACGTATACTGCAATTGTTTTAATTAGTACTGCTTGTTCTAGGCTCATGACTTGATCCTTGGAAATAGAACCCTGACTCAACTCTTGTTACGCAAAACCCCGCGATCCCACGACTCTTATTTATCTTCTTTCCATTGCACTCTTAATGAAGATGGCATTTTTAATTAATTGAAGTTTCGAAAGGTACAGTCGTTAAAAGCAGATGTTAGGGAACAAAAAATAAAAGCGAATTTGAGTAGACTTCCTCTCGATTAGCTATCCACGTACTACATAAAGCTAAGGCAAGGGTCGAATGCAGTTATTTTTTTCCTTTTCACGATTTCGAATGCAAATAAATATGCCCTTTGCACGGAAATGAAGAAACAAAGCAAGAGTCTGATTCGATGACTGTTTTGACGTCTCTGCAAATAAAGTAATCCGAAAAAGCCGTGATCGAGACCTCTCTTAGCTCACAAGTGACCTTAAATTAACAAAAAGGGATTTTTATCGATTTGGAATTCACAATACTGCTTTTACATAATCAAATAGCTTTCACAAATATGCTTGTGATAACCTTACAAACTTATTACTTAAAACAAAAAGTAACTTTGCATTATTTGTTATTGGAAATTTTAATATTCGAAGGTAAAGTTGGTGTGGGAAAGGTTATCAGAGACTCTGGAAATTCCAAATAGTATAATTATTCGCTGCACACGCGGCTTATTTTTAATTTAAGTGATCGTGTCCTTCGAGGTCGATGATCAGTTTCCTTAAAAATGACGTAATTAACAACAATGATTTCAAAATATGATGTTAGAGCTTTGACATGGACGATTTATGTGACGTGTGTAGCATGCGCTTGTATCAAAGTTGCAGGAAAAACTGATTAGCAAAAGTGAAGAAGAATGCTTTAGAACGAAAATATCTTTCATCCACACAGGACTCAATTAGTTTTGTATTTTTTCAGTTTTGCATGGACCAAATTAAAATGCTACAAAAGTATTTTTAATTTTAAATTATAGTAAAAGATATCTTCATTTACGAATTTCCAAGAATGGATAGCGAATGACCAAGGGTACATTAAAGTGACCAGCAGCAGGTATTACATATTTTTTACTTTCCGAACACGCACCATATAAGGAAAGTTTTGTAATCATAAAAAAATTAGCCCGCGCAACCAGCTGTGTCAGAAAACTTCTTTAGTTTTGTGGCACCAGATAGGCGATTCAATCGACCGCCATGAAGTTGGTAGTTAAATGTATAGATGGCAACGGCTATATTTTTCAGCTTTTGGCAGTCTGCCTAGTTAATCTTCTAGACTGATGTGAAAATACTTGCACTTCAAAGGGTTAACCATAACAATCCACTTCAACGAGGCATTAGAGCTCAAAACAAAAGACTCAACAAGCATAATTCAAAAAAAAAAAAAAAAACCGACTTGAAATTATTTCACCACAACTAAAAATTATTCCCATTCTAAAATAGAAGGGTTTGACTAATTCTCGACTCATACCAGATATCGCCAAGTGGAGTTCAGTTTTGGGAACTTATTTTTTGACGCCGAACTTGGCGATCCATTGCCAAGTGGTCAATCTTGGCGACTTTTGACTTTAAGACCAGCGCCGTTACTGGCAACCCTTTAAGCAATGGTTTAAAAACACTGTATTTTTCAGATTTTCGGAATGATGAAATCATCAGACGTGACCCAATTAATATTGGACCACCCCTGAGCTATACCCTTTCCAATAAAAAAAAGAGAATTTTTGAAATCGGTCCACGCCGTAAAAAATTATGGTTGTACATACATAAAAAAAATGTTAAATATACGCTTTTAACATAGTGCCTACTCCTTTTTGAAGTCGGTAAAAAGACATTCCTTGCTTGTCAGAGTGAAAATCCTTGGCATAAATATACATACGTCGATACGAAAGAAAAACAAACAAACACTTTTTTGTTTTTTCGTGTTTTGCTTGCAAGTAACAAAAGTACCGGAAACAAAGTGAACATCCTCACTCTTCTTTTTTACTTCTTTTCAGCCAGGTAATGTACTTATTATTTCTGGTGGTTGTTTGTGACCTGGTCTTTCTGACCCATCGCATCAGTGACACGAATTTCTGATAGCCTGTCAGCGTGAGTTTTGAAAAACCTCCATCAAAAAGCGCCCCTTTTGTTGCCCGGGTAAAAAAAGGTTTCGAATTTCTTGCACAGCAAAAAACATGCCATGGAAGCCCAACGTCAAGCTGTTATTAAGTCCAGATTTTTCTTTTGTATACACGAGAAGTTGGCATGTTGCCTTGGGAACCGCGGTATGCCACACGATAACCAGTTCTTTTTGGGATAAACGGGTTATTAGCTGCGGCTCTCTTTAATGGCTTGTTACATTGAATATGATGCAATAAACACAGGTATTTATTAAAAGTTGTCTTCGTGTTTTGTTTTATTTTCTCCTTTTTTTTAAAGACGTGTAAAGCGTAGGATTGAAGGCAAGCGTTGCTCAATCCGATGATGTTCATTCTTCATTCTTAAAGACGTGAAAGATATGTAGTGAAAGGAAGATGGAATGAAAACAAAATGATCTTTTGTCTGCAAAACGGAACGGTGGTGTCTCATGAAGACGATACTATGAACCAGGGACGTAGACAGAGGGGGGCTGCATCCCCCCTCGAAATGGGACACTTTACTTATCTGACAATTTGATATTTAGCTTACAAATGAACTTTAGTTTAGAATTTGATGTCCCCCCCCAATAAATACCTGGCTACGCTACTGGTATGAACGATGATTACGTTTCGCGAAATTTAAAAGAATAGTCATCATCAGTTAAATGAATAAAAACTTATTTTTCCCCCTTGCACCATTCCTACCCCTTGCCTACCCCCCAAACCCCTTGCACCACACCTGCTGTGCGCGCCATCACAACTATGCGGTCAGAAGGGTGCTCAAATCATTGTTAAGAAGCAACGCTGGGCACAGAAGAGGAGTCCTCTGTACAGCAGTTGCAGAGAAAATGCAGAAGAAGCGGCAATTTCTTGAATTCCGATAGCAAGTACGTGGACAACCTTTCGCGACTCGAGAGTTCTAATCGCGAAATATAAAAAGGAACAAAAATTCACGCACACGTAATAAATATCGATACTATTTGTGCTATAGAAATTTTAGTAAGGTGAATAATACTGGAAAGAAATTTTCTATGTTAAATAATTTAGAACTTAAAAACTATTGTATCTGAAACGATCTTGGAAATTTTACAAGGTAACTAGTCAGTGAAAAATACAGATTTTTTTTGGGTGTGCGTTTCCTTTTTAAAAAAGCGCTAATTTGACCTAAATAAAATGTACAATAAAGCAAAACGTTAATCCAAAGCAGTGTAATTTTTTTAGTGAAGGGCTAATTAAAAATAGACATATTTGACCTAAACAAAATGCATACTGAAGTAAAATGTTACCCTTAAGCAATTTTTTTATTGGGTGGGGTCCGAAGCTCTCTTGCCCAACCATGGATCCGACACTTAACTAGTAAAAGAAAATATCTTTTAAAAATCTATTTGATAAATCTAAAAGCTTGACATTTTACGCGAATGCCTGTATTCGTACTATAATAAAGAACTGAAAAGAATAAGGATGGATGCGAGACCAGAAAGGAAATACTTTGCGAGATGGGACGCGAGACGAGACAGTCTTGTCTCGCGCGAGATTTCTCTCGAGAATTTCTCGTCTCGCATAAATTTACGATACGAATTACTTTTCAATCAGAATAGCAGTTCTGTATTTGAGGAGGTATGCCATCCTGAGAAGGGAGGGTACACTTTGTCTGAAGCCTCTACCGTTTAACTTGCGTCTCCTTTGTTATCGTTTCTGGTATACTATCAACACTCTACAATACACACAAACACATAACATTTAAAATTAGGACAGCACGAGGGATGTACAAAACACTCAAAGGAGAGGATGAAGAAAGAAACTGGAAAAAAGAAAGAGAACAGAGAAGAGTACCAGACAGAAAAATGTAAAGTAAACAGAGGAAAGGCAGTACGGTATACTTGAATATATTTATATGGGGCCCTGAGGCACTAACTTATGGGCCCCTTTTACTATCACAAGCGTTTTAATCCATTTTTGACCGCAGAGTTTCGCAATGCAAAGCTTTTTTAAGATTTCCTAAATTGAATTTTAAAAATACTTATATATATTTGAACAATCTTCATTTAAAAATTAATTTTATTTTAATATGTTTAGCCCATTTGTATGATTAGCTGATATGGGCGCAAAGTCAGGAATGGCTATTATATGACGCACGTGTCCAGGGATGGCTATCATATGACACACCTGTCCGTACTTTTGAAATTTAAGAAACGATAAAGTATAATATAATACTTCAATCAACCTTTATAAGAGAAATATGTTTATATTTTTTATCATTTATGCTTAGTACTTTTCCGTTTAAGACGTTTTCCGCTTAAAATGCTTGATCACATCTGGGAAAAGTTCTTATGACACACAAACACACACTCACATGTGTGTGTGTATTGTCGGTTGTATAAGTGGGTTGCACTGCATATATATCTATTGTTCTATGTTTATCTAGATAATAATTTTATGGAAACAAAATCCCTCCATGTTTAGATTTGTATGTGATAATTGCAGAATTATTTTTTTAAAGAAACCATTCATTTATTAATATGTGCTGAGTAATCGCTGCTTGAAAATAAAAACTAATGGAATTCAATTACCTTATAGAGAACTTTTTTTAGATTATTCTTTCAATTAGCCTCCCCCAACCGATCACTGATATCAACATAGATATTCGATTTCATAGTTCTGATATTTTTTTTTTTGGGTAAATATTTAGAGAGATTAAGAATGAGGTTTTAATTGCAAGTGAGTTTTAATGTCTGATTCATATTTATGCATAATCCAAAATTATGAATAAATTATTCAAGTAGGCTATCATTACTTTTTCATGGAAAAAATTTCAAACTTATTTAGAAAGTCTGGCTATAATTATTACATATTTTTTAACTAGTTGATGCAAGTATGCGTACTTTGATATTTTATGCTCTAATTGTGTACTAAATAATTGTGTTTTTTGTTTACTTAAAATACTGGCTACATTTCATCGAATTGGATTAATACGTATGTAATTAAATCATATGGATATTTCATATTTTTCTCTTAAGTAAATTGATATTTATAAATACAATCATCAGTGTTTCATCAGTTATTAAAAATGTTTCTTACATAAGCCAAGGTATGCGAACGTAAATGAATGATCTACTGGAACAAGCTGGGTCTCAGCGGAACATTCAAAGATACGTGTTGAGAAACAACCCTGGGTCACAAGTCTTCTCTGTTGTCTCTTCTTTCTGATGGTGTGAATGAACAGATTAAACCCGTGTTCCCGATTAAATATGAAACCCATAGCTCATACACTAAAACTAGAGGGGGGATAACCAAGCAGGCTTCATTATAATTATTCCGTCCCCAACTGAAAATTTAATGAATTCAATATTCCGCACATTGGGGTCACTTAATTAGATTAAAATTTTATCTGCGCACCATGCCCTGAGTTTTGCATCATTTCTAACAAAATTCAAATCTTCATATAATTTCAAAAGCAAATGGAACTCCCATTAACCATACATATTATATTTACGCAGTTCCGGAAATCCTACTAATATGTATGTTTGTTACACTTTCACGCTGAAACAGTTTGACGGATTTGAATGATATTTGGAATATAGACAGTTAAAGTCCTGTATTAACAAATAGACTACTTTTTATCCCGCGAAAAAAACCACTGTTCCTGCAATATACAAAAAAAAACTACCTTTTATCCAAAAAGAATGCAATTGAGCTTTCTTTTACAAAGCCGTCGACAGATGGCACAAACTTATAGAATACGCAGTTCTTAACAAATAAAATCACTTGAATAAGTTTTTCTTTCTGACGTGGACTTATAAGCGGGTTCGGACAAAGCAAACAAATCCGAAATACATGTTACACAAACAAACAAACAAAAAATAAGCTTTTGACACTTTCATTCAGTTCGAATTATGCATTTTTCTCTGTGTTCCCCCCCCCCTTATATTTCTAATGTATTACATCCAGAAAAAGGATGTTAGAAATATCAATTTTAATTTTGTTTAATCACACTCATGAATAATGAGACACTTTCCCACTTAATGGAATAAGGAAAGAAAATAGTTAAGACGCATGGATATGATACGCTTTTAATATATAGCAGTTTAGTGCGTATTTAAAATCTGAAAGTGCTTCAGATTTTCTAATTTTTCCTTTTCCTTTCCGTTTTTTGATAACGGCCGATATATCTAGAAGCTCTTCAGAATTAATATAGGACGAAAATAATTTGCACCTTTTGTAGGTTTTTATCACTAAACCATCTTATTTTTGTAACCAGGGGTGCCCCGACACGGTAAGCAAGGTAATCATCGCATCGGGGCGTCGGCTTCGAAGGGGCGTCATATCCAACTCAAAAACTAAGAAGAGCATAAAAGGGGCGTCTTTTTTACGTTAGGAGGGGTCGCCATTTACCCTGGGGCCGTCCTTGTTTGTAACCATCTTAATTTTAAAATCCATTCAGAATCTGAGATATTTCAGTGCCAAAGAAGCCGGCGAGAAACACAAGATTTATTAAGATGGCGAACCAACTGGTCACCGGAGGCGGCTAGTAAGTAAATAAAAGAAATATTTTTTCGGTGTCATGTCACATTATATATACGCATTTAATCTGAATTTTTATCGCTTCAAATGCACATATGAGTTAATATGGTAACTAATATATGCAGTAATATGGTAATATGTAACTAATTGTTATTATAAATATTAATTTTCAATAAAATAGTATTGATGTTACTAAAAATATGGTAACAAAATTGCAGTTCTTAATTTTGCGAGACGAGACAGAGGTTTACCACTGCGGGACGAGACGAGACAGAGGTTTGCCACTGGGACGAGACGAGACAGTCGTGTTTCTCGTCTTGTTCGTCTCGCGTCCATAGAAAAGAATCAGCTGTAAAAATACAATTTAAAAATACTTTTCCATAGCCCTACATAATTTGAACAGAACTTCAAAGAAAGCACGTCTTTAACCCTTTGATCTTCAAGCATTTTCATACCAATACAGAAGACCAGATGAATAAGCTACCCAGCGCTGAAAAAGAGCAGCCGCACAGCTAGCTGTGTCAAAATACTTTAACTCAAAAACTTCTTTAGCCCCAAGGCACCAAATGGGCTATTCGATCGATCGCCATGTTGTTGGTGGTTAAATGGATCGATGGTAGCGGCTGCACTTTTCCAGCATTGGGACCATTTAACCTTTTTTTTTCGCGATTAGCAGTGAAAGATCTGGAATGAGGTGGTTTCACGGCGTCAAAGGGTTAAAAAAAGTACATTAAAAAATAAATAAAATCTTGCAGAGCGGAGAAGCCATACTAAAATCATGATTTATGTAATTTCCCCATTCAATAGAAAGGAAAATTATAGCTTTTTAAAAGCCGCTATTCCGTTTCTTTAATAACTGGCACTCTTGTTTTCCGGGACAGGCGGAAGGACGGGACATCTATCTACTTTGCAGAGTGCAGTTTCTCTCTTTTCCTCCCCCGCTGAAAAGCCAGATGATTATCAGAAAGAGAGAAAAAAAAGCAGCAGTTGAAATATTTATAAAACCGCAATTTTCACATGATGGGCATCAGGAAATGGTATCGTATCGATGCAGAGTTTCGATTCCGATCCGGATACGTCATCGTCTCTCTATCATAAGTACAAACAATCCTTGCTTGATGCGGAGTCGGTGATTTTGTGGATAACTGTCAAAAGAGTAATAATTAAGAGAAAAAAGAGCGCGCTGGTCGAGTTTGGTGATCAGGTATAAAAAATCAACGTTTCGTTCACTTTTAGAAGATCAAAACCAGGTGATAATAAAAGTGAAAAGTATATGGTAAATGTGTGGCACAGCAGGGTACTTCTAAAACAGATGCGAGATTTGATACTCTTAAGGACCAAATGCCAACTCTAAATAATAGTATTTTTGCTCTCCTATGACTGCAAATGTTAAATAATTATTACTTTCGCACTCAAAGATCCGGACGAAAATTTCCTTACAGGAAGTTTCGACTACATGCACAAACATCTCTTCTAGTATCAAAATTGACACATTTGAGTATTCAGAAACATTTTATTTACTTTTCAAAGATAATCTTACGCTTCAGGAGAATAAAAAAATCTCTTGGCATATATACCAACTAAAAATATAACCAGCCAATTTCGATTAAAAAAAAATCAAGTATTGCACTTTTATTTTACAAACTTTACCCATTGTTGGGCAACCGTAAAAAAACTGGCATCTTCATTTCACTGTCTGCTTTCTGTTTCTAATAATATTAAACATGCAACTTTTTTGTGTTACTTTACCGCATAAAGATGTAGTGCATTCATCTTCTTCAAACCTGGAAAAAATTTATAAAACTATATTAGTCTTAAATGAGAAAAAAAAATTAAACTTCTAACTTCTTTAGGAGCTGCTTTTTTTTAACATAACGATGGAGTAAAATGAATAGGTAGCATGTGGGTCAAATGGATAATAGATTTTGAAAAAGGCTATAAAATTAATACATTTTATCAAATCTGTTTCTAATAAGCTGTTTAGAACTTTTCTAAATTAAAAATAACAACGGAACCTCTCAAATTTTCAGGAATGTACTTGTATTAGTTTCTTGAAAAATTTTTTGGTGATGCAAAAAAATAATATGGATACAATAAGCAGATAAAGCTAATAATGTGTTTCCAAATGCAAGGAATAAACTTTTTAATGATTGTACATCATGCCAACTAATGTCTGAAAATTAAGGCTAAAAATATATTATTTAATATTTTTGATCAAAAATAAATCCTACCCATTGTATCCTACCATACTGTTCTTAGCCCGTAGATTCAGTGAATTCATAATATTAAAGATTTTAGTATTTTCAGTAGATAGATAAATTTTTAACATTTTCCATTTTATGCTAATAAAAAAATTTAAACAAAATGCGACATCAACCCGTACTGAAATTTCTGGAATTTTGAAAGTTTTTCCTAATTAACTTACGCGCGATGTTAGCTCGTAGTACTTGAGACAAAATAATTACAGATAAAAATAACATAAAATAATGCAAAGAACATTTTTTTATGAAAACAAACAAACACAAAAAAATACTTGTAAATGTTCTTTATTAGAAGATCCAAATAACTGGAAATCTTATACATTTCCATTTATCAGAAGATCTATTCTAAGAAAGGATTTTTCTTTTTATTTCCGAAGGACGGTTTTGTAAAACTAAAAAGAAAAAAAAAATTAAGGATTGCAAATACTGTAGACACTTCCCAGATTTGATCTTCAGATTTAAAATTGAAAAAAAAAATAAATAAATAAATTTAAATCCAGCTCCAAGCACATCAAAAATTCATGTTGTCGAAAATAAATTTTCACAAACACACCACGTACACCCGTTTCTCTGAGCAATATGAAATAATTCGGGATTATTCTCGAAAAAGGACTTGCAACATTACCGTACGTACGCTTGCAATAAATAAAGGAATTCCTCAGCCTGCCACAGTTTTGTGACGTACTACTTACACCGCTTTAAGTGCTGTCAGATGCCAGAGTTCCCTTTCGTTTTGAGTCTTAAAAGGCTGAAGAAGAAATTATTTTAACGGTTTATGTATGTATCTGGGACGTCTGAAAAATCAAGAAAGAGAGTAACTCAACTTTTCATGTACCGAAGCGAAGCTCATGCATCATGGTGGATTAATACTTGGAGAGAGGTCTTTAGAACTCGACCTGGCGATGCCCCGGAGCTAGGCTATTGTCGACATATAAACATATATCTCCCAGAAAACAACGCTTTTTTTTTAAAGAAAGCATTAGTCATATTTTATAGATCACCAAAATCTCCAGATGTGTGTATAGTCGTTTTGGAGTTCTGACTAGTTTTATTTGAAACAAGGCCGGGAAGGATTATAAATCAGAGAGTTTGGCAATGAAAATTGCGACAAAATATGTCTCTCGACTGTTAATCTCGTTCCATATTATACAGAGTAAGCTTTTTTATGACTGATCTGTCTACTAGACCTGATACTATTAAAATTCGCAATCGTGTCCGAAAATTTCTTGAGCTCTGTGGCGCCAGATGGGCTATTCGATCGACCGCCATGTTGTTGATAGTTAAATGGATCGATGGCAATCGGCTGCACTTTTTCAGCGATGGGATCATTTAACCTTTTTCTTTGCGACTAACAGTGAAAACGCTGAAAAAGTGTTTTCCCGGCGGAAACCACGTGCGTCAAAGTGTTAATAAGACTAATGAACAGTGGCGGCGCCTCCATTTGAGCACATGAGCACGTGAACCCCTAAAGGGAAAACTAAAGAATAAACATATTAACAAATTAAACTTAAAACAAATGTTAAGTGCACTTCTATATTTTTGTGAATTTGAAACGTGAGTTTTACTCTCCCTCCCCCCTCCACCACTATTATTAAATACGCTTATTATAGCTAACGCACTGTAGTGTAGGTTACGACAGTACAGTCTTTAATCAATCGCATGTGCGAACGGAAAAATTTCCCCTTGAACCGCTCTCTGAGATCAGAAGCGGAGACAGCTAGGTAGAAGGAAGTACAGAGTTAATGAAATCATTCCGTTCGCACATTTTCATTGTGCACACAGGGCCATTTTTTTGTGGTATCGCTTCCGGATTTTACCTTGCTTTGTTACGCTCGGTTAGTTAATTAATTTTTATTTAATTTTCTTAATATTTTCTTTATTTCTATCATTTTTCACTACATTATTTGTTTAAACTAGCATAAATAATTAAGATTGGAGTAAAAGTTGTGTTTCGGAGCTAAAGCAAGGCATTTTTCAATATTAGCCTTTGAAAAAAAATTGAAATAAAATGAATCAAGGCAGCACCTTCGCTAAAACTTATCTTGGTGACGAAATGTGACTTGTTTTCTTTCATTCGCGTGCATTGTTTTCCTTTAACTGCTGGAAACGCAAATTTATTTTAATTTAAAGTACGTCGTATCTGCATATTTATTTTCCGAAATTTGTTTTGTGAACCTCCTTTTAAATAACCCACGAGCCGCCACTGCTAATGAATACTTCTGCTCGGTGATTAGATCATTTTAATTGTCATAATCTGTAGAATGTTGTAAAATCTTAATGCAAATTGAAAAAAAATACAGAATCGGTACTCCCATTAAATATATCCATGTTTCAATCCATAGCGTTATTTGAATTAACCGAACCTATTGAAATTGAGTTCCAACGTTGTTTTATGTACACACAGGTTTTCAAAAATAACCACTGTTTGAAGATTTTCACCATTCTTCAGAGAAAGTACATTACTAGTATTTAAAACTAGTTTACTCGTTGTGAACTGACAAGTGGGGCAGTACCAGCTACCGAATGTATTCTTTGGGCAACTATCCAGGGCGGCAATATCAAGAAGCAGCGAATTTGAGAATTTGGGCCTCAGTTTATTGGCTCCCATCGTTGCAATTTGCTTTTTTCCTGCAGTGTCTTTGCAACGATGGACGTAAACAAGCTGCAAATTTTAAAGTACATCTTTATACAGGGTGTCTTAAAAAGGTGGTGAGAAGCTTTTATTCTTTATCTATTAGAGATAAATGGGCAATGCAAATTGAAAAAAAAAATGTTCCAAATAAAGTAGGGAAAAAGACTACGGTAAGAAAAAATTCCTAACTTTAAGAAAGTTACACTTTTTAAATGTGTATACAACCATGATACAAAAAAGTTTCCATTTAGTAAAATACGCGAATGAGGTGATATACAAATTTCAACCTTTCTCCCTAAAACTTCTCAGAGATATCTTTAAACAAAGGTGGTCAGGGGATGAGTGCAAAAAGTTATTTTCTTTTGTATCCTCTGCGCGATCCCTAAAATGCCTGAAACACCCCTGTTTTGGGGTACATGTTTACACTCCAGATGTTACGGTTATAATGGGGTTTTGAGATAATTATGATTAAGAAACTCACTAAACCATATTTATTTGAACCAAGCCCTATGTTTTCACTCGAACAGGAACATGAAGCTGTCAAAAATCTTCGAATTCATGCAGTCATATCCTTTCTATCTCAATAAATCCTATTATGTAGTTACTCTGATTCCTGACTCTCCGACTCTCTAACGATTCCGGACAACCACTAAGATAAAACTTTTACTGCCATTACTCCAGAAAGGTTAAAAATTTAAGCACAAAAATCGTAATAACATCTACACCGTTTGTACGATCCGCTTGAAATTTTTCATAATTATGTATAAATATATAGAAAACAATCTCCGCTACTTTACAAATCTGAAAAAAAATCCGTTCCCTAATTTTAAGCGATTTTTCGCTATTTTCAGCTATACATTTTACTTCCAAGAGTTAAAAAAAAAAAAAAAGTGTATGCGTGTAATCTTTATGCGCGATTGAAGTAAAACTTCTTTGACGTTTACGACACATATCACTGAAATGATTAAACTTAAAATAAATATCATATTATAATTTAATTATATTTATTATTCATGTACTTTACAAAGATTATATGAATGCTATATTCATATTATTCATTGGAAATAGGTACTTGGATGTCATCATAATTTTTTTATGTATGAAATTATAAGTTTGTAGTAATTATAATGTGAAACATAAATTTAAATCTCTAAATTTGCTAATTTTCTTGAAAATACAGCATCTATCGTTGTACCGAAACGCGTTGTTGTTTGAAGTCGAGAAGTATTCATAGTTAGATCAAATTTTTCTTTTAAAAAATCAACTAACGACTGAGATTCTTGAGAGCGAAAATTAACATTAAAATCTCCAGTAAGAATCATCGGTAATTCATGAAAATTACTTAGAATCCAGGAAGTGTCCATGTTGTAGTATTATTCTTTAACTGTTTTCGTATACCATTGTTCCGTCTGGAGGTTGGGTATGAATGGGGGGGGGGATGTCCGTAGTCTAGTATTATACTTTAACTGTGTTCTTTAATTCATGTTTTCCTCTGTTTGTGGGGTTCGAATGCAGGTAGTATAATTTTTGTTGTGTTTTTCTATCACAGTGTTCTTAAGCGTTGATTTCGTCTGCTAGTAGGTTTCGAATTATTATTCTGTATCCATGTTTTTAAACTGCAGGTTCTGTCCATTGTTTGGGATTGATTGCAGCCAGGGTCCGTTTCTTACGTACTGACATTTCTTAAAATACATCTTTTGGGCAAAATAATAACAGACACGACATACATAATATTTAGGAGTTTAATGGCCTAACGGCCAATGCAACTGGCATTAGACAAATAATAATATCACTTCACTTCGGAACTATTGCCTATATTCACTAAGAAATAGTATTATAAGACAATTATGTAATTAAAACACATCTGAAACCAGTAATTACTATATATCACGTTCATAAGTCTATGTATTTAATTTTTTGAAGTTTTGATAATTCAACGATCTCCATTTACTTCGCCTCGATGGAAATATAAACAACCTGAGATGCGCAGTTACCCAGTGTGCGTAGAGCCATCTGTTTGCAACAACGGCGTTATCCAACTTTCTAAGCGAAGTGTCCCCTCCCATAAATTTACCTTCGTGGGATCGAAGTATGATCCTCCAACAGTGTTCTTAAACGAAAATTTCCCTCTGCTGTTTAGGTACATTTGCAGCCACTGTCAATTTAATTGTGGTGTTCCATCTCCTTGTTCTTAAACCGTTGTTCTGTCTTGAAGTTGGGTTAGAATCCAGGAAAAGTGTTCTTAAACTGACGTTTCCAACTACTTTTCCGGTTTAATTGCAGACAGGTTCCATTTCTTTGTGCTTTTCCAAAACCTTGTATATTATTCCAGGCGCGTATCCAGGAAATTTTTTCGTGGGGGGGGGGGATATGAACTTATATGTGTATAAATAGACGGAATTTCATCACTAATCCAAAAATTTCGGGGGGATATATCCCGATAACCCCCCCTGGCTACGCCCCTCTATTATTCATCTAAAAATAAGGATTATCGACAGCCTCCTGCGAGGTTGGGATTACATGTAAAATATTATGTTGGAGTACCTTCAAAACGCTTATTGATATATAAATAAAAATTGATGTCTCAAAGAAACGAAGAGAAATCGCCGTTTCTTTCCCTAACAGGTTCCCCGTATTTTTACACGATGAATGTTAAAGCGTATCAAGAGTTAGTCAAAATACTAACGACAAATATTAATCACTGCACCAAGTCGTTTATTTTAAAACGCGTTTGGCATTTGTATGTTCATGAAATACCACCACGGCAGTAATAATTCAATGTCTGAAAATAAGTACTAGCCACAATCTAACGATACACAATCAAGAAAATAAACGTTAGACCTCTTAAAAACAATTTAATTCAAAAGTTATTTCCCAACGGAAATCTTCACGAACTCCTCAGAGAGTATAGAATTTTACAACTAGTTGCCATCGGCAAAACGAGATATTTAAATACATATTTTGTGGGTAACGTTGCCATCTCAAGAAAAACTAAATGATGATAATAATGATAATGCATTTTCAACAATGAAGTCGGCGAAAGGAGCGAGCGGTCGAAAATGTAAGATTTTTCGAGGTTCTTTTTCAGGCGTGCTTGCCGTGGAGTATATGACATATACGTCACTGAGCTTTACTGAGCGTTACTTCGGTCAGGAAAAAAAATCTGAGTTACCCCCTAGTCGCGACTAAAGAAGTTTTACTTCAAAAAGATAATCATTTGCGTGACAAAATGAACTGCCGTAATTGACATGACGTCCTATTGAAGTCACGGCCATCAGGCTTTGAAAGGAAAGTTGCAATTCCAATTCGTTTAAAATAGTTTTTCCTGATAACATCAATGATATCGCTCACTTTTGAAACCGATGAAGTTATGACACGAATTGAGCGATTACGACCTTAATTTTTGGAAAACCGACATGAACATTTCTCTGCCACAGATTCTAATTGATCTTTTGTGTGTAGTACAACACTTCTTCAATCATACTCATACTTAATAGTGCCATAACATAGTTGAGCCAAAATAATATATTTAATTTGTAAAGCAGAAGGGAAAGCATTTGAAAAGTTATCCATCGTACAATTTCTGGGGGGGGGGTGGCCTTTCGCCTTTTTGAAAACTACCATATACCTTTTAATCGATCATTTGTGTTCAATACGTATTTCTCAATTATACATATAGCACTTAATAGTGGGATTAATAGTTGAGAAACTAGCGTGATTTGTAACCCGACACACATAAACAAATCGTTCAAATGGTTAAATTATTAGATACGATAAACATTACTATGACTAAGTCGTTACTAATGCATTCGACAATAACTCTCAAAAGAGAGGCTATCGCTTATTATGCAACGAACAGAACTGGGTAGAAGAACTATTATTGAGCGAAAATAAGGATTATGCTTTCACAAGGCATCCTATTAATTTATGAGAATGTTTATCAACCAGAACGCTTCATGAATTTGTATTATAATAATTCGATTCATAAAAAGTTTTTTTCTATTCTGTTTTTGTAAGGTTGTAGACAGCGTGCTTGCTTTAACAGACTGTAGAAAAAAAAATAATCAAAGAAGTCCAAGGACACTATTAAAACAAAATATTCAATAAAATCCTTTAAAAGTCGCTAGACATACCACGGCATGAATGTAGTACACCACTTTTTTTTTTTTTTAACCAAGCTCTTTAAATTTATCACAGCTTAGCAGGGGTCGATTCCCTTGACCGTTCTTTATTCCACTGAAGGTCAGCAGGATCTAGAAAATGCGTTATTGATTCTGAGTGCTCTATCTGCTCTACCGGTGAAAGAACTCTAAAATTTTTGATGGAGACCTATGCTGCTGCGCACGAGCAGGTACGGATACGCCCACCGGGAAGGCACAGCATTTTCCCAGGGAGATTCCGCTATCTGATGGTACAGATTTACAGCTATACTATATCATCCATATGCACAGTTATGAGAAAAATACACGTCAGTTAACAACAACAACAACAAAAAAAAACCAACAACCTTACAGCGCTCATATATACAACTGTTAAAACAGGTACCATAAGGGGCAGTCCAGACTGATGGGGGAAAAAAAGTAAGGAAATCTGAAACACTTTCAGATTTTAAATACGCACTAAAGCGCTATAGTATACTAGCTGAAGTACCCGTTCTTCGCACGGAATGGATATTGTTAAACCAGCTATTAAAAATGGAATATAAGTCAATAAATATTAAACATACTTTGGTTATACATTTAATCGCCTACAAAAACTGATTTACAAAATTCTTTAGGCATACTCCAACTGTAATTGATTTTTAAAAATACTGTTTGAAATGTGCATCATAATCCGCGAGTGTGCCGTATTTGTTTTTCTTGTTCCATAAAATACTTCTTCAAAATTTTAATCTATATTAAAATAGTCTACTAAAACTGTTTTAAAATTCTCGCCAGGCATATTCTAACTATACTTCACCTATAGTCCAAATTCGTGTAAATTTGGACACCAATATTCCAATTAAATAGACAGCAGGGTTATGCAATTTCTCGACAAATATGGAAGGTATCGATAAGCTGGGTCCAGTTTTGGGGACTAATTTTTTATACCAAACTTGGCGTTAAATCACCGTAAACGCCGAATCCTGGCGACTTTTCTCATTTAATCTGGAAACTCTTGAAAAGTTATTCGCCCTTTCACCAGGTAGACAAAGTTTTTGTCCGAAATTAACAGCAGTCAAGAGCTAAAAAACGTGAAAAACAATTTTTTGTAAACTACCCCCTATTGAGGTTGATTTAAACCTTGAAAAAGATTTTTATGAATTGGTGTTCGATACTTTTTAATGCAAGATCTTTAGGGCTATCTTCTTATTCCTTCGACATATGACAAGTATGAAAATTACGTTTTGGCCTCACACCAGTTTGGATACTAATTCTAAAAAAACCTGGAAAATGATTTTAGGTATTTTTAGTTATATTTTAAAGCAAGAATTTTATGGATTCCTCTTTTTTCCTCTGACATATGAAGGAAAAGAACGTTTTAGACCCTTAACCCGTTTGGATGTGAATTCGGAAAAATCCTGAAAATGATTTTTAGGTATGATAGTTAAATTTTATCCTACCAAATCTGTCGTGGCTCCAATATCCTTCATCTAAATCTGGCGCTGCTCCGTGAGAGGGCATTAACAACAAAAAGATATAAAATTGTCATCGGTTGAATGAAATACAATTAAAAGTCTCTTAAAAGTAGAGAATTGTCACATTTTTTTTTCTTTCTAATGACCGTGTCAGCGGTCTACTAGAGTCTTGACTGCTACAAGGGCGGCAGATGTTGGCCATTTCATTATGGGAGCGCTTATAAGGCAGACCAACGTTACCTCGTATGAGTGGTCTCCTCATTTTGAACCCATTCTAGATGAGAGACCTATCACCTGAAATAGGCACTCCCAGAGGTATCGTTTGAAGAAGGAGGACATTGGAATCATGAACAGATCTTACGTGCACCAGCTCCCATCAGCGTACACGGTTCCACAGTAGCCCAGCCGAGAGTTGGCAGGATAAGGTAAGGGGAGGGGGCGCACTTGCCCATCCCTGGATTTTTGTGTGTCGTTTCTTTTTGCTTTTTTGCTCTTTCCAACATGGTAACTATGGTGTGGCTCGTAATCGTATAGGCTTTCAGAAGAAAAAGGAACACACTAAAAATTTTCAGACCAGACAGTATGAAATTCCATTTACAAATTTATTTTTAAACTATCTTAGGTATGTCACCTTTACACACACAAACGCTTAAATATCTTAATATACTGGATGATTCAAAAATGGTTATTTATGTCTGAAGTTCTATTTAATCAGAGGAATTTAAATGCTTTATGCCATAGCTTTCAAAAATAGGAACAACGTTAAGAAACAAAAATAATTGTATATCTTATCTGTAATCATATAGGTTAAATCCAATCCATGCTTCATTTTGGTGTTAAGTCCATCTGCTACCTAGAGCACACAAGAAAACATTCCAAAAAAATGAACACAACCGGCAAAGCGGTGGACACGACTGCAGAGAGAAAAATTTCGTTCTGGGGATTTTTTTAAAAGCCTAATAAACAAATCGTTGTTGCCAACGGCAAAATGGAAAAATGCTATGCCTACAAAATGCTTGCGAAAAAACACTTGCTTACGTCATTCACTTCAGCATGAATTACTTATTGTTTTTAGTTGTAATTTTATTATGTCCAAGGAAAAGAAAAAAATCGTTGCTACAGTAACCATATGTTGAAGTCATCATTGCCCCCCCCGTCCTTCTCGAAAATATTCTGCCGACGCCCATGCTTCCAAGATTCCCTACTAGGTATAAGTAGAGGCCTACCTATATAGCACTTAGATTATTCTATGCAACCGTCTTTCACGAGAGGTTTAAGTTCGACATTTAAAATTTAAGTGTTAACTCTTCTATGATTTCGTAACTGTTTGCGTTAAGCTCATATTATGTCTCTCCGAATCTCGGTCAATCGTTTTATCCGAAGGACAAAGATCCATATGGCACTGTTTTATTCCTTTTAACTTCGATAGTGTGTTTTGTTTAACCAGCATCATTTACTCCGAAGACAATTCGCGTGTTTCATACTTGAATAAACGCCTCCGTCTACTTGGCTGGTAATAATAATAATAACAGCCATAAAAGAAAAAATCAGATTTGGAACTTTTAACCTCTTTGAAGATTTATACCAGCAAATGTTCGTAGCCAAAAGGAACAGTTTGTGAGATAGATATAGGTCGTCGGCTATGAAAGTTAGCTGAATCGTCACTCAAAAAAACTGTAAATTCCAAGAAGAGTTCTCTTAGACACTCCTTGCAACCCCATCCGGCCGTAAATACTCACCCAGTAGCCAATTTACAAAGATCGTGAACTGTATTCTTTTAGAAAGGGATTATATACCACTCACTCGGTAAGAAGCGTTGCTAAGCGCTGCCCCTGCCTCATGGGTTGAACATAAATTTCCGGATAATTGAGATGTCAAGCAGTAAGAGAGAATAAAGAAGAAGATATGATTACATAACCTAAGTTTATGTTGCTAATGACACCTAAAAGTTTCTTTTTTTTACTGTGTAGAAGTGTGGAAGGTTTTCCTTGAATGTATTTCAGAGTTTTTGTCTGCAGTTCTGGTAATTCTTTCTGTTGCATTACCGACAAAATGTTTATCGCCAACTAGTTAGACTCTCAGACTTGTGCTATCATAAACTTTCATTGCAATCTGAAGATCTCGAAGCTGTTTCCTTTCGGAGTGGTCGAATTTATGTACTTAGATTTCTCCATATGAAGCGGCTTTCAAAGTTATGTTTTCACACCACGGGAGGGAAGGGGAGGGGGAAGAGCAGAGCTGTGGGTAGTAAAGATACATGGACAGTAAAATACAGCGTATTTGTGTTTGGACACTTTAAGTGGAAGAAGATACTTAGGAAAACGTACTTTATTCGGCGTGATGTCGGTTTTATTTCTGCACGTAAATTCAGACATTTCGAAAATGTGTATACATGACTTTCGGTTTGACATTCCACAACAAAATTATTATTTCAGAATGAGAAGGAAAACATTCGAACAAAAGGATAGCAGTTTTGCCTCCTGTTTCGAATAGCCGTACATGTGGGAACAATCAAAAATTTGCTTTAACCTTCTAATCCTTTGAAGCACAAGCATTTTCACATCAATATAGAAGACCCATTGGATAGACTGTTCAACGCTGAAGTGTATCTATTGCCATCGATCCATTTAACTACCAACAACATGGCAGATGATCGAATCTCTAATCTGGCGCCACAGAGTTTAAGACGTTTTCTGACACACCCAGCTGGAACCATTTAACCATATTCTTTTGTGAGTAGCAGCGAAAGCAATGAAATAAGGTGGTTTCACGGTACAATCACTGCGTGTCAAAGGGTTAAATTTCTCTAGCGGTGATATATATACATATATATAAACCCGTCATTGTACAAAAGAAATAAAGTGCGCAAAATCCATAATGAAAACTGAATAATTAGATTATATATAGTATATTAATGAATGTCATTTTATTTCTCACCCCCTTTATTAAAAATTGTCCGAAAAATGTGTTCCAAAAATGCGACATAATTTTACATATATTTAAATACTATTAGTTCACAACAGCTTTAACCTATTGTTACAATATTTCGTAAGCTGTAGAATATGCATCCCATGTAATTTTCTATAAATAGGTTACAATCATAAAAATTTCAACACAGGGTTACCAGGCGAAATACGCGAAAGATTAGAGATAAAATGGCATAGTCAATTGATATCGTTTTAATATGGCAATAATGAAACTAAAAAAATAAGGGGCTTCAGGGGGATGTCTTCCCCTGACGAGGCTCGAACAGCCGAGTTCTTTTTTTTTACTTATGTATATAATGCATTCTTTGCTCATATGGGGGACACTTCGCTTAGAGTGAACTTCGGATAGAGGGAACGAAATTTGCCGGTCCCCAGAGGTTCACTATAGCCGGAGTTGACTGTATCCCAGACAGCACAGCTTATTTACATCAAACTTGCAGTAAGCTTGATTTATCAAGTCCATAAACTTGAATTAAGAATGAAAATTTCAAGCGTGTAAGATTAATGCAAGCTTGAATCAAGTGTTCAAGTTTACGCTTGCCCAACTTGCATTAAGCTTGGCATAACAAGCTTGAATCAAGCTTGACATAGCAAGCTTAATTCAAACTTACTACACTCTAAAAAAATTTCCTAAATACATGGGTCGCCGGTCTCGCCCCATATATTTTATTTTTTCACGCATTTTCACCTTTACGCTGAAATCTCAAGTTATTTTAAACTGTTTCCGTCTAGCGTCCGCGGTCAATCTCGGGACCTAAGGTGTGGGAAGCCAGCGTCCTAACCACCAAACCAATCTGACTCGAGGTGACATGACTAAAGTTTGAAGTGACTGTTATGGCTGTCATGCCGTTTTTTGGCGAGATTGATCAGTATTGTCGATCTGTATCTTTTATTTTTACATGGGATGAATCAAAATTAAAATAATTTTATGTGTGATTTATAGACTCTACTAATAGAGAAATAAGCATAATGTAAACTTAAAAGCAGCACACGTTTTAAAACTTTCAATATCGCAACACTCATGTTTGGCAATATTGGCCAAAATCGAGACAAACGACTGATTTTGAAATCAAATTTGTAGTAAATTTGTATTTTATTTTGAAGAATTTTAATATTTGGAAATATAGATTTTATTTTATATTTTTTATTCTATGGTCAAGTACATTTATGACTGATGATAAATTATTTGTTATGTGGATGTGGCTTTCCAAATCAAGCAGTAATCAAGTTGTATTCAAACTTGACAGTTCAAATAACTTAAAGTCCGCGGGAAAATATTTGCTGACTCATTTTTTTGTAATCTCCAAGCTTGCTGCAAGCTTAAAATGAATTGAACTGTCAAGCTTGTATTAATACGTCAAATTCAAAGAAATGTCAAGCTTGATTTAAGCTTATGTGCGGTCTGGGATATATTTGATATAATAAATTGAATACTTTAATTCAAACAAAAAGCACCATATATTACTATGGTCATTCTATAAAATCAAAAATTGCAATTTTGCCTGGGGCTAGATAGTTATTTTAAATAAAATATTGCAGTTATATTTATGACTAAAGTTTGACATGACTAAAGTTTGAAAGTCATGTCAGAGTATAGTATGTATAGAAATATATACATACTATACTCTGATCACAAGTTTAGAACAGGAAATTCTAATCACATGACTTTGAAGTTTGTTGCTTTTGACATGTAACCGACTGTTGACTAATTTTCATTGGCAGTTGTGTTGGCGAGAAAGGGGGTGGGGGAGGGAATTTGGGTGAACCACATATCGATAAATCAGTGGTGGTCAGTCAGTGGTGGAGAGTGATTTTATGGTAAGAAAATTCGAAATTCATAAGTTGTAAGTACAAGCAATTGTATGTAACATAAAAATATTTTATATTCCATTGATATTTTTATTAATTCAGTTATTATTACATTTTTTTTTTTAATTTCCAATGCAGCAGGCGATTACAGACATTTATCCTTACGCCGGTCGTACAGAGATCAGAGAAACAAAACAAACTAAGAATATTTAAAACATTAAAAGCACTAAAAACATAAAATCAGGCAACTAAACTGTTCAAAGAATCTCTAGCCTCCCAGTATCGGGAATAGATACACCTCTTAGTTAGAGCTGAGCAAACGGGGACATTATTATTACATTGGTCACTGATGTTCCGTCGCACATAGAGATTAAAAAGTAAAATTCTCCTAAATACCCCGATTTCTTCCCCGTCCCCTAAAAATCCCTCTGATGTGTGAAGATCCCCTTAAATCAGGGGTGGAAACGCTCCAGTCTGGTATCACTGGACTCCACTGTACACTAATTTACTTTAAAATGTAACTAAGCGATAACTCCAAACTGCGAAACCGTCGTTTATTTTTTTAACAGCTCCCCCCCCCCTTCCCTCATTCTCCAAAAGCACGAGCACAGAATATTGTCTGACCCATCAAAACACCATCACCGATAACACACACGACAAAAGAAACAAGTTTAGTTTAAAAGAAGAAAACTAAAGTCTTTAAATTTCGTGATTACCGTGAACTTCTTTCTCATTTGTAACAGGAACTGTTCCCCCCACCCCTCACCCCTCAAAATCACGAGCTGAAAATTACACGATAGCGGCTTTCCGCTTCCCAATAATATTTTCACTTCATAATAGGAGTGAGTGGAAAAACTCTACGAAGAAATAAATGAAAAGGCAACAAAACAACACACGGTCTTCGTTTTTAAAGAGGTGAGTTTAGTTGTTTCCGGTTCTCTCCTCGCCCACGGAGGGTTAAGTATAAGCGAAAAGTTGCTGGATGTGCGCACGCTTTTTCTATTTGGGTCAACTTCCAGGAATTATAATATTCACGCGCTTCAAAAAGTAAAATAAAATAAGACACCCGATGATGCGGAAAATACGCGATTGTCTCACGTGTTTTATTGATTTTATTGTTAATCTTGCTAGAAGAAAAGAAGCGATAATTGGGATACTCAGTGTTAATGAATCCTTTTAAAAAGAATGCCAGTCTGTAGCCTCGACCTATTCAAACGACACGGTGATTCAGAACTCCTATTAGAAACATATAAGGGAAGGGGGAGGGGGGAAACATATAAGGCTAGAGGGAACCAAGACAGTTCAGAATCACGTGGTAATGTGGGGTCGGAAACGTTTTTTTCGTTTACCTGTTAATAATCACTTAAATACTAACTTTAATAATCAGTCCTGTAATTAATATATAATCCTTACTTTAAACTGAATCCTGCTAATCCTAGTCACGTGCTTTCTCTCAAAAGATCTATTAGTTTTTGAAGAACCATGGTTGGAAAGCTCCCTATTATTCCGAAGTAATTATTAACGCTTTAATGCGCAGTGTTTCCGTTCTGGGAACGCCAAACTCCGACGTTTTGACTGTTGCCAATCACGAAGAATAGATTTGATTTCTATAAAAATAGTTGCGAGTGACATAGCTCCACGAGAATCCTTTACTTTTTAGCACGTCATTTCCCGTAAAAAATTGTCACGATTATTTTTAACAGCACTGACATCTGCTGAAAAATGGAAGAATGCGAGAACAGCTGGATAGATTGCCCGATGCTGAAAAAAGGGCAGCCTTTGCCATCGCTCGACTTAACTACCACCAAGATGGCGGACAATCGAAACGTTCATCGCCTGCCACAGATCTAGAGACCCTTTTTTGACGTAGCTGGCTGTGCGCGCACAGCCAGGTAGGTGGTAGTTAAGTCGAGCGATGGCAACGGCTGCCCTTTTTTCAACATTGGGAAAGGGTTGCACCTCAAAGGGTTAACAGGTACATGAAGACGACGTTTCCGACCCCAGTGCTATGTGATTCCGAACCTTCTTGGTTCCCTCAACCACTCCTTACATGTTCCTTGCAAGAGTTCTGAATCGCCCTGTATATACAGATGTGTATATAGAGGGCTTATAAATGTTTTAGAGTGAGCACTATTAAAAAATTACATGTGCGTTCAAACCCATGATTATTGACTATCAAGGCCATAAATCACCTGATTACATGAAACGCACACAAAAAAAAAAAATCCTCAAAATTGTACTGGACAGCTGTAGAGTTGAGGGAGATAGTAGATATTCTAAACTTATCTAAAGGTGTAAATGTAAACATTGAAGTGCATACAACATTATCTTATAAATTAAAATGAAAATCTGTCTGTTTGTGTGCTTGTCGAAGTAGCATTCAAATCCACACCGTTGGGCCGATCGGCTTGAAATCTTGAACAAATACGTTAAAGAGAGTGCAGGGAAAATTTTTAGTTTACTTTAAAACCCTGAAAATCAAGTCTTTCAGTTAACCAGTTTAGTAACGAAGCTAGGATATCGTTAGTGAGATTGGTGTCATTTTGATCTCAGTGTTAACAGATATTGCAGGGAAAATTAAAATTTTAATTCGCTTGAAATAGCTTTTCGAGATTATCCGCAGCTTAACTTTTTTCACGAGATTAAATGATTGCCTCTGCATGAAGCATTGGCATAAGTGAGATAGTATCAAGCAAAACGAAACCTTTGGAATCTGAAGTTTCTTCTGACACTTCAGAAGCCTTCCCCTGAAGAGATCCCGCACTTTTTCAGAAGAGCATCCAATTTCGATGACAGGAATACGAAACGTGTATTCCTCATGAGTGCGTTCTTCTCATGGGAAAGATTCCAAATTAACGGCAACAGCCCTCATTATTATGTATAATAGAATTATTATTATATTGAGCAGTTTAGTGATCTTGTTTTAAGAGAAGCGTGATGCAGATATGGTATCATTGTATAAAGTCCCACGAATGGAAATCCTTTTTTTTTTCCCAAGTTTCTTCACAGAGACATAAGTTTATAGCATGATTTCAATGATTGAGCTTCAATTGTTGTAGAAAATTGTGTGTAAAATATTTATAATTGTTGTTAAACTTTTTGTTAAAACCTTTCATTCATTTTTATTTAGAAAAAATATTTCTTGGAAGTCTCTATTTTATATCATTATTCAGCCTATAAATATTATTATAGAGGCTATATTAAAAAAATCTGGAGTGACTCCACTCGACTTTACGAAGACTTACGATTAAGATCATTACCAAGCATTTAAATAAATTTTAATCGATGAATAATTCAAATATATATACCAAAATGAAGCTCAATCGAATGTATCGTTTAAACGCTCTCTTTAAAATCTCACATCAAAATCGATACCGGTCTTACGATGGTTGTTTATAACATGTACACCCAATTTGAGCTCAATCGAATGTACCGTTTAAACGCTAGCGCACTTTCCAGAATTTTCCCCCATAGGCCATAATGTAAAAGAAATCTTTGTCGTAGCCCTGTAGAAAAACTGTAAGTCCTGTACACACCAAAATCAATACCGGTCTTGCGACGGTGGTTTATAACATATATACCCAATTTGAGCTCAATCGCATGCCCCGTTCAGGAGCTATCGTGTTCACTCACATACACACAAACACACACACACACACACACACACACACACATACACACATACATACATACATCTCGTTAAAATAGCATAAATGAATTCAGAAGCCCTCTAAACGTGTAAATACACCAAAATCTCGAATTCGAATTTTTTCATGATTACAATACTTTCCTTACATGGTACATGTTCGTAAAGTAAAAAGAAAAACTTTTGTTGATAACTAAGGAGAGTTTTTGGAGATAGGGATTTCTCTTTCTGAATTCAATGTTTGACAGTTTATTTGTTTAATTGTGTAAACGTAAAATTGTTTCTGTCAATTTCACGCGATTGAATGCGTTTAAGTGCATTTTTCCATAAAGGGATCACCTTAAATGTGAATTTAACTTTTATCAACTCATATAACGGATACCCTAAACTGAAGATTTTTTCGCCAAAAGACGGACACCAGCACAGCAGACAAAGAAGTGTAAGTCGCCGTTTTAAACATTAAATATCTCACTAACTATTTGACTTTACCCTTTGAGGCGCAACTCTTTCCCAATGCTGAAAAAAAGTCAGTCGTTGCCATCGCTCGACTTAACTACAAGCAAGAAGGCGGACGATCGAAACGTTCATCGCGTGCCACAAATTTAGAGACCCCTTTTTTCGATCGTCCGTCATCTTGCTGGTAGTTAAGTCAAGCGATGGCAACGACTGCCCTTTTTTTCAGCATTGGGCAATCTATCCAGCTGTTCTTGTGTTCTTCCATTTTTCAGCAGATGTCAGTGCTGTTAAAAAGAATCTCGACCATGTTTTACGGGAAATGACGTGCTCAAAAAATAAAGGACTCTCGTGGAGCTATGTTACCCGCAACTATTTTCATAGAAATCAAATTTATTCTTCGTGACTGGCAACAGTCAAAACGTCAGAGATTGGTGTTCCCAGAGCGGGAACACTTCGCGTTAAAGAGTTAAAGACATGGGACTTTTTAAATTAATTTTCTTAGACGCAGGGCAACATTCTTCTAAACATAATTGATAGGAAATGAGGGACCGTATAAAAATTAAATTTTGTATTTTAATATGCATACAGCTCCTAGTAAAAAAGTTGCCATATCTGGAAGCTGCTCTTTATTTGAACGAATTTTCTAATTAAAAGTATGCTTCTATCACATATGGTTTAAAAGATAATCGCTTCAACATGCATTTTGAATCACGCACCAATTATCTTCTTACTAAGGTAACTTGTTTCGATACAGAACTTCTTTTAAACCTAATCACGTCTTTTACCCGTCTTATACTAACTGTTTGATCACCTCCAAACTAGTCAATAGATAACTAATTAATGATCAATAAGGGTAAATTTTAAAATGTTGTTATTGACCCTAAGCCTGTAAAACTTTTTCTTATACAGGATGAGCGATGGTTAATTTTCCTTGACATATTTCACTTGAGTATCATTTCGAACCACGAGAAATGGCATCGCATTGTGGGTCAGTGTGTATAATCATAAGAGATACTGCAGACAACTTCATTAGTGATTTACATGAGGCTGAAACTTTGTGACTCATAATCTAATTTACATTTTAAAAAATGACCCTTAAATTACTATTTTTGGAGTTTGTTCCTATTCATTAAATACATCATTTTCTAAAAATATCCTTGCTGTCCATTTGCTTTAAAGCGCATTGCAATTTCTTTTTTTTTTTTTTTGGTGTTTTAAATTTTGTGTCTCTTCTTTACAGTGAAAATTAATGTAATCTCTACATTCTGAAATGTGTCCATATTTTTTGTTGTCGCACAGTAATATATATATATATTTACATTCCGAACATGTACCATATAAGGAAAGTATTGTAATCATGAAAAAATTCGACTTCGAGATTTTGGTGCATTTACACGTTCTCAGGTCTTCTAAATTTATTTATGCTATTTTTACGAGATGTATGTATGTGTGTTTGTGTACAAATGTGTGTGTCTGTGTGTATGTGAGTGAACGATAGCTACTAAACGAGGCTTTCGATTGACCTCAAATTGTGTATAGATGTTATAAACCACCATCCTAAGACCGGTATTGATTTTGATGTGTACAGGACTTATAGTTTTTCTACAGGGCTGCGACAAAAATTTCTTTTCATTATGGCATATGGAGGGAAATTATTGAAAGTGCGCTAGCGTTTAAACTGTACATTCGATTGAGCTCAAATTGGGTATATATGTTATAAACCACAATCGTAAGACCGGTATTGATTTTGATGTGTATAGGACTTAACAGTTTTTCTACAAGGCTACGACAAAGTTTTCTTTTAGATTATGGCATATGGGTAGAAAATCTTGAAAGTGCGCTACCGTTTAAACAGCGAATTCGATTGAGCTTCAATTTGGTATATATGTTTGAATTATTCATCGATTAAAATCTATTTAAATGCTTGGTAGTGATCTTAATCGCAAGAGTTCGGAAAGTCAAGTGGAGTCACTCCAGAATTTTTAAACTTAAAAAGAAAAATATTCTCCTGGTGAGTCAGACTTCCATTAAACTCAATACACGCAATAATTATAGTTTCGTAAGTATTACAATATTTATATCGAATCAACAAAGATGGTGCAAATACACTCACCTAGAAAAGCATTCGAATATATATATATATATATATATATATATATATATATATATATATATATATATATATATATATATATATATATACATATACATATAACGGGCAAGCACTTGACGATTAGGCATTGTCCACTACAACCGCTCGAAGATATTGTGGCCATTTTATTATGGGGGCACCCTGCGGGCGGCCAGAGGCACCCCCTATGAAGAGACGCACAAGTGAACATCCGTGCCCAAGCTGGGATTCGAACACGGGCACAAGGCGTGGGCGTGAAAAAATATTTCTTAAGCCACTACACACCCTGGGCGGCAGTATTCATGTATAAGACAACTTAATTTTCAGAATAGCTAATTAGTTTTTTAAAACACAAAACTCAATTAAGTTATCGTTATATATTATCTGATGAATATTTTATGGAGAACAATATTTTTAAGTATAAAACCGATATAGGAAATTTGACTTACATTCGAATACTTTTTTAATTGGGTGTACAGTATAACACTTTGTCACTGAAGTTCCCCCAAAATTAACCTCACGAAAATGATGGTGATCGGTCTCTAAAAAATGGTCAAAACACGTAATTTTACACTGCAAAAAATAATCTTAAAAATACAGAACTATTCTGTCATTTTTCCAACAGAAAAAAAATGTTAACAGAATTTAACCATGCTTTCCACGTAAACTTGCTATATTTTATGTTATAAAGCGGGTTTTGTATTTTAACGACGTTTATCTGTAGCTGTGGCAGCCGGCGAGTGGCGGTGGCAGGTGGCGGTGGCGGCGAATGCGAACCAAACACAAACAACCATTTACGACGTGAAACGCTTGAGGATCCGTAAAGAATTGAAAAATGATTTTAAAGGTAATTTTTTATTTTTTACTTATATTTTCTGAAATCTTTCTGCTAAGAAATATTACTTTTTCAAAAAAACTCATGCTTTAAAACATAACGACTTGTATTTGAAAGCCGTTAAGCCTAATGTTTACACGTAACCTATTTCTCTTATAAAACAATTAGTAAAGCCTGGATAAATTTAATTTTCTCGGTTTCTAATCATTACTCTCATTTTATTGAAGTATTTTACAGAAACAGTTAAATAGATATTAGACTTATGAAGTTTAAGAACGGTACTGTTCAACAAAACCACTGTTACGTTTTTTTCCGTATCGGTGTATGGGGAATTACGATTGCAAAGTTAAAATAATTTGTGATTATATTCAATTCCTGCTACTCTAGTCATATTTTTTATATATACCTGTAAAAAACAAACAGAAAAACACTAATTTTCAATTTTAAAATTAAAGTAATGATACGATTTGAGATTCATACGCCACCGGGATTAAAAATTAGCTCATAAATTGCCAGAGAAATCTCATGGCAAGTTTAGTTTTTCTTTAAAAACCTGAAAAATAGAGCTTTAAGTTGGAATATTTTACACTTTCCTACTTATATTTTCTGTTTTCTAGCATTCATCACTGAATAATAATAACAATAAAAAGCTTTAACGAGTTTTGCTTTTATTATAAGCTTAGTACTTTTATTTAAGACAAATATTCCATTGTTGGGATAAATTCCGTAAGCGGGGGCAGTGTAGAGCTAAGTGTTTTGGTTATGTTCAATTTGTTTTATATTGCATTTGAAATATGTTTAGAAATGTTTTAAGAAGGTCCTTAGATAAGTGTATTGCAGTTTTGGTTTTATATTTTCTTATATATAGACGTTGAAGACAAAAATAATGTTGCCAATTAAACCTGCCTCCGCTTACGGAATTATTCCCCCATTGTTTATGCTTAATATTGCTCGGTTTTACTCGTATTAATACTGTTTAGTAAATGGAGTTGTTTACCATTAACTTTGTGTACAGACAATCAGTATAACCTTGTTTTACTAACAAAAGTTGTCCCCAATTTCATAGGTGCACTATGAAAAGTTCTACAGACCTTTTACGAGTCAGGGGTTGATCCAGGAATTTTTTTCCAGTAAAATACATTTTGTTAAAATAATTGATAAAACAGGTTAAGTGACAGTGAAGTGCTGTTATAATTTATTGCATTTTTATAAAGGGTCATGTTAATCGTTTGCAATTTTGTGATGAGGCTGCAATACAAACCCAATTATCGTATGCATTGAACCCTGCAATTGGTGTATTTAAATCAAGAGATGTATTACCTATGTAATTAAATTTGAAATTTTGAAAAAAAAAACCATTTAAGTTTTTCAGTTGGGATTTTTTGGGTTGAACAAAATCCTGTCAATCGATAAAGTGTATTTGGTACTTACGTATTACCCCGCGGTCTGCCAAGACGAGCAATTTTTTTCGCCAAGAGAAATGCCGGGTATGAAATTATCAATGGTTTTGAATATGATTGGCAACTCATTTGACGGAAAAATAGTTTGGCAGGATAATACGTTAGTACTGTGTTTTTTTAAAAACTCATTTCACCCTTGAAATAATTTTTGACTTTTTATATGCAGAATTTAATATGGAACTGTGTTTGATTTAATGAATTAACATTATTTATGCTAGAAGCATTGCTGCCAACATGTAAGGTTTAATGTAAGAAATTGATTACATTGTAAGATTATTATAAATCTAATTGGCATTATTGTAAGATTTTTAGAAAGAAGTGTTTTTATTCAACAAAATTTTTAAAAACATAATTTTTTAAACTTTGGTACCTCAGTCACTAATGTTCAGCTAAATTATGCTTGTAAATTTATTAAATTGAAAACCGTATGAGATAAAGATATGATTGATTTTTTGCTTATACAGCAGAAACTCCATTTTCTCTCTAACTTGTCATAGATACCACCATTTATTAATAGCTTAAATGTTGTAAAATGTGTAAATTTAACTAATGTTTTTTATAAATGTATGCTTTTGATACACAGAAATCTAAGTAATAATAAGAATGAAACTGTGTTTGTGGGTTTAGACCATATACAAATCCACAAAAACGGACCAATCAGCCTGAAATTTTGCACAGATGTGCAAAATACTATAGAGTAAATGATAGTCCACTTTAAAACTTTGAAAGTCCACCCATTCCCAGAGTTTTGAGATTTTTTTATGATTTCCATATAGAAAGCTTTCCGTAATTGTAACCCCCATTCCATAGTGAAAAACGTGTGAAATGAGCATCGTGGTTGTCATGTGTTGCAATTTTGTCGAATAAAATGTTTTCAATTCTTAAATAAGTAAAAATAAAAGAATAATAATGATTTTTTTGTTAGTTTATTTTTGTAAAGTTATTTTTTTAATTATAATATCATGTGCATGGGAAATCTGAGCAGGAATGACATGTTTTGTATGCAAAATAATAAGGATTGAAGATTTCCGAGGCTATTATGTAAAATTTGTTAGTTTGGCAAAAGATAAAATGGATGATATGCCGATTTTAAGAAAGTAAGTTCTAGTGGTTTGCACAGTTTTAGGCTTGGCGCAATGTACTGAGAGCTTAAGGAAATAGCATTTTTGAAAATAAGTGTATAGGTTTTAGTAGAATACAGCGTTAAATTTTAATTATCTGATCAGAAATAATGCAGTTATTAAGGGATTTCAAGCGATCTATCTTCAGAATTCTCACCAAATTCAGTAAATTGATTTAAGTTGGGGGAATTCCGCCAAATTTCAGACAATTGAAATCTTTGCATTTAGTACATCAGAGTTAATGATAAAACTCGTTATAGTTCATAATTTTTAAAATGCTGCTACTTTTCAAATGAATGCCTGCTTTACTTTATGGTGATCGAACCATATAAGGGACAGATATATCTCATTTTGATTGCTGTTAAGTCAATGCTTCGAATGATTCCCTGAAAAAAATCTTGCAAAATGGTGTATGTTGGCACTTTGGTGAGCCCCCACTCAAATCACCATGTCCCCACTTGCTAGCGGGGTGTATCATACATATTTTCCTCTCACATTTGAACACTCTCATAAATAATAACAATCTGTCTTATGACAAATTTAGGTATGTTGATCATTTATGACTTTCTTTTACAGATGTTGATATAAATTTGTATTTCCATTAATCAGCTTATAAAAATCATAACTGATTTTCATACTATGAAAAAAGATTTCTAAATAACTTGCTTTGATTTTTATTTAATAAAATTGATATTTATAATTAACTGTATTGTAAGGATAAACATTTAATCTTTAGTTTATTTTTATTGTGTAAGATTTTCAATAACGGAATGTTGGTAGGTATGTAGGAGGAAGAAACAAATAATTTTGATTGTTGTAATGCTTTAGACACTTAATAATTATTTTTTTCTTGTGATTACCTGGAAATTCTTGAAAAATCATCCTAAGGAATTCTTTTCTTTTAAGAAACAAATATAATCCCAGAAATTGTTATTAATACCAAAATAACAGCCCCAAGTGTAAAAAACTGATCGTTTATGATATCAATGCTTGATTTGCTCTTGTACAATACCTTTAAATTTTTTGTGGCCTACTGTCTGCAAGTGATTTTTTATACCTGTGTTTTAACATGCATAGGGGGAAGTGTCCTGCGATTTGATGGCTCAATCAGATAAAGCTTCTTTCTAGTAATGCAACGTCAACTGTAATTGACACAGGACATCTCTACACTGGTGAATTTGGTAGGCCGAATACTGAACAGATATTTGGCTATATTCAGCTAAATAATTTCAGAACGAAGAGAAAAAAGGTATTTTTAACAGATTTTTAAATGTATTTACAAATAATATTGCTTAGTTATACTTTAATATGTTAATTTCATATTATAAAATATCCTAAGTCATTGAATTTTAAGATGAGTGAAAAATAATCTATTTAATAATATTACAGAAATGCAGACTTTTCTACTGGGTAACACTACTTGACATGGTTTTCTACTTTTCTTTATCGGGTGGGGTGGGGTGGGGATAGGAGGATTTTTTTCTGATCCTCAATTAGAAATATAATTTCGAAAAACTGCTAAATATGTTTTGTAAAACTCAAAGCATGATGCGATTAAGCATAGTTACCAGATTAATTACATTTATCATAGCATATTTATTAAATTATTAATATTGCAAAATATAAGTATGCTGCTATTAGTGTTTAACTTTGTAAAAGGTAATTTTTCATGACCAAGATTTTTTAGTTTTACATATAATATACTGTTATGTGTTTTACCTATGAATAATATAAAATGAATTTTAATTAATCTTTATTTAGTATTTAATTGCAAATTTGAAAAGTTATATTTTATTTACAATTAAAATGACAATTAAGGAGAGTATTGATTATGTGTGCATTTTATGCTGAAAGCTTTATATTAGCTTATACATAGTATGATCCAAAAATTCCGGGATTGTGGTTATTCCTGATGATGTGGCGAAAGCAAGTACCTAAAGTTAAATTGATTGGAAAGGATTCTCCCAACCTACCCCTACCTGACTGAGTTGATTTATCCCATGTCATGCGGACGAACAGCACTCACAGCTGTTACCTTCCGAAGTCAGTTGTCTTAGCTTGGTGACATAAGAAAATTGGCTTTTCTTGAGCAGTGCTGTATCATTAAATTCTGTCAACAGTTAGGTAAGACGCCAATAGAGACTTTGGAAATGCTAAGAAATGTGTATGATGAATCTACCATAACGAGATCCAAGGTTTATGAATGGCATCTGCATTTTAAAGAGGGCCGAGAATCGTTGGACAATGTTGGCCGACTTTCGAAAATGTTTCATTGGTGTCTTGAATGTGTTTGAAAAGATCGTCGTCAAACACTTGTAGAAATCGCAGAGTCTAGACACTTATATACAAGTTGCCAGTGCATTCCAATGGAAGATCTCAACATACACCAAGTGTCCCAGCACATTGTCCCTCGATTGTTGATTACTGAACAAAAAGAATAACTAATGACAATATTGGGTGATTTAATTGACAAAGTCTATAAGTACCCAGGTTATTCCCATTCCCCAATTCACCCGACTAGCCCTATGTGATTTTTACCTGTTCCCATTAATTAAAAAATAATACAGGGATGCCGTTTTGTTTCATCAGAAGAGATGAAACGCCTTTGTGTCATCTGAAGAGATGAAAGCAGCTTTGCAAAAAACCTTATGGGAGGTTGGGGAAAATGGCTTCCAGAAATTATACGAACGTTAGCAGAAGTATATCGTTGCCCAAGGTGACTACTTTGAAGGTGGATGTAGTACTTCGGTGATGTGAACTATTCAGGGTAAAGAATTTTACACGTTGTCCCCAAACTTTTGGATCATACCTCATATTAAGCTTTTGGTAATTTCGTATGCAGAGATCTTGCTGAAGTGCTATAGCATATATTGTAAACTTTTTTTTTTTTCTTCTGAATCGCTGGGTTCCAGAACCGCCTTTTTTAAATCCTTAATCATACTTGTGAACCCCTCTTTATGCCTATGTTAGACTTGTAAATGCTTTCATTATTTTGTTACATTATCTAAAAAGGAAAAATGTCAGCGAAAGACTCCGTAAGTCCCTAGAACTTATACACAGAGAATGCTGTGGCTTTTTTAATTTATATGTACAGTCAACTCCGGATATAGAGAACTTTCAGCTATAGTGAACACATTTCCTTAGTCCTGACTCACATACATTAGAAATGCACATAGCATTTTTCAGTTTTAATGAACCACGACTTCCATTATAGTGAACTTAAAAATTTTTGGACAGTAGGGATAATGTTGTTCTATTCCCACGAAGAGTGTCTCTTTAGTGTTCAAGTAGAGAGAAAGATTATCAAGCTCCTGTTCCGAAATACAGTGGTCCTCACTTATTCCAGTTACATCGAAACGGATTGAAACTGGCTGGAATATCTGAAATAAACAGCGGGACAAAGTAAAAGTAAGAGACACAAAGTATGAAATATTTAAGATAAAAAAATTTGTGAATTAAATCAAAATATATAAACTATATTATTCAATAGTTTGACATATGAACATATTTATTTAAGAATAAAGAAAAAAAAATAACTATTACAACTTCTTGGGGGGGAAATCTGAGATTAAAGGCTGTTTTAAGGGTATATTGTATTTTGGCGCAAACTGAATTTAACTTAGTGGTGAAAAGAGGTAACCATTTACGTTGTTCTCCTCAAATGCTCTACATAAAATGTCTGTAGTGTTCAGCGAATCTACTCATGTGGTTCAGGTGCACACCATTGTCATCATCATCGGGTGCCTGATTCATTCAGGGTGTCAGATTGATCATTATTTTTATTAAAATTCTATTAAGTGTATTAACAATTGTTTTGATTGAATTATTGTAACACCTCCACACAAATATGAGTCATCTTTGACTGGCTGACCCTAAAAGCTAATTGCGTCAAAATTTTACCTAATCTCCAGATTACTTAACTGGATAAAGCAGCACTCACTACCGAGGTAAACGGTGGACAGTGCTGTTTGGCCATTTTGTTCTGTTCATAACAATTTTGACCAGAATAAGCGGCTCACAGGATAAACCACTAACCTAAATAAGTGGTGACCACTGTACAGGTGAATTGCCAGTGTCTAGACTAAGTTGATTATATTAAACAAGGGGGGGAGGGGTCATAACTTTTTCAATGCTGCCATCCATCCTATCCTTTAAAAGCATTCATTAACAAAAGTGAACTAAAAGTTGAAATTTCGTCTTGACTTAAGACGATTTCATTTTCCATCCTCAATGAATATATGTTAAAAGCGACAGCTCCTTTTTCCAACTGAATAGAATACACATTATTTCCATAAATGCGATTAATTGTGTTTATTTTACTTAACTAGTTCTAGACTTGTAAATGCAATCCATTATGTTTGATTTACTTAATAAACATTCAGTACTTGTATAAAATTCTATTTTCTAGTTAAGTATTGTTTTATTGTTATTGGACATCAGAACTTTGGATATAGTGAACGAACTATAGAACAAGTGAGATAACGGCTCTTCGCCTTAAATCTCCAAAATCTCGCCCTCCCTGCAGGGGTGACTTCAAATCAAATCAAATTAGTGAACAAAATTTGCTGCTCCCCAGAGGCTCACTATAACCAAAGACATAATCATACGGTCAGGAACCTATAGTGTCATAGAGTATAAAAATGAATTTTTTTTTTTTTTTTAGGAGTTTGCTGAGCAGGACAGTTCCAATGTCTGTGTGTTACCCATAAGTTTTCACACATGTTACAAATTTTATAAAATTAATAATTAAATATAAAATGTTGCAGATAATTATATTTATTGTGTATATGTTCATTTTATAAAAGGATGTAAAGCAAGATAATATTGATACTTGATTTTTCAATGCTGAGTTATGAAAAAGGAGTTAAAGAAAAGCAGTTTACAGATGTTGCACACATAACGGTGGAATCGTCCAGCAAATTTATCAAATATATTTTTAAATGTATCTGATTTTACTTTTTCTTTTTTTCAGGAAATGTATCAATTTACTTGCAGAGAGAAGTCCTGTGTATCTGTATTGCCTTACTTATGAATGTTTAGAAAAGATAATTTGTAATGTATATACTACTTTTCTAAAATAAAATACTTTATGGCATATATAATTTGTTGAAAACTTTTACTAAGAAAATTTTTTTTCATCTTTTTGAGCATGTATCTGTGTGTGTATGAGTGAACACGATAGCACCTAAATGGTGCATTCGATTGAGCTCAAATTTGGTATGCATATTATAGACCATCGCCATGCAAACGTTATTGATTTTGGTGTATTTATGACTTAAAATTTTTTACAGCGCTATAAAAAAAATTTATGGCCTATGGATAGAAATTCTTCATTTCTATCTATAGGCCTAAGTGTGTTAGTGTCTGAAGTGTGCTGGTGTCTAAGTGTGCTAGTGTCTGAATGATGCATTCAATTGAGTGCTAATTGGTTATGTATGTTATAGGTTTCGATCACATGACCTGCATATATTTTGATGTGCATAGAGCTGATAATTTGTTCATGGATTTTTTCAGATGAGTAAAAATACTCCTTAACCTTTTTAGAAGTATTTTCTGTTCCAAACAAGTAATTAAAACAACGAACATGCTAAATTTTCAAATACATAATTAAATAGCATTTGACACATAAATAATAACTGATTTTATATCTAGGTACATAAATGTCAGTTCAACAAAAACTAGTACAAAAATTGATTTTTTAAATTTAAAATCAGCAAATCATAATTATTTATCAAAATAAACCTACTTTTATATGGAAAAACAATGCGTAAAAACACACATTCCGAAATTTCTAAGGTGTGAAATATTCACATCTAGAGGTGTTGTTGCGATCACTGTTCACGGGGTTGAAAAAAAAAAAAATTCTCATACATAACGGCCTACAGATGCAAATCATTTATAGTGCGCTAGTGCCTAAATGGTGCATTTTAATAAAAGTTCATAGGTCACAGTCACACAACCTGTATAGATTTTGATGTGGGTAGAGCACAGATGTTTTGTACAGTGCTACGAAATATTCTTATACATTATGGCACAAATTCTTGAAAGTGTAGTAGCATCTAAAGAGTGCTCAATTAGGTACGCATATTATTGGTCACTGTCTTGCACACTGTATAGATTTTAGTATGCGGAGAGTTTGCAGTTTTATTTTTTATTTTTATAGGGCTACAAAAAATTATTCTTATACATTGCGGCCTATACACTCAAATTATTTGAAGTACACTAGTGTCTGAATACTACATTTGATTGAGCTGATTAAATTTATTTAAATGCTTGGTAAGGATCAAGAGTTCGCAAAGTCAGTGGAGTTATTCCAGTTTTTTTCTTAAGTATAAAATGAACTGCTGAAAGTAAGCTAATAATATTTTTTCACCCTCTCTGAAAACTGTCTCGAACAAATAAAAGGTTCTATAAAGAACCTTTTATTTTGTTTGAGATTCATAGAGAGGGAAAAGAAATCCAATGTACAATTTTAGTATGACAAATTTCAGGGAACCAAGATCAGATTTGTAATTTATTAAGATTTTTTTTTTTTTAATGACTTTATGATAGTAAAAATTACTTTTTCATATTTTAAGATTTTCTTTTGCAAAAAAAGCAGTCATAAGTTAAACACTTATTTTAAAAATCATTAAAATTAATAAAATTCAATTTATTAATAGGAATATTGCATATTAATTCGCAAACCTTTGTGAAATAAAAAGAGGGGTTACTGAATATTTTCCCCGAAATATACTGAAATGTTACACATCTATTCACCTTTTATCTGGAAACCTTTGCAAAAAAAAAAATTGGAAAATATTTAAATATTTTTCCAAAATATGCAGAAACATTTATAAATACTGTACCCGCCTAGTGCAGAAACGTTCCTGCAATTTTAAAATACAAGAGCTGCCCCATATTTTAAGGTAACACTTCCGATTCTTTTTTTTTTTTTTTTTTTTTTTTTTTTACAGTGTAGCTAATAATTTTAGTTAACTAATTTTGTAACTTTTAAGTCTAAATGGTTTGGATTTTTCCGAGAATACCAGGCGTCACTACCTATGCTAGTAGTAAAGTGTATGTGTGGTTCCAGATAATTTTGAAAACTCTGTTGCTACACATTTGGGAAAAAAAAAAAAAAAATGCAAAATAGCTACAATAGCATTCAGAATCGGATTTTTTAATGGACCATTTAATGCTCTATTTGTTTTATATTTATGCATTTTCATTTATTTTCAAGAGTTTTTCTAGAAGTGACTTTCATTTAATGGTTCAATTTAACAACTTATGGCAACAATGCATTCTTGTAACTGTAGTGTTTAAAATAGAATCTGAAATGAGTTATTTTTAATTTAAGAGAACAAGATTAAAAGTATTGAGTGTAGTTTTCATTAATACAGCAAAACTTGGATAACTCGAGCATGATCAATTCAAAATTTCAACTTTGAATTATTCAAGTTTGACAATATAAATAAGAATTATTATTATTTTTGAAAGAAGATCGCTTTTGTGTCGCTTTCTAAAATGTGTAGTTTAAAAATGAACCCTAGCAGAGCAGAGAAAATGCTCTCTGATGTTGGATAATTTCTCATTTGTTTTTCACTATTATGATACCTATGCTTAAATTTTTATCCCGCAATTTAGTGCCAACTATTTATAAAACAATTATTTAGTTGCCAGATTCTAACCAAAGAAAAAAAAAAGTAAATAAATAAAATAGGCGTGAACTAAAGGAAAATAAAAAGTGAAATTTTCAGCATTTGTTTTCTCCCCCCATATTTTTCTTTTGATCTGCTGCTGAGTTCAACAATGTTTCATTATACTGGAAATCGAATACTTTGTGTATTTCTAAAATGATAGGAAAAGTGTAAAATTCCCTCATTTTCTTTCTCCTTTTTATCTAAGGAGACAGACTGCAGGTTGTCAAGCTCTGCTATAGATAATTTTTTGCTTTAGAGCTCTAATGGCAGGTTTATAAATGATATGTAAAAATTTTCATTACAAATACACTCATCCTCCTATCTTTTCATGGGAAATGAATGCTTATTTCTCTTGAAGTAAGTGGGGCACATAATGCGGGTGCTGTGCTAAAGGGGGTGCCAAGATCAATTATCGCTCCTTGGGAGGGGAACCCTAATTAAGGTTTGCCCCAGGTGTCGTATACAGTAGTTGCGGCTCCGGTAAGTACTCGTGTTCTTGAAATAGCTCTCAATTATTACTCACACAGAATGTTTAATTCAGACCTTTAGTATTTTAATTTACTGTTGAACTGAAGAGTTATTTGTGTCTATTAAGATTATTTTAAAGTATGAGTATACTTATATCTCTAGGTACAGATTTTGAACACAAAAAGTTCAGATTCAGTGATTAAAAAAAGAAAAATCAATTTTTATTCTTGTCAGAAATATTTCTAATTTTGTTTATCAGTAGTTTAATATACACAAAAAGTTAAGTAAATGAACTAAGCACTTTTACATGTCATCATAAGGCCACCAACAGTTATGCTGGTAACGTTACTTTTACAGAAAGATTTTACATTCTGGCAACATTTTGCTGCAGTTTTTCTGTTAATTTACAGAAATAGTATTTTTAGTTATTTCTTATATTACTATTATATTTCTCCAAATGTTTAAATGTTTTTATACATATATTTAAAAATTTTAATACATTTACAAAAATATAATAGTAATAATAAAATAAATAATACCAGACTACTTACTGGTATTATATTTATTTTATGTATTACTATTATATTTTTGTAAATTTATTAATTTTTTTTAAGTATCTGTATAAAAAAATTTAAATATTTGGAGAAATATGATAGTAATATATGAAATAACTAAAAATACTATTTCTGGAAATTAACAGAAAAACTGCAGCAAAATGTTGCCAGAATGTAACATCTTTCTGTGTACAGAAAGTTTCTGTATACAGAAGAATTACTGGCAGCAAAAAGTTGCCAGAAAATTTCTGTATACAGGAATTTTCTGTATACAGAAGAATTACTGGCAGCAAAAAGTTGCCAGAAAATTTCTGTATACAGAAATTTTCTGTTGACAGTAATAAATGTTATTCAACAGAATGATTCTGTAACCCTTACAGATAGTTTCTGTATACAGAAATCAACTGTAAAACGCTGCTTGGAAACGACTTTTATATGTATACGGAAAATTTCTGTAGGGAACAGAATTTTTCTGTCATATAACATACAGCTCCTGGCAACAGAAAATTTCTGCCTACAGAATATTTCTGGCAACTTTTTGCTGCCAGACTTTTTCTGTTGATTTACAGGAATATTTTTTGCAGTGTAAAAATTCTCTTTTAACTTGGTTAAAATGTTTCTATTGGATGACTTCAGTTTCATGATGATATTATGAGTTTTGTAACGCTTCAGTTTTTTCATACATTTCAATGCAGTAAAAATCAATGTAGTAAAAATGTAGTAATTAAGATTACATATAAAAAAAAGTATATAAAGAGAAACTTCAACCTTTCCTGCCGAAGATCATGCTTGACAGGAAACTTGTAAAACTCTTTAAAAGGCTTTCGACCGTAAAATTAGTTGTCAGTTGCTGAAAAATGGTCATAACCTTTCTATTATTGTTGACTGGCAATAGAGATGCAAGTTCTAAGTTAACGTGTTTAAAAATGTTCCTTTTCGATGATTTTAGTGTAGATGATATTATGAATTTTTATTGAAATATTTTGCACTTATGACACATTTTGATGCATTGAAAGTAGTTTAATAAAATTTATTGTAGACATAAAAGTGCATTCAAAAAAAGTTCAACTCTTCCGATAACTGAAGTTCACGCTTATTTTAGAGAATTTTAAGATGTTACGAAACTCTCTATGGGAGCTCGGACCTTTACAGGTGTGCATGCCAAGGTTATTACATGATCAATCACGGATGAAAGTAAAGGCTTTCGGAATGGAATATGAAATGACCTTCGGGGTGGGTTTACAGACAGATATTGAACGGAAAGTGAATTGCGGAAACGGAGGTAACCCGCGGTTATAAAAGTAAGACCTATGGCTCTATTAGGTATGACTTAATGCGACATACTGGGATTTTAGATTTATGGCGTGTGATTAAGAATTCAGCTGGCTCGAGGAGTCCCTTGGATTACGCAATTGATTTTACATTTAAAGGAAAAAAATATGTTATATAATAACACACGTATATTTAAAATGGCTGTACAAAAACTGATGTCATTTGCTGTGCGAATACATTTAGACAAAGAAAAATTATTTTAAGATCAGAATTACCGGAATTTAATGGAGTTTTACTGTTGAATGCTTTAATTACGCAACCATAGAGAATTAAATATGCAGGGGCGTAGCCAGAAATTTTTCATGGGGGGGGGGTTACGACTGCTACAACTCATATAAATGTATACGTGTGTGTGATAATGTAGTGAAGAATATGCATTTTGTATGGCAAAAAATTCCTCATGGGGGGGGGGTTATGACCCCCCTAACCCCCCCCCTTGGCTACGCCTCTGAAGAAGGAATTAGAGATCACCAGAAAGCCTATTACAGTTATAGATTTACCAGACAGCACATAAGCTTAAATCAAGCTTGGCGTTTCTTTGAATTTGACGTATTAATACAAGCTTGACAGTTCAATTCGTTTTAAGCTTGCAGCAGGCTTGGAGATTACTAAAAAAAATGAGTCAGCAAATATTTTCCCGGGGACTTTAAGTTATTTGAACTGTCAAGCTTGAATACAACTTGATTACTGCTTGATTTGGAAAGCCACATCTACATAACAAATAATTTATCATCAGTCATAAATGTACTTGACCATAGAATTAAAAAATCTGATGTGTCCAACACATGACTTCCTTGCACGTTCATTAGATCAAAAATATTTTCAACGCACTTCCTCTAAATTTATTTGTTTGAAAGAGATAAAATATCAATAATAGTAAGGTTTAGCGATTTCTAGCCAAATATTTCGATATCGCCAAGCTGAGTTCAATTTGAAAGATTTCCTTCTGACACTTTATTTGGCGATATTTCACCAAAAGCCGACAAACTTGAGATAGTCAGCGAGATTTTGGGGATAGCCAAAGTAGTCATTGACCACAGACTTTCAATGAATTGAATGCATCTATACACCTCAATGTATTCAAAGTCATTTGGCTCACCATGTAAATAAATTCTCAGTCGATTGCTGTCAAAAAAGATATTGAAAACAGTTAGATATTACAATAGTTCTAAATACAAAGTTAAAAAATCTACGGGTTAAAGTTTTAGAGTTATACAAAATAGGAAATACTTTTTGGCGCCAAATTTGGCGATATTTCTGCGAAACTCGTCAATGTCGACGACATTTGGCGAGATTTCAAGCATAAACCGAACAATGAGAGATTATCGCCAAATTTGGCGATATTTCGCCAAAACTCGCCAAGAACGATGACAAATGGCGATACTTTGGGCATCGACCAAATGACTGACTATCGCCAAATTTGGCGATATTTCGCCAAAACTCGCCAAGGTCGAGGACAGACGGCGAGATTTTGGGCATGTACAAAACAATGACTGTCTACAGTTGTATTATAATGAAGATGTCCATAGACATTAAAGTACTGAAATTCTTTTCGGTGGTCCTGTAAATAAACTCTCCAGTAGATTGGAACCAAAAATCGAGATGCACAACTAGATGTTACAGCATTCTTATATATGAAATTTCATAATAGTTTTTGAGATTTGAGAGTTAAATATGCACACACGTACACCAAAAGTCGCCAAGCTTGGCGACTTTTGGCATAGTTCTTGAGGGAGGCACGTGACCGTGGTCGGACCATTACCTAACTTATGTGGTAGGACGGTATTGTGCTTGAAATGGATGAATGCCCCTAAAATTGCTATTGACCGTAATGTATTGGAAATCTTTTGAGTGTTCCTGTAGCAGAACTATAAATGATAAAGACACTTTTTTTAATGGACAAATTCATTTTCTAACTCTTTACAGCATATATCACTTCTGAGTCGTTTGAAATAGCCCAATACCTCTAAAAAACGCTTTGATGAATTTCGGCCCATAGAGCGTAATGTATTTCGAATCTTTTGGGCGGTCCTGTAGATAAACTATTCAGTCGAATGGAACCGAAAGGGGAGGTGCACAACTAGATGTTACAACAATCCTAAATATAAAGTTTCAACATTCAATGCCTAACAGTTTTTGATGTATGCGAGTTTAATGAATTTCGGCCCATTGAGTGTAATGTATTTCGAATGTTTTGGGCAGTCCTGTAGATAAACTATCCAGTCGAATGGAACCAAAAGGGGAGGTGCACAACTAGATGTTACAACTATGCAAAATATGAAGTTTCGACATTCTACGCCTAATAACTTTTGAGTTAGGCGAGTTTAATGAATTTCGGCCCATAGAGCGTAATGTATTTCGAATCTTTTGGTCGGTCCTGTACATAAACTATCCATTGGATTGCTACCAAAAGGGGAGGTGCACAACTAGATCATAGAACAATCCTAAATATCAAATCTCAACATTCTACGACCAATAGTTTTTGAGATATGCGAGTTACATACATACGTACGTACGTACGTACAGACGGCATGGAAAAACTGGCCACAGTAGACTCGCCACTGGTCAAAATGAGTTGCAGACGCGTTAATATGATCGTGCATGCTAGCCTACGATGAGATGCATCGAAAAAAATTTTTAAATTAAATTTAGAGGTAGTCAAAATCGGTTTTTATGTCGAAATATGGCCCCCAAAATTTTTCGGGATCACATTACTTTCTTATACTACGTACAAGGAAGTAAAAAAAATAGATTCTATATTTCCAAATATTGGAATTCTCCAAAATAAAATACAAATATACTACAAAATTGATTTCAAAATCAGTCGTTTGTCTTGATTTTGGCCAATATTGCCCAACATGAGTGTTGCGATATTGCAAGTTTTAAAACGTGTGCTGCTTTTAAGTTTATATTATGTTTATTTCTCTATTAGTAGAATCTATAAATCACACATAACATTATTTTAATTTTGATTCATACCATGGAAAAATAAAAGATGCAGATCGGCATTGGACAATACTAATAAATCCCGCCAAAAAAGGCGTCCCAACCATAACTGTCACTTCAAACTTTAGTCATTTCACCTCCAGTGAGATTGGCATGGTGGTTAGGACGCTGGCTTCCCACACGTTAGATCCCGAGATCGGTCGCGGGCGCTAGACGGAATCAGATTATAATTACTTGAGGTTTCAGCGTAGAGGGAATGCGTGGAAAAATGAAATATATAGGGCAAGTTCGCCGACCGACACCCATGTATTTAGGAAAAATTTTTAGAGTGTAATGTGTCAGTTTCACAATGAGAAATTAGTCAAAGCACATTCCTCCTTTCGTTAACATTCATCGACTCTCATTTTAATAAAAAATACCGCCTGTAAAATAACAGGATAACTTACGAAGATCGCGCTTGTGACTGCTGGTTTATTTCCATATTGATATGTATCAGTGCGGATGATTGATGAAGCCAATGCTCGAAGTGATCCATCAAAATTAAAGTTCCCTCCCACATGCTTACTCTAGCACATATTTCATTCCAGTTGCTTAATCGCAAAGAGATACACTATGCTTTTCCATAGAATTTTATGGCCGCAAAATATAATAAAATATAGTGAAATCTCTGAGAGGCCACCCCACCGTACCGAGAATATTTGGCCACCTCAGAAGTTGTGGTCGCTCTGAAAGGTTTTATTTACTATTACAAGATAATTGCTATAATGCGTAATATAAATAAGTCTGATACATATTCCTTATTTAAAATGAAATTTAAAACTTATCTAAATAGTACATAAATAACCACTTTCACGGATTAAGTAAGAGAAAATGGTACCTATTTAATGCTTTCTTACATTTTTTGAGAAAAAAAGGATACAATTTGTGTCTGTTTTAAGTTTTTACTTTGAAACAACCATTTTTTTTTCAAGTTTGTTTTTCGAATCCTCCTACAGTCAATAGTAAGCAAGCGGTGCAATTCTCCCTTAACTTTGCCGATTGGAATTCCGAACAAAGGCCCTAGGACACCTTCAACTACTGATTGTCCAGTTCCTCTCTCAGTTTCCATAGGTGGTGCAATAGGGATTTCCCATCCTAAAGGTGTGGGGAGAATACAAAAGAGTATTCAATCTTTAACCCTGCCTCTAAGATATGACAGAGAAACTGTGGGAATGGACTTCGCAAGTTATTCCTGGGTCTTATATTCGACCATAAACCTGACCTTGACTTTTTCCGCTCAAAATTAAAGTATGAAGGGAGTAAAATTTCTCGAAAAATGAGATAGGCGATAATACTCGGTGGCCGTTTAGAGGGGATCGGTTGGCCGCTGGTAGAGGTTATTTTAACATTAGGTCTATGAACCGAAAAATCCGTGCCATGAAAAATTGGCTGTTTAGAGGAGTGGCCGCTCGGAGAGGTTTCACTGTATATAAACAATGCGATGTTGTTTATTATAAAAACATTCACAGCATCCCTTGCAAATATTGTAATCAGTCGTTTTGGATCCATGCAGTACGCATATCATAAGAACGTTTTAGATTATTGTAGCCCCTTCCTTCCGGTCAAAATCACGGTCTAAGCGTTCTCCTTCTATTTCTCGTGCCCGTGATTTTTTCGTGCAATAGTGTTCAAAAGTGATTCGCCAGAAAGGTAAGAGCATTTCATTTTTATGTACGGATTTTTTTATCTCATTTTACACAACAGATTACAGTATCAGACTATTTTTAGCTTCAGAGGAGATAGAGAGCTTCAGATGCTTTTTGGAGATAGTTTATTTTCAAACATATGCCAGCAGTACTCAAATACGTGTGTTTGTGATTGGCATTTTGCAATCTTACCTGTCTTTTTTTACTTATGTTTAAAGAAAACTTTACAAATATTTATTTATTTTATCAAATAAGTTTAATAAAATTCTCCTTTAGTGTTTAAAACATATATTTTTAATGATTCTCGGCAAACTAGAAAAGACGCATTCAGTCACAGTAACCTTGAATGTTGGCTTTTCCTAGACATTTACTTTTTTTTTTTTTTTTTCTCGCGCTAAAAAATATCCAAAATTTGTAAATGAATACATATATAGCCCGTGCATTTCTGTTTATACAATTTCCTTAAATAGAAAAATGAGCACTTTTATGACCATTTTCTTGAAAATAATGTGGCGTTGAAGGGGCTAATTGCAACAAACATAAGGAAAATGAATTTCGACAGAAAAGAGATCACACAAAGCCTGTAAATTCGTCCTCCACTGTGTAGGCGGCTATTGGGGGCATTTTCAAAACTCAAAAACTGTATGTGAAAGAATCAAAGAAATGGTGAAAATAAAGAGAACAGTTTTAGACGATCTGCAGAAAAAACAATTAATTCCGTATGGTCACGTTAAAAGAATGGAATAAGAGAAACCACCTAAAAACGCATAGATCAAACACAAAAAGGGAAAAGAAGAAGACCTCAGAAGAAATGCGTAGACAACGTTAAAAAAGCAATGAGAGGCAGAGATGGAATGGATCCTGGACAGGAAGAAGTGAAGTACTTCAATGTAGGTTCGTCGGAAGACGACACTTGACGCCAAGAACCAAGTTCATGTATAAAAACGTAGATCCAGCGTTACGATACAAGGTAAAACTGTTGTGTAAAACTTTGCCAACAAATTTATCAAAGACAAATACTTTGCAGTATGCTTAAACGCACGCGCTGTACGTTCGCGCGGCCTTTAAAAATGATAAATTCGTTGGTAGTTATAAAGTTGTACACATGAGTTTTAACTTATTTCGTAACACTGGATCTACGTTTTTATACATGTGAATTTCTAATGACAACAACAACAACAAAAAAGTGTATGCGTATAACCTTTACGCGCGGTTGAAGTAAAACTTCTTTGAGGTTTACGACACATATCACTGAAATGATTAAACTTTAACTTAAAATAAATATCATATTATAATTTAATTACATTTATTATTCATGTACTTTACAAAGATTATATAAATGTTATATTCACATTATTCATTGGAAATAGGTACTTGAATGTCATCATAATTTTTATGTATGAAATTATAGGTTTGTGGTAAGTATAATGTGAAACATAAATTTTACTCTCTAAATTTGCTAATTTTCTTGAAAATACAGCATCTATCGTTGTACACGATAGATGCTGTATTTTCCGAAACACGTTGTTGATTGAAGTCGAGAAGTATTCATAGTTAGATCAAATTTTTCTTTTAAAAAATCAACTAACGGCTGAGATTCTTGAGAGCGAAAATTAACATTAAAATCTCCAGTAAGAATCATCGGTAGTTTATGATAATTACTTAGAATCCAGGAAGTGTCGATGTTTTAGTATTATTTTTTAACTGTTTTCTTATAGCATTGTTCCGTCTGGAGTTTGAGTTTGAATGGGGCTATGTCCATAGTCTAGTATTATACTTTAACTGTGCTCTTTAACTGATGTTTTCCTCTGTTTGATGAGTTCGAATCCAGGTAGTGTAATTTTTTTTGTGTGTATGTGTGTTTTTCTATCACAGTATTCGTAAGCGTTCATTTCGTCTGCTGGTAGGTTTCGAATTATTATTCTGTATGCGTGTTTTTAAACTGCAGGTTCTGTCTATTGTTTGGGATTGATTGCAGCCAGGGTCCGTTTCTTTGTGGTGTTCCATCCCCGTGTTAAACCGTTGCTTGCTCCGTCTTGAGGTTGGGTTAGAATCCACGGAGTGTCCATTTGTTATTCTTTTATTTTGTTCTTAAACCGTTTGCAGCCAGTGTTTCTTTCTTTGTGGTGTTACATACCCGTATTCTTAAACCGTTGTATATATATATATCATTATAAATATATATATATCATTACTGTATATAAATATATGTATCATTACACTATATATATCATTATAAATATTGCGTTAACACAAACTACAGTCTTCTAAATTTACTAACATTTATTAAAATACAGCTTTTCAGCAAAATAATAACAGACATGACATACATAATATTTCGGAGTTTAATGGCCTAACGGCCAATGCAACTGGCATTTGACAAATAATAATATCACTTCGCTTCGAAACTATTGCCTATGTTCATAACGAAATAGTATTCTAAGACAATTATGTAATTAAAACGCATCTGAAACCAGTACTTAATATAGATCACGTTCATAAGTCTATGTATTTAATTTTTTGAAGTTCTGTTAATTCAACGATCTCCATTTACTTCGCCTCGATGGAAATACAGTTGAACCTCGATTTAACGAATTGATTGGGACCCACAAATCCGTTCGTTAAATCGAAGCAATTCGTTAAATCGAAATCAATTTTTGTAAAGAGTATTGTATAAAAATATCAATGCAAAATACCTTTAGATATAGATATGAAAAAAAGAATGATTAACAATGATCAACTTTAAAATTATCTGAATTCTATAATGTTTCTTGCTCTTAAAATTTAATACATATATAGTTATTTGGCACTTTGGAAAGAAATCCTTGATAGTGCTTTGTTTTGACTTTCCAAAGTTGTTTGTCGATATTTTCTAACTTCGTAAGAACAACAGCATCAATCTCGTGTGACAATAAATAAATAAATAAATAAATAAAAAATAAAAAAATAAAATAAAATAAAGCATTCAAGCTGCAAACTGCTTCTTGGAATATCACCTTTTTTAATTCAATTCCCGTTTCTTCGTCATCTCTTCGCTGCTTTCAGAATCTCGATTCTCTTTCTGTTCACTATCGCAGGTACTTGGGCTGTACATCCCAAGACATATATCTGTAAAATTTCCATTACTAGGAAAATCTTCCCATCCAGGCATTTGATCACCGTTATCCACGGCGTAATTGTAAATGACTGTTTCTGTATCGCTGTCTTCGTAGGCACTTGTTTTCGTTTGGAGAAATGAGAAAAAAAAATTATTGTATTGCACATTTGGATTAGGGTGTGAAAGATTAAAATTTTGCTTTCGAAAAATTGAAAGTTTCAGTTTTATGTGAGAATTTTATTTCAGCGATTGTTGTTCCTTAAATCAAAGCTAAAAATTCGTTAAATCAGAGCATTTTAGCACCCTTTTTGTCAGGACAAAAAAATATTTGTTAAATCGGAGAAGTCGTTAAATCAAAGTACGTTAAATCAAGGTTCGACTGTATAATAGGGTGGAGTGAAAATGGCAAAAAAAATTTTCTTTTGATTTTAATATTTCCTGACCCAACAAATGGTGCTGTTTGACAAAAAAGTCACAGGAAAAAATCAATTTTTTAAAATTTAATTTTAATGTTTACAATAACTTTATTTTATGACTCAAAAACAGTTCTAACTACTAAAAAGAAACAGTACGGCAATATTTATTGCCGTTAAAACAAGAAAAAAAAGAAAGAAGAAAAAAAAAGTCACTAACTTGCAACCGAGCGTCATAAGTTTTGGGGTATATTTTGAATATATAGCTATTAAATATTTACATATTACTTCCTTTTTAAAGACAAGAAAGCACACTAATACAGAAAAGGAAATGATACAAAATTTACGTTTCGAGTATTATTGACTAATAAAACACTTTACTTTAATCCGTCTTCAATTTTGGAGTCCAGCACATGCCTGGCAAAATGATGAACTTTGGTAGTTCCTTTCATGATTTGATTACACAGCGAATGTATCCATCTCTGGCTTTTGCTCCACATGCTACCAATGATGCTTGCGTTAGTCTTACATGCCTTTCTACTGCTTGAGAATGGCAAGGGAGCTTCTCTACTTCAAATTCTGAACCGTTTCTGATCATACTTGCTACGTCTTCGTCACTGAGGTTAATGGTAGCTGGTGGTTCCAAAGGACTGTCCCAGTGAATCATATGAAAATACTCCTCTGCTTCAAAATTTATATTTGAAAGATCAAATTGGCGTATTTTTCAATTTCAGTCAGTTTTTCTTGCTTTCAATATTCTTCTTAGGTCAAGTTCTCGAATATGTGATCATCAAACAGGATTGCCAACAGAATATTTTCAGAATGAGGAAAATAAGCGTTCCGCTGAATAACTTCATGAAAGATTGATTTAAAATCTTCTGGGAAGAAGGAACTTCTTTTCATCATTCCGTGCTCCATGAGTAGCTCCTGGGATTTTTCTTATTTCAAAGCAGGATGGCACGTAAACTTTCATCACATAGTCTATAAGGAGTTTAAAGCATTCTGTTGGTTCGGCAGTCTACACGTACAGGCGCAGTGTTCTGTTCGCTGTAGTGAGTCAGCTTGAATGAGACATCCTTCCTGGACTTCTGTTTTCCAAATCTGGATGGCACTGTTCCGAGCATACTGCCCTAGAAATATCGAAGAGGTACTTTTGGTCTGTACTGAGGTCTTTTTTTTATCAATTTCAGGCAGAGCAACAGGAATAGAAACAAAATTTGTCACAGCAAACGGTTCATACGTTTCCGGAGATTTTCCTATTGTAGAAAACTGGTGTGGCCCAGATGTCTTTCCGTCAATCTTATGGAAAAGGTGGCAAAGAGGTAGTTCATTAGTATGCAATAAGCATACAAACCAGTACCAGTACAATTTATGGACAGCAAAGATTTCAAGCCGTCTAACAAAGATAACAAGCCGCCTGATCTTCTCAATGTTGATTTTCGGTGCATCTCACCCAACGGCACCAAGATCCGAAAGTGTAATCTCTTTCTGTGTAACAAAGTTGATGATGCTGCAAGTAATAGTACTAGAGCCTGAATGCGGAGTCACATGTCCTATGTGAACAGAACCAGGTTCTGACAACGTCACAATATGGTCTTCCACAGATACAGTAGTATATAAAGAGCTTGCCTTCGAACATAATAGTTGTGTCCTTTCTTCCATCGAAGTATATGGTGTACAAAGACTGTGTTACTTGTATAGAATTAAGTTGTGATCGTACCTTTCATTAAATTTTAATAAGGTGAATTAATTCTTGGTGACTTACCATAGGCAAGGAGGCTTTCTTCCAAATTCTTTCAACGTCCAAAGAAATAATTTCAATGATCTCTTTTACTAAAGGATCCTTTTTTTACCCTCTGCTTCCATAGTATATCATTTTTTGCGATTAAGAAATGCTTCATTAAATCTGAATACGTTGGTGGTAACACTGTCTCTTTCAATTGTACTGGAATTCCGAAAACACTACAAAACGTTTCCCTTCTGGTTGTGGTCATATTTAAATTCAAAACCCCGTATTATTTTGTCAAATATAAATCAATAAAACGTATTGCTTCAACTTTACAAAGTAGAAACAAGCGGTTGAAACAAAAGCAATCGTAAAAACGAATCATTTCACACAATAAAAGTGACATGCCTTATTAGGTTATGATATAATAGTTAGATTAGAACACCGAGCTGCCATCCTAGTAGATTTTAGAGTATAATTTGCTATTTTTATGTACAAAAAGCCATTTCTGGATCTGATATCCGGCAGTAACGTTTCAATGAAACAATTTATTAATGAGAAAGTAATTCATTAATATTATTTTGCAAATTAATGAATAATTTAGTAAAATATTAAATTAAAAAAATATTTTTTACATAAAAATCATTAAAAACTTGAAAAAAAGACAGTATAAACATTCACTTGAGGTGTGGAACCTCAAGATGTCAACATTTTAAGCTGAAATTTGAAGACAATTGGTTTCAGCTAGTTTGGCACCATATAATGACTCAGGCAATGTGAATTTAAAAAAAAAAAAGGTTTTTCGATCTACTCTACTGTATAAACAACCTGAGATGCGCAGAAGCACAAGACGCGCAGTTACCCAGTGTGCGTAGCGCCATCTGTTTGCAACAACGACGTTATCCAACTTTCTAAGAGAAGTGTCCCCTCCTATAAATTTACATTCGTGGGATCGAAGTATGGATCCTCCAATAGTGTTCTTAAACGAAAATTTCCCTCTGCTGTTTAGGTTCGTTTGCAGACACTGTCCCTTTAATTGTGGTGTCCCATTCACTTGTTCTCTCAGGAAGTTGGGTTAGAATCCAGGAAAAGAGTTCTTAAACTGACGTTTCCATCTACTGTTCCGGTTCGATTGCAGGCAGGTTCCTTTTTTGTGTGATTTTCCAAAATCATGTATTGTATATTATTCATCTAAAAATAAGGATTATCGAGAACCTCCTGTTAGGTTTGGATTACATGTAAAATATCATGTTGGATGTACCTTCAAAACGCTTATTGATTTATAAATAAAGATTGATGTCTCAAAGATACGGCTCCTGGCTGTTTTTCTCGCTGTTTCTTTCCCTAAAAAGTTCCGCGTATTTTTATACGATGAATTCGGGGAACGGTGAAAGCAGGTCGAAAAGGTAGGTTTTTCAGGGGATCTTCTTTTTCGGGACGCGCTTGGCGTGCAGTATGACATATACGTCATTTCCTTTACTGAGCGTTACTTCTGTCAGAAAAAAAATCTGAGCTACTCCCTAGTCGCCATTAAAGAGCCACCGAGTGTTATCGCCTATCTCATTTTTCGAGAAATTTTACTCCCTTCATGCTTTAATTTTGAGCGGAGAAAGTCAAGGTCAGGTTTATGGTCGAATATAAGACCCAGGAATAACTTGCGAAGTCCATTCCCACAGTTTCTCCGCCCTTTCTTAGAGGCAGGGTTAAAATTTGAATACTCTTTTATATTCCCTCCACACTTTTAGGATGGGAAATCCCTATTGCACCACCTACGGAAACTGAGAGAGGAAGTGGACAATCATTAGTTGAAAGTGTCCTAGGGCCTTTGTTCGGAATTCCAATCGGCAATGTTAAGGAAGAATTACACCGCTTGCTTACTATTGACTGTAGGCGGATTCAAAAAAAGAACTTTGAAAAAAAATGGTTTTATCAAAGTAAAAACTTAAAACAGATACAAATTGTATCCTTTTTTTCTCAAAAAATGTAAAGAAAGCATTAAATAGGTACTATTTTCTCTTACTTAATCCGTGAAAATGGTTATTTTAAATTTCATTTTAAATAAGGAATATGTATCAGACTTGTTTATATTACGCATTATAGCAATTATCTTGTAATAGTAATTAAAACCCTTCAGAGCGGCCATCCCCTCTGAGCGGCCAAATATTCTCGGTACCGTGGGGTGGCCGCTCATAGAGATTTCATTATATTGTATTAGAGGCCAAAAAATTCTATGGAAAAGCTTAGTGTATCTCTTTGCGATTAAGCAACTGGAATGAAATGTGTGCTAGAGTAAGCATGTGGGAGGGAACTTTAATTCTGATGGATCACTTCGAGCATTGGCTTCATCAATCATCCGCACTGATACATATCAATATGGAAATAAACCAGCAGTCACATGCGCAATCATCGTAAGTTATCCTGTTATTTTACAGCGGTGTTTGTTATTAAAATGAGACTCGATGAATGCTAACGAAAGGAGGAATGCGCTTTGACTAATTGCTCATTGTGTAACTGACACGCGGAGGAATTGAAGGCCATTTGTAAAAGCGGCAAGGCAATATGCGTTGAATGAAATGCAAAAATTCATCACTTTCTTGTTGAATGAGTGCTCGGTAGTATAATGGGTGTTATTAGTTTTTTTTTTTTTTTTTGCCTACTTAATAAAGAAAAAATTATTTAGGTGAAATTTCCCGAGAAAAGTATGTACAGATTTTCATTTTTCAATGCGAGGTCATTTATAGCTGAGATGGGATGAGGTACACGTTAGGATTCTTCTTCATTTTCCTGTACGCACGCGCTGCGTTGGCGAATGGCTTTGTTGAAGAAAAAATAGCTTTACAGGGTTCAATTGCAGAACCGAAAATTTCCCAGATTAATTTTATATAGGAAGAATTAATATTATTTTATGGGGATCTGCCTTTAAAATTGTTTTAATTGTTTAAAAATAATTGACGATCGGTGAAATGGGATTAGTTTAATAAAAAAAAAATGTCAATCTGCTAATATTATAAATGTGAATGTTTGTATGTATGTTTATAACTCTTTCACGCTGAAACGGTTTGATGGATTTGGATTTAATTTGGAATAAAGATAGTTTATGTCCTGGATAAACATATATGCTACTTTTTATCGCACAAAAAACAACAAAAAAAATCACTTAATATAATATACAAAAAACCATCTTTTATATAAAAATAAAGAATACAATTGAGTTATTATTTTACAAGGCAGTCGACAGATGGCGCGATTTCATAAAATATACGGTTTTTAATAAATAAATTCATTATCTCGTCTGCTATTCCTGGATAAAGAATACACTTGAATAAGTTTTTCCTTCTGAAGTGGATTTATAAGCGGCTTTTGGAACAAGCCTGCAAATCCGAAATACATGTTACACAAACAAACAAATTAAAAATAAGTATTTGATACTTTCATTCACTCGAATTGTGCTTTTTTCTGCGCATCTTTTCCCCCATTTTATTTCTATTGTATTAAAGTATTCATCTATAGAACTTTAGTGCGTATTAAAATCTGAAAGTGTTTCAGATTTTTTTACTTGTTTTTTCCTTTCCGTTTTTTGATAACGGCCGATATATCTAGACGCTCTTCAGAATTAATATAGGTCGAAAATGATTTGTACATTTTTGTAGGTTTTTATCATTAAATCATCTTATTTTTGTAACAAGCTGCGACCCGACACAGTAAGCAAGCTAAGCATCGCATCGGGACACCGGCTTCGAAGGGCCGCCATTTTGAACTCAAAAAGTAAGTAGAGCATAAAAGGGGGGGGGGGTCATTTTTACCTTACGCATGGGGGGGCGCCATTTACCTAGGGCCGCCTCTGTTTGTAACCATCTTAATTTTAAATTCCATTCAGAATCTGAGAGATTTCAGAGCCAAGGAAGCCGGTGAGAAACAGGACAATCTCCAAACAAGATTTATTAAGATGGCGGACCAACTGGTTGCCGGAGGTGGCTAGTTGTATGTATAATCATTTCCTCTTTTAGAGTTAAATAATGAACTAAAAAAATAATGTAAAATAAAATTTCTTAATATTTTTTTTAAAAATTATATAAAAAGCTCTGTTTTATGCCCCTCTTTAAATGTAGTTTTTTGCGACGATTTTAAAATAAAATTGGGTGTTAACCATTAAAAAGTGAAAGCAAAATTTGTGTTAAAAATCGAAATGCCTTGCAAAATGTAAGATAGCGTGGGTTTCGATGAAGATTTAAAATAATTTAATAAAAGTAAACAACAGATAGGCGTAGTGAAAACTGAGAAAAAAAAGATTTATAATACTATTGAAAACGCATCTTAGTTTACAAATTTTTACAGCTAAATTTCTAAAAATATTCATATTAGCTATAGTTAAATACCTAGGATTAAAACTATCCTTTGTAAAGCCCTGTTCATGGAAGTAGCATTTTAAATAAAAAAAAAAGGATAATAATGATAATAATAATTTCTAAATATTTCTATATTTGTATATCACTGACTAAGAGTGCGCAAAATATATGTTGAACATAAACATGTAATCGAAATTGGGATTTCATGAGTATTTAAAAACTGAATTAGTTTTAGCAACAGTATAATAATTAGCAATATTAATTAATTAGAGCAACTGTCTTACTATATCAATAGTTTTTCCTAATTAGTGTATCAATATTCTTAAAAGATAACGTAAACTAAATCCTTTAGCAAAACTTTGTCTCCTAAATGAATTTAAGTAGTGACTAACATTTCAAAAGCAGTTGCGTGAATTTTCACGATCTTACCTCCTCTCTATTTTTATTTATTTTTATTGAAATGATCCTAAACAGCAGTCCGGGAAAAAAAAAAAAAAAAAAAAAAACTAGGTTAAGTATTCTTTCGGGTTACAAGCGAGCCTTGATACGACAGAGGAACCAGATGAGGGGTTTTCTAATTAGGAAATCATATTCTCTCTTTCTCTCTGAATCCACAGCCAAATGTTTTCTGGTCATTTACATATTCAAATTTCCGATTCATAATTTCATTCGAATACGATCCTTGGTACTTAACCTCTGTGACACCAGCCATTTTCTCACATTAGCTCTTCGTCAGATGGGTTCGCTCAGCTCTGTTAAACTGTGCGATTATATCCGGGCAGGCATTGGGAAATACACATGACGAAAGTTGCGTGCATTTCATTTGTTACCTCAGGGTGCTTTCGGACTTCAGCTTTTTTTCGCAAGAAACCAAGAGGTTATCGAAACAATTAGCTCGATTTTGCTTTTGCTTTAGATTCTGATTGTGCATCAGGGTGTGCCAATAAAGCTTGCACACAATTCAACAAGAAGAAAATATTTTTAAAAATCATTTTAATTTTTTAAAATCAGACCCGGACGGACTCCTTTGGGGGCCCTGGGCTAGAGATTGAAAAGATGTCCCTTACCGAGCAATTTAGAGGGAATAGAACATTTGGAATTGAGTCTTACATGCCTAAAAACTTTAACTATTTTAGAACTTTGGGCACCCTGAATCTTCAGGGGCCCCCTCGAGCTGTTGGGTTCCTGGGGTCCTCCGCTGTGCCGCTGTTTTAAGACGTTAAAGACTGCTTAAAGACTGCTTAAAGGTGACACTGCTAGACGTTAAAGACTGCTTAAAGGTGACGCAAGATTGCTGGGAAATTAATAATCCAATAACTCTGATATAGTATCAAATTACTCTAATTATAAAGTAGTATATACATTTTGAGGGCCTCTCCAGGCTCGCCTTGAGCCGGGGGCCCTCGGCAATCGTCGACCAGCTGACCTGGCCAGTCCGGGCCTGTTTTAAATAAACATTATATAGGGTATCCCAAAAATTTGAATTAAAAAGAAAATTAATTAATTTGAGTGTTGCAACCAAAAAAATGGTCGTTGTTACTTATGCCCTCTGACAACCGCGTGAGGTGCCAGATCCCCCAGATAGGGAGGCGATGGGCAGATGGGGGGAGGGGGGTGCCTTTTATTTTTAGATCCCCTGTGGGAGGAAGTCCGACTTTAGCCCGTGGTCCCTTAATTTTGAACCTATTCTAGCGGAAGGACCAACCTTCTGGAATCGGCACCCCAGAGGTATCTTTTAGCAACGTGGAGAACATTGGAGCCATGACAGATTTCACGTGCACCAGCTCCCATTAGCGTACACGGTCCCACAGCAGTCGAGACCAGAGAGAGTTGACCCTCCCAAGCACTGGGGCAAGCCGGATGCTGCTTTACTTGCCGTGTTCTTATGGGAACAGAGTTTAGTGCTCAGGCCACTGCGGTACATCCCCCTCACCCCCCCCCCCAAAAAAAAGGAAAACAGCTGACAGTTTAGGAAAAATGCACCACTGTACGAAAGAATGACCCCTTTTCATTGTTGAACAGCATTTCGAAAGTAATGTAAGTTTGATTCATGGCAATTTTGATGATGAATAATGAGAAAGATCGTGTGATTTAACATCACTGGATTTCATTCTGTGAGGTTATTTGAAGTCGAAGGTCTCTGTCAAAAAGATCATATTCACACGTGCGGAGGATGTGAGAACGACTCAGTGTTGCATCAAAGAAATTAAGCCAGATTTATTCGAAATGGTGCTGAAAATAATTTAAAGAAAGTATGTGTAGGGTCAGCAAGGCCATGGGGGTCATTTGCCCGATATGCTACATAACCCTATTCCATGTACTTTCAAGGAAAAAAAAGTCTATATGAATACAAGGTATAAATGTTCATATTAACCATCTATTTATAATACACACACACATACAAATAAATGCTTTGATGATTCAACAAAATTTTGGTTGGCTCTATTTTAAAGAAATACTTTTGTTGAATCATTAAAATTTTGTTAATTCAACGAAATATTTTGTCACTGTAACTAAATTTTTGTTAAAAACCAACAAAATTATTTGGTTGAAATAGCGCCAACCATTTTTTTTTAAAATTCAACAAACTATTTTATTCCGTGTAAAAAGATCTCCTCGTTTTACCAAAGTCAGTAAATCTGAATATGAGTTTCACTTACTAACAGTGTTTTCGACGTGAGATTACGTTCCTCTACAACGATACTACTACAGAATTTTTTTTTAATGTTGCCTAAATTATACGCGCGCGGAATAAAAAGTTTTGTTGAAATCAACAAAATTCCATTGATTCAACAAAACTTTTTTGGCGCTATTCTAACCGAATAATTTTGTTAGTTGTAACAAAAGTTTTGTTAAATTACCAAAATTCTTCTTTCAATCAACAAAATTATTCGCTTGAAATAGCGCCAAAAAAATTTTGTTGAATCGACAAGACATTTTTTTCAGCGCAATAGTACTCCGTTAGAAAACTAACTGCGTAAACTAACTAGGGGAACTAATTGGGATACCTTTTGCGACAGTTGAAATGCGACGTCATAAATTAAAAATTACACGACATTGGCAAATACTGTCACAAAACTCAAACATCAAAACGTCAAATATGAAAATAAATTCTCAGTTTGTGAGATTTTATATGACTCCTCGATATGACACAATTTGGCACTTTTCATGAGATTAAAATAAATAAACTATTTTTTTCTTCTAAACATGAAGTATATGTTTAAATATTTAAACTGAAAATTTGAGATTCTGCATGAATTTTTATTTTTAGATTCGAGCATGATCATTTAATCATGTTCGAATGCATTTTTCGGATAGAAACATCAGAATATGAATTTTAAATACGATAATACAAATTAAAGCACAAAATACCGTTATGATAAGTATTTTGTGTATATTAAAGTAAAAGTGTTTGTTAACTTCATTGTTTTTCAACGGGCACTTTACAACAAACTAACGATAAGCAATCCTAAGTTAATATATCCCGGTGTAGTTCCAACAGAAGAAACTATCTGAATGTTTCTTTTGCTGTCAGTTTTACTCTTGAAGGGCTGTTATACAAAGTACTTAATAATACATTACACGAAAAGCTCAAATGTCAAGACAGATTTCTGTATGGGGTTTCGAAAGGAAACTAATTACAATTTCTTCTTGAACTCTTTTCATATCTAAACATCCTATTTCTTAGATAATTCACGCCCTCAGTATGCTCGCTCACCCCAAGATGTCAACGGAAGACATCTCTCAGTCAGCCTGATCACGAGGTACACAGACCCGTGACATTTGCGTCAGCTTTCTTTCAAAAGTATTTTTTATGTCATTTAATAACACTTGACGCTTGATTAATTCAGCAGACAAGAAAAAAAAATCTGTATGGCATTTGGAGTGGTAACTGATTAAGGTTTCTTCTATTATTTTTATATTAAAAAGTTCTTTTGTTACCCATGCTTGTCACTGAGACTCGACGTTTCACATAAAGGTTTCTGACGTATTAAGCAAACTCTATCGAATGTCTTTTATTTACAAGAGCTGCGATCTTCAATGCATCACAACTCAACCTTTGACTTGGATGCATTGTATATTTTGTCCATGTAAAAGTGGCAACACCTAGTTCCTTCCTGCGAGATGCAATCGCCGCAGAAATTATGCCAAGCACCCGAATTAAAGGAATACCTGTAGTGTTGTTTTGAAAGTAATTATTGTTATTATAAAACCAGATTGTCAAATAACATAGTTTTCCGGTGTAATTATTACGATTCAGGATTGTCTTTAGGGGAAAATTTTACACGAAAGAGTGGTACACCTTTATTCGTTTTTTTGTGCACCTTAAAATGCTGCCCACGTTAAATGGTTTTAAATGACTTTTAGAGCTATGTTTTTATAAAGTCATAGATATTTTATAAAGTAATTTAAAAATAATCTCCTTACTTTTTTTCTGGCAGTGTTTTTATTAGTCAACTTAAAGTGATTTGCATGAAGAATCCGAGAAACACAGGTTTTACCAGAATTTGTCATTTTTTATTTTATTATTATTTTTTTAATAAAAATTTCTCAAAAGAAAAATTCCTAAATAATAATATTAAAGAATTTACGAAAATTTTTCGTCAAATAAAACGAGTTGAGTAATCTATGATTATTTATAAAAATTTTATTTTTGTTGAATTCACAGTGTCCTCCCTCCAATCCAGGCCTGACTTTTATGCCCAGGGCACTATTCAAATTTTGTGACCCTATATATATCTGGCTCAATTTTTGTGCCGCTATATAACGCTCTAAACTCATTTTTTGGGGTCTATTTCTGCATCTGGGCCCAGAGCATGTGTCCCAAGTGCATGTGTGATAGCCAGGGCCTGCTCCAACCTACGTTTGTTCAGAAGTTCATTTATTCGTCTCCTGCGCAGACTCCTAGACAATGTCTTTAAGTAGGAAAGTACTAAGTGCGAGAAATTTGAACCCTCTATCATATGATAAAGTAATTAAAAAACTTTGTAAAAAACACACATAAGAAGTAATAGGTAAGAGGATACGCACGTTTCGTTCAAAAATTGTTTTGAACTTCATCAGTCCAAGCCCTTCGTCGTAAAGAACACAGGGAACTGAAAAGAGATAAACAAGCAAGAACTTCTTATGTGTGTTTTTTACATATTACTTCTTATGTGTGTTTTTTACATATTACTTCTTATGTGTGTTTTTTACAAAGTTTTTTAATTACTTTATCGTTTAACACCAGTATTTTGAGTGATTTTTCACCTCTATCATATGATTCGAAAGTTGGTGTTTTTTGCCATTCGGACGCCAGGCAAACATGATAAAATTTATTCAAGAAACTGAAAGCAAAATTGTGCTGTTAATAAAAAACCCTCGAAGTTTTGGATGGTCATAAATCTACTACGATTTTGTTATCATAATCAATTTCTTAGTCATCCGAGATGTCTAGTGGTTAGAGAGTCATTCTACCACACCACGAGTCAGGGTTCGATCCTGGCTTGGGTGTCATCTCACCGGTACTTTCATAGTAGGCAACGCTGGTCCACTTGTTAGGGGCCTCCACAATAAAGAGACCAGTAATTCCGGCATCAGTAGTGGCCAATGCCTATCAACAGCAAGTGCCGCCCGTCATTAGGGAGGGGGGGATTATGAGAATTTTTGATTTACAAGTTAAAGATTTCACATATTTTCCCGTTTTTTCCTGTCGATAATTTTGAGGTCTTTGACCAAGTCACATGGCTCACTTGAAGAACCGGTTATCATAATCTATTTTAATAAAAGAATAGTTTTTTTTCCTAACAAAAACAAAACAAACAGTTTTAGTTTCATATGCTTTTCTGAATGAGGTTATTCTTGAACTCATATCTTTTATCATCTCATGTACCTGGAGAATCCATGGTCATTTAGGTTATATTATCGTGGAGGGAGAAAGGGGTAAATGATTGTTCTTCCAATCGAAGCAAACTGCCATGACCCTTCTAAAAATCCAATTTTGAACGATGACACATCTTTTGTTCACATTTTAATCTGACGTTATAAAAATATTGACTCTATGTGTCGAAAGAGTTATTTCGTAAAGTACTCAAACTAGCATGCATCAACTCATTTTGCATTTGAAATCGCGATTGGGAAAATATACGTCGTCATTACGAAGAAGAAGGAGGAAGAAACAGTGGCGGATCCAAGGGGGGGGGCAATGGGGCGATTGCACCCCCGTGAGCTGAGTTAAACCAACTAGAATCCATTTCTAAGCTGTTTTTTTTTTTTTTTTTTTTTTTTTTTTAAACACCATTAAGGAGACACAACGGAGAAGAATCTCGTTCATTGACCTATATTTGTTTTCAGAATGGTTTGAAAGCTCCACCGTGAATCCATCGATTGTGCAAACGCAATGCTGGGCCCAGAGAGTACAGCAAACTTGCATCAAACTTGCAGCAAGCTTGATTTATCAAGTCAATAAACTTGAATTAAGCTTGAAAATTTCAAGCGTGTAAGCTTAATGCAAGCTTGAATCAAGTGTTCTAGTTTACACTTGCCCAGCTTGCATTAAGCTTGACATTTCAAGCTTAATTTCAAGCTTAAAAAATTTTCCTAAAAAAAAAATTTCATAAATACACGGGGCGCCGAACTCGCCCCACACATTTCCCCCCTCTACGCTGAAATTTCAATTTAATTTAATCTGTTTCCATCAAGTGTTCGTGGCTGAAATAGAACCCGGGACCTTTCGGTTGGGAGTCGAGCTCGCTACTAAGCTTCACGCAGATGTGACTAAAGTTCGAAGTGACTTATCACGCCGTTTTCTCGCCAGATTGATAAGTGGGCGATGTGTTATTTGTTTCTTTTATTTTTCCATGGGATGCATCAAAATTAAAATAATGTTATGTGTGATTTAGAGACTCTACTCATAGGGAAATAAACATAATATAAACTTAAGAGCAGCACACGTTTTAAAACTTTCAGTACCGCAACACTCATGAGCAATACTGCTGGCCAAAATCGAGACAAACGACTGATTTTGAAATCAATTTCGTAGTATAATTGTATTTTATTTTGAAGAATTTCCATATTTGGAAATATAGAATGGGTTTACTTACTTAACACAAATTTTGTGTTAAGTAATCTGAAATCAAAGAAACAGATTGTTAATATATACTTCGAAATGCTATATCACAGTTGCTAACATGTATGGAATACAAACACAGTCATTTTTGTAAATATTTCTTAAAATAACAAATAATTGAAAAATTTTGCTACTTTTTAACGTTAAAAATTCTCTTTACAAATGTGGTTAGTTATTTTCCTACATATTGGTATGCTATATCGATATAGAGCATTTCGAAGAATTAAAAATAAGTTTAAATTAATTTATACAAATGTAAATTTGAATTATTTTCATTGTTCATACTTTATAATTAAAAAAATTATTTAACTTCTGAGTTTTTTTTTATCCTTTGTAATTTTATTTTAAAACTACAAAAGTGTAAGATGTAAGATTTTAGGGCCCTAAAATCTGTAGGCGGGCAGTTGCCCCGTTTGCCCTGCCGGTAATATGGCGCTGGTAATAAAATAAAACACATCTTTTACGAACAATCAGCAAATTTTAGGACGCTAGTCAATTAATGTCCATTCTCTTTCACAGATGGCGCCATCACTGCACACTTTGAAAGCTAAAATCAAGCTACGCCAAGCTTGCATTAATACGTCAAATTCAAGGAAATGTCAAGCTTGATTTAAGCTTACGTGCTGTCTGGGGGGCTCCGACAGCGCACTCAAGAGCCACTGTGAGAAGCAACATCGGTCAAAAAAGGAGTCCCTTGTCCGTTGTGTCTTTTTGAATGGTGAGAGCGAATAGGTTAAACATGGATTCACTACAAAAAGTGGAACGGTAAAAAAGAGTAACCGACCTTTTATAGGATGCCTCGTCATACTTATCAGGGTTTTCACTGCAGAAAAAAAAAAATGGGAGAGAATTTCTCACCCTTTCCACGAAACTGAGTGAGATTTTTATACAATGGGTGAGAATTTTTCACTAATAGATTTGCGTTGGAGTATATCCTACCCCCTCTGTCGGGTAAATACCCAAAATCAAGGTATTTATGATTTTTAGTTATTTTTATTGAGTGTAACTGGACCTCCAGGTCTAAATCAAGCGCAGTTAGATGCAATAAAAGTAACCCAGTTTAAGATCCCCCCCCCCCCAGGATCAGAATGTTCCCAGGAACCCCCAGCCCCTTTCTTTTTTTTTTTCGTAGACTAGTTCTTGAAAATCCACTTTTACACTCTATGTTCATTTTTTTTCCTTTGAGAAACCGATTTGTAGGGTGCGCGAATTTCTCGCAGTAATAATTTTTTAATGCGAGGAAAAAAAAAAGCGAGATTCTCGCGTTCTCGTGCTCTAGTGAAAACACTGCTTATACTCCCTCCCCCCCCCCCTGCTCCCTTGAATGTTTTCTGCATCCACCACTGCTCTTACGAAAATGTACATCAGAATCATCCAAAAAGGTAATGTTTTAAAATTTTGTTTAAAAAAACTACAGAAGACATATATGTTTGAAATTATTAATATTCTCAAGAATGTAAGCGCGTCAATACCTCAAAAAGAGCGCCTTGGGGGCAGGTTAAGAAAGCAAAGGTGATTAGAAGGGAAGAAGGTTTTGTTGACTCTCTTCCACTTCCTGGTTATTATCTCCACGACTTGCTTTCGCTTTTTAACCCCTTCTGTGCAGCAACTAGAAAACTTGTGAACAAAAATGTTCATGGTACTAATGATTCCGGCAGTTATAAATGCTGAACTCTTCTTTCTTTCTTTTTTTTTTCCATCGTTCGTTGTGTGAACAATGTTCCATCATCTTCATCAGGTAGTTACAAGAACATCAACGAGGCAATCGGCGATTCTCATGCAAATAGGTTATATCTCGGCTCACCACGTTCAGAATAGGATTAGTGTCTTCCACAGGAAAAGAGAAAGGTGAAGGGGAGAGGAACGAATATAGCAAAATGGTTGCTTACGTTCTTTTGAGCGAGAAATGACAGGTAATAGCAGTTATTACATCTTGGAGGGACGCGTGTTGTTATGAAGGGGGAAAAATATAAAAGAAAAATAAAAGAACATAAATTGGCTTCAATCTTGCGAAGTCTGCTGACATCCAAATGCACCTACTCAAGATATTGTAAAGTTTTTAGAAAAGTCATGTATTTCCCATTCATGGGCAGAATACATAAGCGCGTGTACAGAGTTGTTTGACAGAAGAGGGCAAGTCACGTCCTGGGCGTCTTTTACACCTAAGGCTACTAGATGTACGAATGGCACAAATCTTGTGCCCAACAAGGACTGATTAAAGGGGGAAGGGCGAAATAGGCGGCCACTGCTCCGGAGAAAAAAAGAAATTAATGTAAAAGATCCTATTTTACTTCCTTCCATAAAATGGATGTATTCCATCCATCCCAGTAAAGGTGGATGGATGATGTCTTGATAGACCTAAAAACTTTAAAGATCTCGAACTAGAAGATTTAAGTTAGGGACAGAGCTGTCTGTAGAAACACTGCGTGGAAGGCTAAGGTCCACCCTGGGATGTAATGCTAATATAGATAGAAGAAAATGGATTTGTATGTGAATCTTTCAACTAGCCGCCATCGCCCACAAAATTGCATTAATCCGTCACTGGTGCCCAATGGTTGCCAGATTTGCTCAGCTTCTATTTCAGTTGTATTCATTTAACGCATAGGTTCCCAACGTGGGCGATAGCGCCCCCTTGTGGGCGTTTGAGGCTTTCAGGGGGCGGTAAAAGACCCAGAGAAAATTAGGGGGCGTTGATATGGCACGGAGGGGCGTGGGAAGATTAACCAAATATAATCTAAAAAGATTTAAAACTAACTCTGATAATTCATTTCTATCGCGTGTGCGAAAATTCACATATTTCGATATGAGACTTCGCTGTTGAGAGAAAGAGATACTTCTCTAATATACCACCTCTCTAAAACTTTTATTCCTCCTTTTTAAATGAAGAAAAAATTCAGTAGAGTTTCAATTCCAACGATATTCTATCTATTAGTATTTTTTTTTTTTTTAATTTAAATTCTTGTTATCACCATGCATTATGTCCGCTCTTATTTTTCTGGAGTGGGAGTGGGGGCGGTATTGAAATATTCACTAGAAAAGGGGGCACCAGTTCAAAAAAGGTTGGGAACCTATGATTTAACGTAAATGGCTATGTGTGCACCCGCTGTATAATATTTTCATTAAGTTATGATTTTCTTCTGTGAATGGAATTAAAGAGATAAGTGCAGAGCCGGTCCTAGGGTAGAGCGAACGATGCGAGCACACCGGGTGCCATCTCTATGGGGGCGCGAAAATGAAATGAGTTACTTTATAATTTGTATATGTGTATTTCAGTATCCATACATTGTTGAAATTTTCGTTTTAACTACTTTGAAAACATTTCTAGGTGTGTGTGTGTGTGAGGGGGGGGGGGGCACAGAGTTGTATTTTGCACCACTTAGAAAAAAAGCTAGGACCGACACTGGATAAGTGGTTCTTTAACAATAAAATACTTTAATTACTCTGGGATCACTAACATGGGATCACTTTGTTAGTAACAAAGTATTAAAATGTCCTGCAGATATTGCTAAAGTAGAACGAAAGAACATTAACTGCGACGACTTTTTGAAAATTCTTCAAATTTGTTAGTTTTGTTTTTCTTAGAATAAAAGCCGAATGCTTGACAGTTTCAGTGGCGGATCCAGGGGTGGGACTAAATTGCTTCAGCCCCCACCCAAAGGCATTGCTTTTGGGTAACATTTTACTTCATTGTACAATGTAAGTTAAATAGTTTTTTTTAATAGAAATTAGCACCTCCCTAAAAATGTACGTTTTTTTGAGTGTTAGTCCCCCCCCCCGTTTTTTTTTTTTTTTTTTTTTTTTTGTTGCAGCGTCTCGGAAAATGACATTGGTGATTTACATTCGAAGCGTTTGGCATGATTTACCTTACTTTTTTAAAAAATCAATCTAGCTTTAGGGTTCTTTTAAGACCCCAGACATCCTTGAAATGATTGAAGTATCAGCGCGCACATCAGTTAGCCCCCTCCACAGTACTGTAATACATCACTTTCATTAATTTGCAAACAGGATGTTTCTTCAGAGATTAGGTAAAAGAAGGTGAAGCATTATCGAAGAGCTTCATAACCTTGGGTCCAGACCGACACGTCTCTGGAGAAAATGTATTCTAAATCTGAGATAACTCGCAGCATAACTGTGAGCAGCATTAATTCTGGCGATAAGGCAAGCGTGGTAGCTGATAGCGTGGAGCAGAGGTCCCCCTTCAAGCTCTTCTGATTAAAAATTAATTATTTGCTTTCTCCAGGAGTGAAGAACAGCGAGAACCTGCCGTAAATTTATCCAGCGGTGTAATCTTACAAAAAAAAAAGTGTGTGTATGGGAAGGGGGGGGGGAGAGATGCTTGTTTTTGAAGAAGTTTATCCTAAGTCTGATAATTAGTTTAATGATTACTGAAACAATAAATCAAATCATTCCTTTTTAATTAATTTTTAGCATAAAGTATTCTTTGTTAATTGTAAAAACAAAATTATTTGTATCCACAGCAGCTTGATAAATTAAATGTTTTTGTGTGCAATCGCCAACAATCGAGTCGAACTGACTTTCTTTTGAATTTGTGGAACCCATCCTTATCCTGGGTATTTTCCTTTTCGACCCTTAAGGGAGAAAGTTTATGACGAAGACTGCGCTCATCAAAGTGACACATCTATTCTATTTCTTTGTGTACATTATTTAGCATTTACAAAGGGATTTGTAAGTGTGTGTTAAGACTACTTTTAATTTCCTTTCCAAAGCAGAATCACGACTTGAGTTTTGAGCGTCTCCCATGAAAATAAAAAGTAGAGGAGGTTACATATAAATTCAAATGAAAATGTAAGGGTTTGGCTTCCCTCCCCCTCAACTATACCACTGATTTCCTCGCTGAGAATGAATAGGAGTTTTCTTGGTGTTGTGCCATTATGTGTAGATGGATGCTTATCATATTATACTTAAATATGGATTTTTTATTTGCTAGAAAATAAGTGAATGAATAAATGAAAAAAAAATGAATGGTTTGTGTCTGATGTTTTGCTTTTTAGCTTTTTACCATGAAGTACTCAGAGATTTCACCAAATGAAAAGGCTTGTTTGAAAAAATAAAAAAATAAAATAAAATAAACCTTCAGATTTTGACGAAGCGGCCCCGCTTCATATAGTTGTTGCAATAGGAGGATTGTATAATATATTGCAAGATTTATTTTTATGCAGGTTTGATTTTTTTATGTGCAGCATTAAAAAAAATGAATATTTATTTTCATTTGACTGATGCACTCAGTGAAATATACGTGTTTGTTCGACAACTACTCTGTTTCACAATTCGAATGAAATTAGAGCTCCTCGTAGTGTTAAACGATTGAATTATTAATTGGAATTTGTTAGCAAACATAGTCAACATTAAATGTGTTTTCCTTTGTATTCCATACGGGTTTTAAGTAGACAAAATACGAGTATATTGTATCTTATTTTGAGTATGATATATATATATATATGCCTGGTATTCTAGTATCATGAAATAAAAGCTAGAAAAAATTCAGGCTCCCTTTACGAAAGGAGTAGCATACTCCATTATAAACGCTAAACCAGCAGAAACTGAAACGCGGAAAAATATGATATCTCAAATGTACAATATTTTCTTAATCGGATGGTATTTTGCCACGCTTAGTTCCTGAATAACTTGTCCAAGCCATATAAGCCTATTAAATAATAATAAAATTAAAATATGTGCTGATTTAAGGGTTGAAAATAATAAAAACATTGGTAAATAACAAGTTCTCTTATTTTCCTGCCAGTGTGAAAGTAGGAACTTATTGCAGCTGAAAAAGAAAGTACCTTTTTTTGTACCACCCGAAGAGTTCATATTCTACTATATTTATAACGAATGTCCCAAAACCACTGATGTAGACTTTTATTCCTTATACATTGATCATAGATACGTGCAATAATTTGCAAAGTTACGTAAAAAAATGTTCAAAGTTTCATGGCATCATTTAAAATTTTCAGGAAATTAAATCTAATTAAATACAAAATTTTATACGTCCCCGTTGAAAAGAATTCCAGTTAGTAAAGTGTGTGTGCCTCATAAAGTAATTAGATGATTTTCAAAGCTTTTTATTAGTTTTAATGTAGTCTTATTGTTTATACGAGTTCATAACACAGTTTGTGTAGAAAAATTCTGAACTTTGGACGCTTTACTAAATTTTTTCGTCTGTAAAATTTTTTAAGAGTCGTAATATCAATGTGGATTCTTTTTTTTAAGACCAAACGTAAACACTTCCTATAATTTTTATTCGCTTCAAATAGTTTTTCTTCAGTGACCGTCTGCAAATCAGTTTACGTGTTTAATTCAGTTGTAAAAAACTTGAGTGTTTCTTTAATAGAGCATGGCTTCTTGACACACCTACATGTCTTGGCCTCTTTTAAGTTGCTAGACAGACTGACGGTCGTTTCTGTATATCTTATGTATTCAGAAGGACAGCGCACCATGGGTTATGACATACATGGACTTTTATGGAAGTCCATAACTATGCCAAGCTGATTGAGTCAGTTGTTATGGAAGAATTCAAATGTGACAGTTGAGAATAGCCATAGGAAGTATTGAACTACATATCATACATTAAATTTCTATTCTATTGTATGGAACAGGAATACATGATGCATGAACAAGTCATTTCGGCATTTTACGTGTGAGTGTGAAATTTGGGTGTATTAAACTTCCACACTCTTGTATGTACTCACTCGTACCTCTTATTTAACACTTATTTGCTCCTGTTACTCTGTGACACTGTACAAATTATAAATAATCTTTTATGAGGTGTGCATAAAGTAGAAGTCGTTAAATTTACTAAAATATCCTCTAAATTATCCTTTGTCGAATTTTATAAAGGTTTAATACTTTTTTGACGTGGATACGTCTTTGAATTTGCTTCCGTAGTGGGAGACCATTCAGAAAACGGATGATAACAAAATCGGGGGATGCAGTTGGATGTTGCAGCTACCTATCTATCATGTACATCCAAAATTGAATGGCACCACTCGATAGCTAAAGGATCGTTACGTCTAGTCAGGACTGTAACTCATCACTTGCGGCGCACAGTGGAGTATTTGTGTCAAAATCCTGGCCAAAAATATTTTTCATGTGTTTTAACGTTAAAATCATAACTGTTGACTTTTGACTTACTTTTTAGTATTATGTATTTCTTAAATTATATAAAAAAGCGTGTTGTCGCCAAATTTGGCGATATATCGCCAAACGACACGAAGTTGGTTTCTAACAAATGTCCTGTCCTTCAAAATTCGACCTAGATTTTTTTTTATTTTATGTTTTATGCGATTTTTGGCATTTTTTCCTCACCTAATTCGCAATAACGGCGGAAATTACGCTCGCAGCAAAACGGCATTTGTATTACCGGATAGAGGAGAAAATTTTCTTTTAAAAACAGTTTGTTCTGAATACGTAACATGATTTACCGATTTTTAGGAATGTTTTTACTAACCATGTGTTTCGACAAATTTTTCGTAAAATAATTTTAAAACTGTCGCATCTTGAATTCTATCCGTCATAACTTTTTGATATTTTGACAGATTGTGGAATATTATTTTCTCCCTCTTTTAAAATAAAAACGAAAACATTATTTAAATTAGGTGATTTTTTATGATTTTTAATGTAACCTAATGTTTAGAATTTAATAGCATCAACGCGGAGAGCTTACGGGATTACATTAATTAATCATGGCACGTGATAATTTAAATGCGGTGCCACAAAAAGGATTAGAAAAAAGGTTTTTTTCAACCACTCGAGTTTTTAAATGGGATATCGGAATTTCAATTCGCAAGTTTGGATCTATGACATCAAATGCTTTAAAATACGTAAAAATTACGCCATAATTTTAAAACATTTATCCCTGCCCTTTTTTTAACACAAGGAGGCGATATTTTCATTAAAACTTACTTTAGAAATAAACTGAGAAATTCATGAATATTATTATTATTATAAGTGGCATTTTAATCCGTGCTTATTTAAAAATTGAAATACTTTAACGCGGCTGAAGATGTTCTTTATTTTAAAAGCTACAAAATTCATTTTAAAGCGGGATATATTAAAAATTTTCTATTTACTTTTTTATTTTTCGCATTTAATTATGTTGCAGGCATATATGTTTCCTAACATATGCATGTTGCGAGTATAGTTTTATTTTAACGTTGGATTACGTTCCTCCATAATGTCCTATTCTAATTTTCAACGTCGTTGTAAAATTTATTATGATACCTTTTGGAAGCTATTGAGCAAAATATCCAAATTAACTCCCTCAACCAACCGGGGTATCTTTTACGGTAGTTAAACAGTGACGTCATAAATTTTAAAAAACGCGTGGAATTTGTAAACTCTGCAACTCAAACGCCCTGTCACAGTTGTAGCTATTCTAAATCGCTCCTCGAGATTACAAAATTTTATTGATACTTACGTAGTATCCCTTCGGTCCGCCAAGACGAGCGAATTTTTGACAATATAAATGCCGGGCACGTGAAATTATTAATGGTGTTGAATACGATTGGCGACAATTTAGCAACGCATTTGACTAAAAAATAGCTTGGCGGGAATGACCGCCGGGATAATACGTAAGTATCATTTGATGTTTTCAGTAGACAGAACTATGGAGGATTTATAAGATATCTTTATATTGGATACATGGATATTTAAGTTGGCACCGCTTGAATATTTTTCACCACGGTGAGATTAAATGTTTGCGGTGCTAAATACGCCAATCTTACAAAACTATGCATAAATTAAACATGTATGGAGAGTTTCCTTAATAGCAACTATTATGTAAATGAATAATGTTTATGGTATGCGTAAATTGCAAAGAATCGCCATACGATAAAAAAGTCCTATTTGTGCGAAATAATGTAAGCTGTTTCGTTAAATTGAGCATTAAAGAGGGAGAAGCGAAGATAGGTAGTATTAATATGCGTAATAGGTAGTATTAGTAGATTTGTAAGGGTAATATGAATAAATCACAATATACCACGTTTATAAATATTTCATGATATTAAAAGTTCTGTTTATCTTTTTTCAACGGTTGTTTTACAACCAACTGAACGATAAGTAGTTCTAATTTGCGTTGATATATCCCGCAGTAATTTCAACAGAAGAGATTACTTGATTTTTTTTAAAAATGAAATTCTGTTTTGTCACATGCAGATATGATTTTAGTAAAATATTCGCTTCTTCCCGTATAGCATTGGCCGCTTGACTGAGTGTTCTTTTTTCTGATTAATTTCTCTATTTGACGTCGATTTTTTTCCTAATTGTGATGGATTTGAATTAGATTTAACTATAATTCAAAAGCACCGTAAGAGCGGGTGCGCAGCTATTTTAAAATAAACAGTTGTCCATTTCATGTAGTGTCTGAGGTATCTAATGCTAGAACTTGAACCTAAAAACAGTATTATATAGAAATAACACATTTTAAAAGTCAGGAGTTCTCTGCAAACTGCCAAGCTTTTCACTTTTCTGTTCGCGAATGACACTGACGTAGTTTGAGTCATTATATTGCAATGGTGCCAGGTCAGTACTCATGGCGCAAACTTTACATCATAAGTCAAATAATTTTGCTTTTATTTTAGATTTCGCATCACTGGAATTAATTGGAATTACACATGTAAGGAAAATTTTCGTTTCCTACCGTGCGAAGAACGCGCACGCAGCTAGTGATTAGATAAAATAATTTACGATGCCTAACCACACTAATGCAATTAATATGGATAGATACCGCAGATAAACAAGAATGACAGTAGATGATGATGATGATAAAGAGCTTGCTGGATAGAGTTATCTGCCACTTATATTAATGCAATTAATATGAATATTACGACCACTCAACAAAAAGCTGGTGTTCGGAAGTAAAGATAATTAAAAACTTTGCAAATAACTCACATGAAAAAGATTCTGATCAACTAAATAATCGTTTAGTGTAGAACAAAAGGTCCATAAAACTGAAAAATAAGCACAGGTTGTTTAATTTTCAGCTCTATAGTTTTTACTCGCGTGGATGGTGGAACTTTTTTAAAGGTGGACTTTTAGCATCACCCTAAATGACTGTTTTATCGATAAGTATGTTTAATGTCAGTTATTTTACAAAATTCTTAATTATTAATGCAGATACTATGGTTAGTCATCGTAGGCAAATAAAAATCACAATGAATGATAATGAATAAAATAATATGCAGTTTATAAAATGCTACTAATTACTACTAATAATTGTGCCATACCTCCAACTACTACGGAATAGAACTAATCACTTTTTAAAATAAGAATTTTCAAGATATGACAAAATTTTCGC